>QEPC01006430.1:5759951-5774892 GCA_003113815.1 Sphenodon punctatus | reverse complement strand
GAAGTGAAATTGACCGGGGTTTTTCTTTTCACAGGGAGAAGCCCCTGCCTCCGCTCCCTGGCGTCCCCAGCAAGTCCAGGTGAGGCTTGTAAGAGTAAAGTGGCTGGGCAGCGGCTCTGCCTCCACAGCCCTTCTCTCCGCAGCTCTCCATGGTGCAGGCCAACCTCATGTTGGCTCTTTTTTCATGGACGCGTCCCCCCCCCGCCCACATATATAGGTGGGGGTGTCTGTGCAACCACCGCAGCAGATGGGTGGGGGTGCATCTGCGTTCCCACACTCCACCCATCACCCATGCATGGACGCATTGGGGACAACGGAGGTGCCTCCATGCATGAAGATGGGTGGGTGTCCATGTAATGGGCCACCCACGCACTGCCCACCCACCCATCCCCCCACGCACTTGCACCCATTTGAAAAGGGCCTGTAGGCAAATCTATTAAATTTCCAGAGCTGCCTGAAATTTCACTCACATCAGAACTTAATAAATGCCACAAAATTACTTCACTGCATATATTCTCTGTGAGCTCAAATAGCAGAAATTTCTGCCTTAGAACCCCATGCTCCAGACTTCTGCAAGAACTGAGAGATTAAGATACCAAACAGCTGGTATATCTGTCTGTGTGCAGGGGCCTGTTTGTCTCCAAATGTTCACAGTAGTACAATGCTTTCCAAGCTTCATGCCTGTTTAATCTGGTTTTGAGAGTCAAATATAATCCTGTGACACCAGAGAGAAGCAAAGACATGCAATTGTATCAATTGGCATTATGATCCTCTCAGCAGATGATGTGATCCCACCCATGATAAGAACATAAGAAGTGCCATACTGGGTCAGAACAATGGTCCATCTAGCCCAGGATCCTGTCTCCGACAGTGGCCAATCACGGTGACTTGGGAGAAGCACCCAACAGGTCACAATGGGGGATCCATTCCCTGTTGTTTCCCCCCAGCTCCCGTTATGTTCCCTGATCCTGTTTGGCGAAAAGCTGCTAATGGACCTATCTTCCTGAAACTTGTCCAAACCTCTATTAAACTCAGCTATAGCACTGGCCCTTACCACAGCCTCTGGCAGTAGATTCCACAACCCAATTATACGCTGAGTGAATAAATATTTTCTTTTATTTGTTTTAAACTTGCCACCCATGAAGTTTCATGAAGTGTCCCCTAGTTTTAGTACTAGCTGAAAGGTTAAATAACTGCTCCTTGTTTATTAGTTCCACCCCACTCATGATTTTAAAGACCTCGATCATATCTCTTAGTTGTCTCTTCTCTAAACTGAACAGTCCCAACCTACTAAGCCTCTCCTTATACGGGAGCCTTTCCATGCCCTTGATCATTTTTGTTGCCCTTCTCTGTATCTTTTCTAGTTCAGCTATGTCTTTTTTGATATGGGGCGACGAGAACTTCACACCATATTCAAGGTGTGGTCACACCACTGGTTTGTATGAAGGCATTATGACATCCTCAGTTTTATTCTCTATTCCCTTCCGAATAATTCCTAACATTCTGTTTGCTTTTTTGACTGCTGCGGTGCACTGCACTGTGGATTTCATTGTATTGTTCACAACCACTCCCAGATCCTTTTCTTGAGTGGAACTCCTAGCTTAGTACCCAGCATTGTGTACACATAGTTTTTGGATTATTTTCCTCTACCTTGAATAACTTGGTGTCGTCTGCAAATTTGATCACCTCATTCTTAACACCCTTTTCCAAATCATTAATTAATACATTAAACAGCACCAGTCCCAATACAAATCCCTGAGGCACACCACCTTTTACATCTCTCCCTTGTAAAAATGAACCATTTAGTCCTACCCTTTGCTTTCTATCTTTTAACGAGTTTCTGATCCATAGTAAGACACTACCTTCTATCCCATGACTTTTTAATTTTCTCAAGAGTCTCTCATGAGGTACCTTATCAGATGCTTTCTGGAAATCCAGGTACACTATATCTACTGGGTCTCCCTTGTCCACATTCTTATTTACACCCTCAAAGAATTCCAGCAGGTTAGTGAGGCATGACTTACCTTTACTAAATCCATGTTGACTCTTCCTCATTAAGCAATGTTTGTCAACGTGCCCTGTAATTTGCATTTAATTGCATTTCACTTTTAATTTGTATCCCGCACTCTCTCGTGACTCACAACAAAAGTGGGAATATATAAAACAGCGCCTTACAGCAAATAAATATCATAACATAGGGAAACAAATTGTGTCCCAAATGGACCAACACATAATTACAGTACAAAATTAACAAATCATCATTACAATACATCAGAAAACTCTCTTCATCATCCCTTCCATTTGCCCCATCCCTGCTGCCACCAGCGAGGGGGTCTATCTACAACAACCGCCCTGCCCCCTCTCTCACCAGGAGGAGGGGTCCTCTCCTCATCCCAATTTTAGAATAATATATTATTCTTATTATACAATAATAAATCATATATACATTCCCCCTACAATATACATAATACACTCCAATCCACCCCTCACCTCACAAAACTTTGTCCTTAATGATGGTTTCCACCATTTTGCCCGGCACAGATGTCAAGTTTACTGGTCTGTAGTTTCCAGGATAGCCTCTGGATCCCTTTTTAAATATCGGGGTTACATTTGCCACCCTCCAGTCCTCAAGTACAGTGGCAAATTTTAGTGACATGTTACAAATTACTAACAGTAGGTCTGCGATTTCATATTTGAGTTCCTTCAGAACTCTGGGGTGAATGCCACATGGCCCCGATGACTTGTTAGTATTCAGTTTGTCAATTTGCCCTAGAAAATCCTCCAATGTCACCTTGATTTGTAACAGCTTTTCCAATTCCTCACCCACAAAGCAAGGATCCGGCATGGGTACCTCCTCCAAATCCTCCGCAGTGAAGACCGACGCAAAGAACTCAGTTTCTCTGCAATCTCCTATCCTCCCTGAGCGCCCATTAAAAGTTTTTGTTGCTTGTTTTTGCCTCTTTAGCAAGCCTCCCTTCAAAATGTCTCTTGGCCTGCCTTATTAACGCTTTACATTTACATTGCCAGTGTTTATGCTCTTTCGTATTATTTTCATTGGGACTAGCCTTCCATTTCTTAAAGGATGCCTTTTTGGCTCTAACAGCCTCCTTCACCTTCCCATTTAGCCACAGTGGAAAACTTTTGGTCTTCCTACTTCCGTTTTTAAATTGCGGGATGCATTTAATATGGGCTTCCAGAAGGGTGCTTTTAAACAGTCTCCACGCCTCTTGCAAACTTGTAGCCCTTGCAACTGTACTTTTTAGTTTCTTTTTAACTAGTTTCTTCATTTTGTCATAGCTTCCCTTTTTAAAGTTAAATGCTACTGCTGTACTTTTGTTTGTCTTTCTCCCTTCAGAAATTATGTCAAACGTGATCATATTATGATCGATATTGCCTAGTGGCTTCACCACAGTTACTCCTTTCTCCAGGTCCTGCATGCCACTCAGGACTAGAGCTAGAATAGCTCCTCCTCTCGTTGGTTCCTAAACCAGCTGTGCTAGGAATCAGTCATTTACGGCATCCAGAAATTTGACCTCCACGTCCCGCCCCGAGGAAACATTCACCCAATTAATATTAGGGTAATTGAGGTCACCAATTATTATTATGTTGCCGACTTTAGTAGCCTGCCTAATCTCTTTTAGCATTGCTTTATCAGTCTCTCCGTCCTGGTCAGGGGGACAATAGTATAGCCCTACTGCGATACTCTTCCCCTTTATACCTGGAATTTCTATCCATAGAGATTCTAGGGAACAGTTTGCATCCTTTAAAATTTGAATTGTACTTGACTCAATGTTGTCTTTTACATATAGAACCACTCCACCTTGGAAATGTCTGTTATAGCATGCATGAAATGCTTCAAGACATTTTTTTAAAAGTTTCATTGCTTATTTTAATCACATAAAGAATGAATAATACATAAAACTTTATCTTCATCCCATTCCCCCCTCCCTAACCCGCAATTCAAACAGGTGGATTCAAGACATTCTAACTGTTATACATGTGACAAGGGAAAGCTCATTGTTTCCCGTATAAATAACCACTATGAGAGGAAAATCTAATTGTTTTATGCTAATATTTTGAGGGCACTGCAGCAGAAGTCACATTGCTAATGGAGAGTGGAATTTTCTTCATTATCTCCATTACTGGTTCCTCTTTTCAGGGTCCTAAATATTTTATTCCGATCACTTGCATTGTCTCATTGGCTTATTTGCAAATGTAGAGGAAAAGATACAATTATTTTTTTCCATAGTGGAAGTAAATTTATTCTAGATGTGTACATGAAGAGATAGCAGAAGCCAGTGGAAATGAGTGGTATGTATCTGTGAGAAAGGTTTACTCTGAATCTGTATAAGTTAAACAATGAAAGGTAAAGTTTTTGCTAATGATGTAAGTCTCCTGTAATTGACAAAGAGAGTAAAATACTTTGGGGCTGGCGAGGGAATGGGAATGGTTTGGTCTGAGAATAACCCCAAATGCCTGGATTCTATTTCCATATTTCCTTTTATGGCCTTGAGGAAATAGCTTATTCTCTAGGAAATCTCACATGACTCTTCATGAAGCAGCAGTTCCCAAGGTGAGGGTCACAATCCCAATGCCTGAAGATGGGGTTGTGGTCTGGCTATGGCTGCAGAAGTATCCAACCCAAATGCCAGCAGGGAAAAGAACTGCTGCCGCTGCCATAATTCCAGATCTGCATTTGACCGTTCCCCTGCTAACATTTGTATTACTCATCCTGGAGAGAGGTAGAGCCAGTGGGGCCAATCTCATGCCCGTGGAGCATGGCGCAGTGTGCACACACAGAGATGCACACAAAGGAGAGGATCATAATACCAACTGATACAATTGCATGTCTTTGCTGCTCTCTGGTGTCACAGGATTATAATGGACTCTCAAAACCAGTGTCCTTTGACTCCTTAGTCCCCTATGACTTCCTGCTCCCCTTATAGAAACCTAGCCGAAGCTTTTGTACTTTTCTACAGACACTGCACAGAGGTCTATCTGCTCTAAAAGATCCTGGGGAATAGAGTACACAGGACCTTTGGGAATTCCTTACAGCTCTCCTTGTTGGATTGTGCAACAGTCACAAATAAAAGCCCATTGCAAGCCCTGCAAGCTCAATATGGGGCTTGTCCAGTAGCGGGATGGTCAGGGGATGAAACAGGGTGTTTTTCCTCCTTGTCTCCTCTCTTCTCCCCTCTCTGTCCTCCATCTTGTCCCATGCAGTCTGTTCAATATGGAAGCATATCTTCTGAGTTCTTAGTAAAGTTCTATTTTGAAGAAACTTCTGCTGTGTGTTATTCAACAGAAAGCTAACTCTACAATAGGTTATAGGCCCAGGATATCTTCAAGGCAATTTTGAAGACTAGAAGCAGCCCAGAAGGAGTACAGACTGTGAAAAAAGCCTTCCAGACAGAGAGGTCTATTGACTGTGAGTAAGAAGGCGTAAATCCCAGAAGGGGAAAGGGAGGGAAGCAAGTATGGCAAGCAGCTCAGAGCTCAGACTTCCAG
This sequence comes from Sphenodon punctatus, assembly GCA_003113815.1. NCBI lineage: Eukaryota > Metazoa > Chordata > Lepidosauria > Sphenodontia > Sphenodontidae > Sphenodon > Sphenodon punctatus. Next base: position 5,769,384 of record QEPC01006430.1, on the reverse strand, counting down.
TAGGAAAGCTGAACATTGTAAACTACAAATTGTGGAAGTTTAAGGTGGAAATGCTGCTCCCTAAAGATGATATATGGGAGGTGATTACCACGAACAGACCAGCAGCAAATCATGAGGAATGGGCTAAAAAGGGCAGGTTAGCAAAGGCTAACCTTTATTGGTATAAGATGACCACCTAATCAATATAAGAAGTGAGACCACAGAAAGAGGCATGTGGATTACATTGCAAAACTTGCAAGAGAGAACTAGCCTGAATAGCAAACTGTTTCTACTGAGGAAACTATACAAAATGAGGCTTGGCAAAGAAAGTGAAATGCAGGAGCATATAAATGCCATGTTGGAAATAGTGGCACAGCTGCGCGGCATTAGAGAAGATATAAAGCACAGTCATGTGGTAGCCCTACTCCTCTGCAGCCTGCCTGAATCTTACAGTGCCCTCATCAATGCCCTGGAGACAAGGCCAGAGGCTGAACTGAAGCTGGAATTTGTAAAGATAGATTTGCAGATGAATTCCAGTGCAGAAAGGAGAACCTGCAGAATGATCTAAAGCAGGGTAATGAGACTGCACTGAAAACCTCAGAAAAAGCTCCTAAGAGGGAAACCAGAGTATGCTTCAGATGCAAAAAGGAGGGACATTTAAAGAAAGACTGCTATATATGGAAAGCAGAACAGCAGAAACTCTCCATGAACACCTAAGCAGAGGGCTAAAGTCACAAACAGCAACGCAGTTGCTCAACAATGGAGTGGGTGCTTCAGAGCAATGCAACACAGCTCATCCCAAAATTGGTGTGTAGACTCCGGGGCAACGAGCCACATGACTACCGATAAAGGATTCTTCACAGGGCTGGATCTGAGCAGTAAAGAAAGGATCTACCTTGCAGATGGGAGAAGTATCAATGTGGAAGGAATTGGACATGGATTCCTGTACCGCAACCAGTCACAGGGAGGCACACTGACCATACTCATGAAAGATGTACTCTATGTGCCCAACTTAGAAAAGGAACACCTGTCTGTGAGGCGCCTGGCAGTAAGGCGGCTCACAATTCAAATTGGGACAAAAGTACTGGCCAGAGCCACAGCAGATGAGCACGTGTCCTGTCTGAATACAGCGAAAGAACAGGCAAAGCTCACTGTGCACAAACCACGTGATGACATAGACACCCAGACAGCATCAAGGAAATGCACAGACAGCAGTTGACCAAAGACTTTAAGGTATTAATGTGTCCCGTGATCATGAAATGCGACTGTTGCATCAAAGCCAAAGCCACGAGGGCTACACTTCCTAAGAAGAGTCAGAATGGAGCCACGAAATTGCTTGATCTTGTACACAGGATGTCTGCAGCCCAATTAATGTTTCCACGCTAGGAGGCAACCAGTATATGGTAACTTTCATTGACAAGTATTCAAGGTACATGATCACATACGTCATGAACAGTAAAGATGAAGTATTAGACAAACTTCAGGACTATGTGACCATGACGAGCAACAAGTTCCAGCGCAGACAAAAGCCACTGCAGACTGACAATGGAGGTAGGGATGGACGAACAGAATCGAGTTCAGAAATTCGGTTCGGTTCAGTTCGAAAATTCAGTTCGGTTCGGAAGTTTGGTTCGGTCGACCGAACTATTTGAGTTCGGTCTATACTTCGAACTTCTGAACAAAGTTTGGAAATTCAAACCCCATTGAACTAAATGGAATATTATCTTTTAGGGATTGACGAACAGAGCCGAGTTCGGAAATTCGGTTCGAAAATCGAGTTCAGTTCAGAAGTTTGGTTCGGTCAACCGAACTGATCGAGTTCGGTCTGAACTCTGAACTTCCGAACCACGTTCCCCGATCCCTAAATGGAGATAAGTTCACAGGAAAGGAAGTAGAGGACTTCCTGAGACTGTATGGAATTGAGCACCAAAAGACAGTGCCATATACACCCGAGCAGAAAGGAACAGCTGAAAGGAAAAACAGAATGCTAACTGAAATGGTTAGATGCATGTTAACAGACTCTGGACTACCAGAAAGATACTGGAGAGAAGCAACTGTTGCTGCTACTTACCTACAAAATCGGCTGTATTCTAGAACAGCGAGGAAAGCTCCATATGAACTGTGGAATGGTCAAAAACCTAGTGTGGGCCACATCAGAGTATTTGGAAGTAAGGCTTACATATATATCCCAGAGGAGAAACATACCAACCTGCAAAACAGAGCAGTGGAAGGCATCCTCGTAGGATACAGTGAGCATTCCAAAGGTTACAGGATCCTGGATCCATGCAGAGACAGAATAACCATTAGTAACAGTGTGACCTTTGTGGAAAACTCACGCGACAGTGTGATGACTCTCCAAAGTCCAGGCGAAGCAGAACAATCAGCCACGGATGAAATCACTGAAAGGGAACAATCCTCTGAACAAATAGTCAAAATCAGCACAAAGGTAACAGAAGTGCAGGAACAGACACAGCCAGCTGCTGATGCTGAGCCAAGGCAGTCAATGAGGTATTTCCCCCCCCCCCCACTCCTCTGTCCTACAAAGTCAGTACCAGTAAATTGTCAGAGTCGGCATCCTGGGAGGACATCTCGCAGATGTCAGAAGGGGAAGCAGAAACATGGGTAAGAGCAGCTGAAGAAGAAGTAAAGTCCATGCAGGACAATGCGATATGGATACTTACTCCACTGCCCGCAGGGAGAAAGACTATAGGTTGTAAATGGACATTTAAAATAAAGTACAATGCACAGGGAAATATTGAACGGTACAAGACCCAACTTGTCCCGAAAGGATACTCCAGAAGTACGGAAAAGATTACGATGAAACATTTGCACCTGTAGTTAAGCACACTACAATCAGAACATTGTTAAGTATAGCTGCCGGAAGAGGAATGCAAGTCAAGCATATGGACATGAAAATAGTGTTCCTAAATGGTGAGTTGAAGGAAAATATTTACATGGACCAACCACAGGGGTTTGCAGACGCTGAAAGGCCGGATCTTGTATGCAAACTGCACAAAAGTATATATGGGCTTAAGCAGGCTGCCAGAGCATGGGGAGTTTCAGCATGGGGAGTGCGAAGGCCACAAATACCCCTACGGAAACCAGCTACCCAAAGGAGATCAAAGAACTGAGCTTATTGCTGCCAGACAATAAGCAATACAGAAAGGTGAAAGGAAAGCTCTTGTACATTGCCACAATCACAAGGCCTGACATTGCGGTGGCAATAGGTATACTGTGTAGACAAGCCTCAGCCCCAACCCAAGAGGGTGGTCCCTGAAAGGGACTGTGCACCTCAAGCTACGGCTCCCAGCAACTTCCGTGTCAGACCTGATAGGGTACATGGATGCAGATTGGGCTGGAGACCATTCAAACTGAAAATCTACCAGTGGGTACCTATTTTTGCTTGTTGGAGGACCCATCAGCTGGTGCAGTAGGAAACAAGCCTCTGTGACACTTTCCTCTACAGAGGCAGAGTACGTGGCAGCGGCACACACCAGCCAAGAAGTCATCTGGTTGCGACAGCTTCTGAACGATCTGGGGCAAAAATTGGAGAGACCCACGCCAATCCTAGAAGACAACCAAGGATGTATAGCGCTGGCAGAAACAGAAAGAATCAACCTCAGAACCAAGCACATTAATGTAAAACAACATTTTCTGAAAGACTCACAGGAACAAGGACTCATAGATCTGCAATACTGTCCTACAGAGGATATGACAGCGGATGTGTTCACGAAGCCACTAGCAGGGGAACGCCATTGCAAGCTATTAAGAAGAATAAACCTAGTGGGTTTGACTAGTGACTGTTGAGAAGGGGTGTTGGATTGTGCAACAGTCACAAGTAAAAGCCCATTGCAAGCCCTGCAAGCTCAATATGGGGCTTGTCCGGTAGGGGGAGGGGCAGGGGATGAAACAGTTTTTTTCCCCTCCTTGTCTCCTCTCTTCTCCTCTCTGTCCTCCATCTTGTCCCATGCAGTCTGTACAGTATGGAAGCATGTCTTCTGAGTTCTTAGTGAAGTTCTGTTTTGAAGAAAGTTCTGCTGTGTGTTATTCAACAGAAAGCTAACTCTACAATACTCCTAAGGCAGTAGAGTGCAACTCCACAATTCCTCAGATGGGGTTGGTGTCCAGGCTCAGACTGTATACTCAAAGGGTAGCTGACATTTATTCCACCAAGTCCCTCCCACAGCTAGGCAGTCGAATCAGAGCAGCTCACCAGTACAAGTTCTGGTTCTAAGGTGAGCAGAACCTCCATGCATTCTTCAGTCCTGTTGTCTTAGAGATCTCTGGAGCAGAAGCTCAACACACCGCTTTTGCTTTCCCAGTTCCTCCAAGAGTGAGGTGAGGGTGGGTGGGTGGTGATCGCAAGATAGAAGCAGTTTTGTTTTCCCCTCCTCGACCAGAAGGCTTCATCACTACATTCTAGGAGTCCATCACGGCATCCCAAGGGAGCATGGTTCTTGTTGCCGTAACTAAAACATTACCCCAACAAAAAGAAAAAATAAGGCCTACATTGGTATAGAACAGGGGTGGAGAACCTTTTCTCTACCTTGGGCCACTTTAAAAATTACTGCAAGCTCCAAGGGCCACACAGATGTTGAAGCAAGGGTGTGTAACGGGTATACTCAGGAAGAGGAGGGTCCCTATCATGGATTTGTGCCATGAATCTGTCCCCTATCCTTGTGTGCATGGCCTTATCTCTGATTCCTTATCCTGAGCTCAGTCTTTCAGTGCCTGGATGTAGGAACTGGATCCAGGGGCCAGAAATAGGAACTGGAAATGGGCCACACTACAACTAGGCATAGGCCGTATTTGGTCCCTGGGTCGGACGTTCCCCCACCCCTGTATCAGAATGGAAAAATCAATTTTGCTTTGTACTGGGGAAAACATGAGGCCCATTTACTGAAGAGATCTCAATAAATGAAGGGATGGCTAATTTTGGAAGATATGGAGGATAAGATGATGAGACTATTGGAAATAAACGGTGATGAAGATTTTCAAAAGGAATGCGGGATATCTGAGTGGAATAGTGGAAATCAATAAGAACTGGACTCTTCCTTGCTTCAGGCAGGTGACAGCAGGAGTGGGTGAGTTTCTTGACCTTCTGGAGAATGACAATAGGGCAGATCCACGCACGTGGCACGTGCTCATAGACGCGTGTGCAACCGACTTCATTTATGCAACGAGAAAACTTACCGCTTTTTTGCTATCTCTTGCTATTTTTTGTTACTTGAACACAATATGAACTAAGCTGCTACCAATTATGCTTAGTAGCTTATGTTTTATATCCCAGCAAAGTGACACAAAAGTGCCGGAAACGGACGCAAAAGGACAATCCTGAAAAGTCCTGAAAAATCTTGGACAGTCCCGAAAAGTCCCGAATAGTCCAGAAAAATCAGAGGAAGCGATGGAAATGATGGAAAATTGCTGGCACCAATCTCACAATGGTGGAATTGCAGGATCACTGACTAGTGGGTAAATGCTGACAAATGATAGCAAGGGCTTCCGAAAGGTAGGTATTTCCCAACGGGAAGGGAACACTTGCTCTCATCTCGGTACCAACTGCAGATTAGTAAAGGAATCTGCAGACCAGCCAATGAGTGATAAGGAAGTGCAAGGGAAAATGGAGTGCAAGAAATGAGGTATTGCATCAGTATTGTTTATTTATTTATTTAATCCATTTGTATCATGCCTTTCTTGCCAACTGGTGACTCAGGCCGGCTAACAAATCAATAGTTATATAGAACAATAAAAACCAATAAATATAAAACACATACTATCAGCACAAAGTCCAGGTCTATATAAAAATAATTTACCCACCCCAAAACCCCATCTAAACTATCCTCCCCTTCCCCCCACCAAACGTCTGGCGGAAGGCAAGGAGATCTGGATTCAGGTGGATCTCTCCACTGGGAATGCATTCCACAGTGATGGAGCGACTGCTGAAAATGCCTGGCTGTCAGTCCAGACCTGCCGATAGCAGGACCTCCAGGAGGGTGCCCCTGGATGACTGCAGGGGCTGCCCTGGGGTCCAGGGAGTGAGTCAGTCCCTCAGATAAGTGGGGCCCAGGCCATGTAGGGCTTTAAAAGGTCAAAACCAGCACCTTGAATCAGGCCCAGACGACAATAGGTGGGATATAAGTTTTAAATAAATAAATAAATAAATTGAAAAATTACTCCTCAGGATTTGAAATGGACAGCAAAGAGGTAAATGGCAAAGTGGTAAATGGAAGCCCTGTAAGCAGAAAGTTGTAAATCGAGAAATGAAACATCAGTCGAGACCTTACTGAGTACCAAGAGGTTCTCAATTTGATCAAGATAGTATCAGGACCATGATTTTGATGAAATTTCCCATTTTGGTGAAATCTCATTTCAGCCCTAATCAAGATACATTAAAAAAAAAAAAAACCACAAACCACTGCTAATAATAGTGACATCATATGATTTTTTTCCGAGAATAATATGACTGTGCTGTGAATGCAAAAGTAGATGGGTTTGATATAAATTAAAAGCATAGGTGACTGGTAACTGTGGATGGGAGGAGGGAGCCTGGGTAGGGGGGCTGGGCAGGGGTTCTATAGGGCTTCTAAAAATCTGGAGGGGGAACATGTCACCTCATCCCCCACCACAAGTCACCTATGTTTAAAATGTAAGCTCAAGACCTTTGAAGTTGCATCTTTGGCAAGAGAATTATATGACAGAAACTGGTCAAACACAATATGGTGTTTTGTTTATCACTTCAAATACACAGACAAGCAAAGCCCTGGTAATCAAGTCTCTTTCTTCCAGATAGATGAAGTATTCTGCTAAAACCTGACACCCATCACAACTCCCTTTGAAAACTTATTGTACTGTTATGAATGATTTATAGTGCGCTCTGAACATTGTTGTTTCATATGGTGAGGTCTTGTTGGAATGCTGATGTATTAAGACAAAGCACTACCACCTTCTAAACATAGCTGTGGTAATATATAAAACCTGTCTTGGAGGCCATCTAGCTACAAAATTGCCATCCATAATGAACAATATTTTTCATCTCCTAAAAGCTTTTTCTAACATAGCAGCTTCCCTAAGAGGTGTCAATTCTTAATCGATTTTGGAGCACTTGAAACTAGGTTAAGCAAAGACATTTCATGCATTTACCACTGAAGATATGCTGAAAATCAGCATATCATGCCTCAATTTGTTCTTTAAGAGTGGGTTGATAGGTGATTTCATACGAGATGGCATCCATGAACCTTACTGCACTCATAAAATTTGAACAGATTTATTTTACTGAGATTAATAAATTAGGACTTCATTTTATTCATGCCATTTGCATTGAACAATTAAATTAACACAAAGTAAATTCTAGTTTCTTGCATACTGTTTCATAAACAGTAGCTAATCCAAACACCAGAATACCTGTTTTGTCAATTAGTTTGTCAGTAAGACTCTTATTGCAGCAACTTTTATTTTCCTCCTCCTAAAATAATCTAAATTAAATAATGGGAAGGGCAGCACCTTTCAGATCTATTTTTGGTAATACCCTAAGACAATTAATTTTTTTTTCCCACCCAAAAAAAATTATTTAAAAAAATCATAATCTCGGTGGTTAATCTGTGTGTGGTTCCTGCTTTTGCAATTTCACTGATTGGAAAGAGGAGTTGTGATGAGTTTGTTATACTCTAGAAACAATGACTCAAAAGGAAATGCAGATTTCTAAAGGGGCCCTGGGAGAAGCACCTCATGTCTATGTCTATGTCTGTGTCCCATTCCCCTCCTGTCTCATAATATTTGGGGGTTGAGGCTACTGGGGCTTCTGATCTGAAGTGGATGCTGCTTAATGCAAGGTCAGTGGCAAATAAAACATTGAGCATCTTTGATCTTATTCAGGATGAGGCCACTGAATTCTTATACATTACACAGACATGGCTGGATAAGGCTTCTGGGCCTATATTGTCCTAGAGGGTGCCACCCAGGTAGTAAGTAAGTACAGCACCAACCTAGGGTTGGGGGAGTCAGGGTGGGGGTGGGAGTGGTGGTGATCTGAAAAGACATCTTGGCTTTTCAAAAGTATCTGGAGCCTAACTCATCCAATATAAGGTATATCCACCTTGTGCTGGATTTGCCACAGATAGATTGGGGATTCTGCTGGTGTACCAACCATCTCACTGCACAGCAGACTCCCTAACCGAGTTGGCTGAGTTGGTCTCAGAGGTGTTCTTGAATTTACTAAGACTTATAGCCAACTTATAGTCTTGGGTGACTTGGGGTATTTTCAGACGTTACGAGATCACGCTCAACCACAGTCAATTCCCTGTGGTGGGGAATGCCCTCGTAACATCTGTTGGGGAACTGGAAGTCCCCCCCCAGATGTTAACCACACTCAATCCCCACCGGAAGGGATGGCTTGAGGCATGTGCCAGCAGCGCCCAGGCACATGGCCCCGCGCCGGCAGGGGCCGCCGGGCTTTTTTTTCCTTTTTTTTTTTTTCCCCCGCCCTAGCCTCACTGCCCGGCTGGCAATCACCCAACTGGGGGGGGGGTCCAACCCAATAAATCTACTGCAGAGTCTGGCATCTGCACAGTAGAAACCCCCCACCCCCCCTCACGGAGTCGAAGTCAGAGTCACTGCGCATGCGCATGCGCGCAGTCTGTGTCTCCTGCTGGTGCTGCCCCCCGCAGCCTCCCCCACCTCTCGCGAGACGTGGACACGGCCGACACGACGCACCACGTGACTACCACACACGCAGGCGCAGCGCTGCAGCAGCTGCGTAGCACGTGGGACTGGAGTCAGGACTGAGTGAGAGAGCTGTGTGCCGCCAGAACCAGATCACTTTCAATCAGTCAGTTTCAGCATGTGCAGCAGCGCACGAGCGAGACGTGTGATGAGCGGAGCCGGAGGCAGCAGCTGCAGCGCGATCAGACGCCCTCAGACGACAGAGCTCAGCTGGGAGCTTTAAGGTAAGCCTCTGCCTGCCTGCGGCCCGCTCCTACCCTGCCTGGAGGGGTCCGGGGGAAGGGGGTGGGTCATGGGTGCCGATGGTGTGGGAGCCACGCCACCCATTGGACCTGGTCTCGGGGGGGCAGGGCACCACTGGGCACCACAGAGTCCCACGGTGGGGTGGGAGTCCTGCCTTCAGCTCCTGCCACTGCCTGCCTGCGGTGGCCCGCCCCTACCCTACCTGGTTGGGGATGGGGTTCGGGCGTGGGTGGGTTATGGGTGCCGACGGTGCGGGAGCCACGCCACCCACTGGACCTGGTCTCTGGGGAATGGGGGGGTAGTGCAGTGCTGGGCAACACAGAGTCCCACGGTGGGGTGGGGGTCCTGCCTCCAGCTCCTGCCACCACCTGCCTGCGGCGGCCTGCCCCTGCCCTGCCTGGTTGGGGTCCAGGGGGAGAGGGTGGGTCATAGGTGCCGACAGTGCGGAAGCCACGCCACCCACTCGACCTGGTCTCTGGGGAATGGGCGGGGG
>QEPC01006430.1:5740359-5758300 GCA_003113815.1 Sphenodon punctatus | reverse complement strand
CCCCCAGGGATCGAGTCATACTTACCGGCGGCTGCGGGGACGCCGCGGCCGCTGGTGCTGGGGGGGTGGGCTCGCCTTCGCCTTCGCCTCCGGGTCCGGGTCTGACTCTGTCTTTTTTTTAAACAAAAAGCCAGGCTGGGCAGGGTGGGTGGGGGGTGTCCCCCCTTCCACCCGCGCAGCCTGGACTCGGGGAGGGTTTTTCTTTTAAAAAACTGTTTGGCTGGGGCTTTAATTTTTTTTACATTGCAGCCATTTAAAAATGGCTGCAATGCAAAAAAACCGGTACCCCGGAATCCAGTACCGGGCCCGGATTACCGGGCCGAATCCGATAATGCCGGTACGCCCGATACCGGCATTATCGGATACCGGATTCTACCGGTTTCCCACCTCTATTATTCACTGTCATTGAGTAAATCATGCAACAGGAACATAATTTGCTTCCAGGTGTAATTCCAAAGGACAACTCCTTCGCTGAAAACATATCTGGTGCTGGCAGAGACCGGGACAAGTACAGAAAATATGCCTCTGGAGCCGAGAAAGCAAAGAAAAGAAAGCATGAGCAGGCATTCCTTGAGTCACAGAAAGGATCTTTGGAAAAGTATGTGAAGAGGGATGCCACCGCCAAGATACCAGAGGATACAGAACCAACAAGGCAAAGGGAGCCAGCAGAGAAGCATGTCAGGTATACAGAGGAGGAAAGTGAAGCATCATCTTTCTGTCATCCTAGCAGCAGTGACAAACGTGACCGTGAGTCTGGAGGAGTTTTGCAAGCAGACTCTCCATGCAAGCAGATTGCTTCGGACAGTGAACAGATTCGGCCAAGCACAAGTTCTGATGCAAACCTCAGCAGCACCACTGCAGTAGATACCTCGCCAATGCCAGCCACAATAGTGGATTATGATGACCCAGGTTGTTGGCCCCTGTCCATTAGCACAAACCTAAGAGACTTTCTGGGGACAAGAGGTGTCACCCAGATCAAGGACTACAGTTTCCCAATGGACAACAGCAAAAAAAAGAGAAGTTTTAATACAGTTCATTATTCTCGGGTGTTGCCTAATAGTGAACATATTGCCTGTCGCTGGCTTGTGTATTCTAAACAAAAGAATGCTGTATTTTGCTTTTGTTGCAAATTATTTCAAAGTGGTGTTCCTCACATACAGCTCACCATGAATGGGTTTTGTGACTGGTCTCATGCAACTGTACGCTTTGGGGAACATGAGCGATCTCCAGTCCATGTTGAGTGCATGGTAAAGTGGCATGACCTTGAATCTAAATTGGCAAGTAATAAGACCATTGACAGAGTAAATTTGTCTCTCATTAATAGTGAGAAAATCAGATGGCAAAATGTTCTACACCGTCTGTTTGCTATCACGCAGCATTTGGCAAGCCATAATATTGCTTTTCGTGGTAGCCACGATACGCTGTACACTTCAAGTAATGGAAATTTCCTGGGATTGGTAGAGTTGTTGGCATGTTTTGATCCCGTGATGGAGGATCATGTTAGGAGAGTGAAAGATGGCACGATCCATACACATTGCCTAGGCCACACAATTCAGAATGACATTATTTCAATCATGTCACAAAAAATTAGTAATGCTGTTGTTCTGAATGTGAAGCAAGCAAAATACTTTTCAGTAATTTTAGACTGTACACCTGACATAAGTCATCTAGAGCAGTTGTCAGTTATTTTAAGGATTGTTAAGGCTGCAGAAACTGAGGCAGATGTTAAGATTGTGGAGCATTTTGCTGATTTTTTGGTTGTGCAGGATACCACTGGAAAAGGACTAATGGACGAGCTGCTCAAAGAACTTGACACTTTAGGACTGAACGTACAGGACTGCCGTGGCCTGGGGTATGACAATGGGTCCAACATGAAAGGACGCAACCAAGGTGTTCAGGCAAGAATCCTGCAGGAGAACCCAAGAGCGTTTTTTTCTCCATGTGGTAGCCATACCTTGAACCTGGTGTTGGGAGATGCTGCAAAGTCATGTGAAAGAGCTGTAACATTCTTTGGTCTGCTGAAGAGGATTTACAACATGTTTGCTGCCTCTACAGGCAGATGGAAGATTTTGAAGGACAATGTGCCTTCACTGACTATCAAACCTCTTTCAGATACTCGGTGGGAGTGCCGAGTTGATAGTGTGAAAGCTGTTCGCTACCAAGCACCGGCAATTCAGGAAGCTCTGTTGGAAGTTGCAGAGGACACCAATGATGGTGTAATTAAAACTGAGGCCATTTCTTTAGCCAACAATGATCTTGGGTCTTTTGAGTTCCTGGTCAGTCTAGTAGTGTGGTATGATATCTTGGTTGAGGTGAATGTGGTGAGCAAAATAATGCAAGATTCCAGGATGCAGCTTGACATTGTCCTGCAACATATTAAACATCTGCAGTCTTTTTTGAGTGAGTACAGGGAGAATGGTTTCATGTCTGCAGTCAGCAAAGCCACAGAGATTGCACAGGAGATGGATGTGGAGCCTGTATTCCAACGGAGACGGCAGCGCGTAGCTAGAAAGAAGAGAGCTTTTGACTACGAGGCAAGAGATGAACCAGTCATGGATGCAGAGCAGTCTTTCAGAGTAGACTATTTCCTAAGAATTGTTGACACAGCACAAAAATCAATAGAAGAAAGATTTCAACTTTACAGCCAACACAGCAAAGATTTTGGCTTCCTATACAACATTGGCCAACTAAAAGAAAAGGATAAAGATAAACTTCAGAAAAGCTGCAAAGATCTGCAAGTCTTGCTGAGTGATGCTGCTGGCCAAAATGCTGATATTGATGGTGAAGAGCTCTTTCTAGAACTCCAGAGACTGTCACAGTTGGTTAAAAGAGAAGACACGGCTCTACAGGTCTTGCAGTACATTCATAAAAACAGGTTGCTCGATCTGTATCCATTCACAACTATTGCATTGAGGATCTTATTGACTATCCCAGTCACGGTAGCATCTGCAGAGCGTAGTTTCTCAAAACTAAAGCTAATAAAGACCTATCTCAGATCCACAATGAGCCAGGAGCGGCTCGTAGGTCTTGCACGCCTTTCTATCGAGCACAACATTGCTCAGTCCCTGGACTTCAGTGATCTTATGGATGAGTTTGCTGCAATGAAAGCTAGAAAGGTTCCAATGTAAGCAAATTCTCTGTTGAAATGACCTTGACCACTAAACTGACCATGATTTCAAAAAAGCCAAGTTAGTTCTTCTGTTGTTTTTATGTGCAATGTTTATGTGACCAGGAACTCAAATGAGCCAAGTTAGTTCTTCTGTTGTTTTTATGTACAATGTTTATGTTCAATGTTCCAAAGGTTTACAGGGTGAGGGACTTGGGTATATATTTTCCCTCATGTTCCAATGTGCAATGTTCCAAAGTGCAAGTTTCTCAGTTTGACTTGGGTGTTATTCCCAATAACAAATAAAACCCTAAAGTTTGTTGAATAAGACATTTGTTCTGTCGTTACTAAATATGAACGTGCTTGTGTGATCAGGTATGTTAAGAGCATGCAGCTATTTTGATGTGGTCCAGAGCTTTTGTATGTTTTAAATATGTGAACAGGATTTTTTTATCCTGCTATGGCACTACCACTGATGGAGAGAGAGAGAGAGAGAGTTGTCCTACTGGAGTCCCATCCACTTACTGGATGAGATGCTTGTAGGAGGGTTCTCTCAGTCTCCAAGTGGCAGGGTTTTACTCAGCATCAAGGAAGGAGTTCCCAGTGTAAACTAATGTTCTGTCCATCACATCTTAACGCTGAAAACTCCTTGTTGCTGGATTTTTGGAGGCTCCGCCTACAATGGACAAGTCCCTCCCTAGAGCTTTGCCAGCCATAAGGTTCCGCTGGCCCACCGGCGGCGAAGCCGCCAGCGGGCCGGCCGGCCTTTAGGACCCCGCAGCAAGGCTTGGCACCTTGCCCCTCAAACCCTTGGGCCAGCCCTGCCCTCCGGGAATCTCATTCACCACGCGGTCGGCTGGACTGGTGAGGCCGGCGCCGATCGTGTGGTGAATGAAATTCCCAGTGGGGATGAAGGGGCCCGTCACATCAGGACAGCGATCACGGCCCGGAATCCCCACCGGGATTCCAGGCCGTGGTCATTTCGGGTGGGCGCTGCGGCCATATTGGCTGCGGCGCCCGTCCGTATCCCCTGAGGGCGGGCAGTGGGGGAGCGTGGGAGGACGGGGGCGTGCGGCCACACGTTGCACCACGTGGGCCCTCCCTGAATCCCCGCTGGGATCCCCTGGCACGTCTGTTGGCTGTGCTGGAGTCATCCCGGCAGGGAATCATTTGGGTGATTCCGGGATGGGGCGAATGCCGCCCCATCTCGTCTGAAATCACCCTCGGACATACACACCAAGACTGACCTTTTGAGGCCATGGCCTCCATGACAACCATGGGTCTATCCCAAATAATAACTGACCCAACACAGGAGGTGGGAAACGCATTGAATTTGATGTTTTGCATCGGCCTTGAAACAGGGGTTCCGATTATTGGGGGTGTTGTTACAACACTGTTCTTGTGGTCAAACCATTACCGTCTGAAGACCCGGATCCCTGCCCTCCTATGCCCTCACCAAGGTGAGGGACCAGTTAGGTTGGTCTGCCCCTGGAGATGAATGGATCCAGTTGATTTCCAGAACTCTCTGGGGGATCCCACTAACCTTGATGACTACTTTGTTGATGACCTGGTTGCTTTCTGGAATGACAGTCAGACAGTGGTCACTGACACGGTTGCACTGAGGTGTTTTCTCCCACCGCTGACAGCATAGGTTACCCTGGTATACGGGGCTCCTGAGGCAGTTGAAGCGGGAGGGTAGGAGGTTAGAGTGCAGGTAGTGTTCGACTTGTGATGAAGCTGCCCGACTGCAGCATAGATAACTTTTAAAGGAATATGCCAAGGCTGTGAGGGCAGTGAAGAAAGCTTTCTTCTTTGACATGACAGTGTCTGCAAAGTATTCTGCAGAGCTGTTCTGGGTCTTATAAATCCAGCCTTTCTCTCCCGTGAACCAGAGTCATTCAGTACCCGCTGTGACATTTATATTAATTACTTTGAAGTTAAAATCACTCGTATTCACCACAACTTGAGTGCTGCTTCTTTACCTGAAGAGTCACAGTTTAGAGTTGTGGAAGTTCAGCTTTGTCCTGTTTGTTTTGATTTGTTAGTGTCACACACCATGGGAGAGAGCTACTTGGAGCGGTGCAGGCAACCCGTTGTGAATTAGATTTTTGCCTGTCCTGGCTGGGGAACATCTGCTAGGAGACATTGGGGCTGTTGCTGGCTGGGGTAGTTAATGCCTCCCTTTGGAAAGATGTCCTACATGGTTCCATCTTGTCTCCCCTTTTGTTCAATGTGTATCTGAATTTCAGTGTATCTGAGGTCGCTGGGCAAGATCAGTCATTTCTGCTGGGAGAACCCAGAGGGTGGTGATGGGTCATGACTTTGTCGACCCCTCAGGAATTCCCTTGTGGGATCCCAAAGGCTTCATCTTGTCCCCACTGCTGCTGTTCAATGTGTACCTGAGACCCCTGGGTGAGACTGTTTGCAGATTTGGAGTGAAAAGTGCCACCAATATGCTGATGATGCCTAACCCTCTATCTCTTTTTCATCTAACCCAGGTCCTGCAGTCTCGCTGTTTACCCAGTAGCTGGCTGCTGTTGGGGACTGGATGCAGGTGAGCCTGTTGAAGCTGCAAGACTAAGGCGATGATGGTTGACTAGCCTTGTAACCTGAGGGAACCCCTGTTATTGATGGTGTTCAGCCTCCTTTGATCACTCAGGTTTGCAGCTTTGGGGTGCTCTTGAATCCACTGCCATTCCTGGACTGCCAGGTTGCAGTGGTGGTGAGGAGCACTTTTCACCAACTTCATCTTGTAAGAAGGCTGTGACCTTTTTCATCAAATTCGGATTTGGCCACCATCATCCATGCCTTTGTAACCTCGAGGCTAGATTACTGCAATGTGCTCTATGTGCGGATGCCCTTGATGGTTGTTCGGAAGCTGCAGCTGGTTCAGAACACAGTGACCTGCCTTCTGTCAGGAGCAGGTCATCAGAAGCACATTACACCAGTGCTCCATAGTCTGCACTGGCTGCCAATACCTTTCCGGGCATGATTCAAAGTGCTGGTTTTGACTTATAAAGCCTTCAATGGCTTGGACCCCAGGTATCTTATTCTTCCCTTATGTTCAGTCACAGCCTGTGAGATTGGCTGGGAGCACCCTCCTGTGGGTACCATCTGCCTGATAAGTTTTCACAACATTCTTGGTCCTTGCACCACAATTATGGAACTCCCTCCCCTTGGAGATCCACCTAAGTCCAATCCTGCTTGACTTCTAGAAGAGATGCAAAACATTTTTGTTGGTCGGGCATTTGGCAGGCAGAGATGGGGTTGGGTGTGGTTGGGTGGAGGCAGAGATGGGGTTGGGTGTGGTTCGGTGGAGGCATCAGTGAAAAGGCTGGTGGGTGGTGAGTGGGAGGGGGGAAATGGGATTTTTGTTGTTTTATAATTTTTAATATTTTTTAAGCCACCCTGAGCCTAACTGTGAAGAACAGAGTAAAAATTTGAATGAATGAATGAGATCCATTGAAAATGGAATCTGAGCCAGAATTTCATTTCAGCCCTAGTAAGTACCTCTACATGACAAATAACAACTAAGTCTGTCTTGTTACTCACTGATAATATACCAGTGGACCTTTTCTTCTTAAAAGGTAATAATCTGAAATCATATGCAACTCTTTTTACCATAAAGTTAAAATGATCAAGGGCTTAGCTATAACAAGGACAGGTAGTGTAACTACGTCAGGGCTACAAGTTTGGAGTTCCCACACTTCCTGGTGCAGATACATCCCCTGATGCTGGGAAGGAAGGCAAGGGAGCCACCTTCTATACCCGGACCTATTCCAATCTATCTATGCCACTCAAAACAATTATAGGGCATTTTTACACACACCTTAAAGTTCCGGATTTTTCAATCTTGTGGGTTTCCAAGTCCACAAGTAAGTTCCGGATATATTTTTCTCACACACACTGCCCTGAGGCAGTTCCTGGATGCATTCTTCACACTAGAGTAGCCGCAGCTGTAGACGTGACAGGCTGCCATGGAAACCAAGTGACCACAGCTGCCTGGAGCAAAGCATGTTTATCAGGAGAACTTTTTACACACAAAAGGTCTGGGAGAAGGTCTATACAGAAGTTCAAAGAGCCAGATGTTTAAGATCTGGGTGAGTGATTTAGACACACAGAAAGTTCAGGCTGCAACAGTAAACATCTAGGAGAAACGCGTGTGTAAAAACACCCATAGTTTCTTTATACAAACATAAGTTAGCATACTAGTGAAGATAAAACTCAGTGTTACAAACACAAATGAGAAGGGAAATTCAAAATTCATGCTGGAGTGGTCCCCCCATCAGATATGCCTCATGTCTCCAGTGGCAACAAGAGGAGAAGCTCTTTCTAAACCAGCCAAGGAATGGGAGGAAGAGCTGTTGAAGATATTCAAGCTAGAGAGAAGTGAAATATTTCCTCTGCTTTTAGTGGAAAACATGGGGCTGTGTTTCCTCAAATTCCCCTCAAAGTTCCCTTTTTCTCAGCCCCAGATGTATGTTGTTAACCCTTGCCAGTCAGGGAGCCTTTACCTCATTCTCTAATACAATACCTTTGGTGTGCCTTAATACTGTGTCCATAAGTCCTTCCTGGAAATGCACTAACTATCACTGACAAAAATTTGGTGTTCAAACGTTGACCTTCCTCTAAATTCCCTCTGATTTCAGTCATTGTTTAGATTGTTGAAGACAGGGGTGGGCAACCATTTTACTTAGAGGGACCACATTGAAAATTAGTACAAGCTCCGAGGGCCACATAGAAGTTGGGTGTAGGGGTGCTTAAGAGGTGTGCTCAGGGAGAGGAGAGTGCAGATTATGGATCAGTGCCTTGTCCTTGTGTGCATGCCCTCATCTCTGCTCATTTCCCTTAAGCTCAGTCTTTCAAGTGCTTGGTGATGCTGTCTGTATCCAAGTGTCAGATTCAGGAACTGGAAAGGGCCAAATAAAAATTAGCCATAGGATGCATTTGGCCCCCAGACCTGAGGTTCCCCACTCCTCGTCTAAGGCCTGTAGAATTTCAGTGTATAGAAAGAATGAGGCGGGTTTGCCCTGTAAAGCTCGGTTTCTGCTGTTGTATGATGTTATAGTATTTAGAACAACACTTGAAATCAACGGAAATCGATTAACACAAATTCTGTTACAAAACCAGATTCCTATCTTCCCTAAAAATCTTTATATCCCCCCCCCCGCCCTTTAATAGCTAAATTACTAACAGTAAACATCAGGGTTTATACCAAATAGGCTTAAAAACCTTAACCATACCCTGACACCCCTCAAGTATAATCTAGCCAAGTGTGCACAAACTTCTGGAGGCTGACAAAAATATTGATAATCCAGTATTTTTTTTCTTGAAAATCAACTGTGCGCTCAAAGGAAGGAAAGGTAAAATTTTATGGAAGAAAATGAGTTTGTGTTAAGTTTGTGTTAAGTTTTGTTAAATGGACTGTACACCTAATCTCCAGTAGATTTATCTTTTATTAGGGATGTGCGAACAGAACGCAGTTCAGATGTTCGGCCATTCAGTTTGGGAACCGAGTTTGGGTTCGGTTGTTTGGTTTGGCGGAGTTCAGTTCAGCCAAACATTCAGAAATCGATATCGATATCAATGATTTTATTTTCAGTATCAATGATTTTATTTTCGGTATCAGTATCATTTGGCCCTGAGACACTTAAGTTTGTTATTTTTATGTCTTGTTATATTGTTAATGTTTGTTTTTTAAAAAGTTATAAAAGTTATTTCTGTTACCAGCTGAATTAGAACTGTCCAATCTTTTACCCCTCTGTGCTGCTTCTGGCAGGTGGCAGAATCTCATTGTATGTTTGTATATACAGCTTGTCAGATCCCTACCTGACAGCAGCAGCACATGTAGCATATTAGCCCCAAGGTGTGCCAGCAGACTCTATTATTCTAATCAAAAACCAACCAATACTGCTATAATTCTAGTTGTTTTCAATTGTTGACTTCTTTTATTCACCAGAAACAGTCATTAACTACTGTCATATTTTATGGATAAATTAGAAACTGTTTTGTATGGCCTTTTTTACACGGAGCGGTGTGGGAGTGTCAGTGCGGTGGGTGTAGGTGGGTGTGTGCCTGTTTACACTAACCCACACCCACTTACACCCATGGAGCATCCTCCATTCTAGCGGATGGCTCTGTGGGTGGAGGTGGGTGTGGTTAGGTGTGTGGTGGGTGTTGGTGGGTGTGCGGCAGGAGTGCGCATACACAAACACTCGCCGTCTGTGGTGTTTACACGGGTGCACACCCGCCTCATTCCCCCCCCCACCAGCAGTCATATACACGGACTGCTCCCCACCCCGTACACCTGCCCGAACACCGAGCGGGGGGGGGGGCAGTACGCGTAAAAATGGCCATTGTGTTGATCAATGATAGAATTATAAACTTTATGATGGAGTTAAGACATAACTTTTACTCTCATGTACGCTGGTGAACTTCTTTTAATCTTCATTAATTTATTGTAATTTTACTTCAGAGCAACTGAAAGAAAAAGTTGACATATCTTTTGGATCATTTATTAGAACCTTTCTTGAAGGACATTTTTGGGGAAATCATCCTGTCTTTTGATCCATGCATGTCAGTAACAAAATAGTTTCTGCAGGTATGTGTTGTGCCTCAGAAAAATCAAGTGAATTACTAATTGTTTTTCTATGTTTTAAATTTTCATTTAAAAAATAAATAAATTATGAAATATATGAAATAGTGTCTATGTATAAGGCATACACTTCTTTTCAAACTGTGTGCAACACTCAAGGTGGCTAAAGTTATCTATCAACAACGTTGAGTTATGGAAACATCTTCTGTAGCTTTTCTTGTCTGATGTATAGTAGCTGCAGTGAAGAGAAAGGGAGGCAGAATTTGAAACAGAATCTACTTGAAGAATCTTCAGAAACTACTTACTAATGTATAAGCAAATGCCTTACACATGGCAGCCCTTACTATCACTCTGCTAGTGAAATAGAGAAAACCAAAAGGTATTCAGATAGCCCCTCTAAGTGGTCAGACAGAAGGGAATCTCTAGCAAAATGCTCTGATTTTAAATCCACTCTTGGTTCTAAGGCCGCTTTTAGAGAAGCGGCCTAGGAAGTGAGTTCTTCTACACTCTGGGAGCAAAAGCCACACGAGTTGCGTTTACATGCACTGGAAGTGGCCGCCCGCCGTAGGAATTGACGGTACATGCAACCTCCTGCCACCTCTCTAAAGATGTGTTCTGGAAACCCTTAATATTGGGGTTTCCAGAATGCATCTTTAAAGAGGTCGCGGGAGGCCGCACATGCTGCCAATTCCTACGGCGGGCGGCCACTTCCGGTGCATGTAAACGCAACTCGTGTGGCTTTTGCTCCCAGAGTGTAGAAGAACTCACTTCCTAGGCCGCTCCTCTAAAAGCAGCCTAAGTGATCACATTAAGAATGCAGCAAGGTTTTATCATTCTGAATTTGTACTGAGGAGAGGTGTGAACAAAAACAGAGGCCAGAATGAAAGAATCATGTATCCCAACAAATGTACTTCTTAATGGATCTCAGTGGTGATGGGGTTTCTATTCCCTTTAAAAAGATAAATGGCTCCCAAAATGTACACTTTAGAAGTAAATTTCAAGCAGGTGCAATGGGTAGCAGGAAGGCAATGCTAAACAGACAACAGATGGGCAGGTCAGTTGGAGAGCAACACCAGGCAATCAGCAGATGGCCAGGTCAGTAGAAGGGCAACATCAGGCAGTCAGCAAGTGTCTAGGGCGGCAGGAATACTTCAACACTTGTTACTAAATGTGACATTAATCACACCTGTTGGAAACTGCATACGTCTTTAGAAAAAATGTCTGCATTGATGTAAGATTATATTTAGTAACTATATTTTTCTAGAAAGCTGCATGTTTTTAGATCTATGCTAGGTTATATGTAGATAGAAACATAAATTATAGAGAGCATCATAAAATATATTCTGTCAAAGTCATCAATACCTTCACAGATCAATCTTGAATTTGGTTGGTCACGTTTCTATTTAAATCACGTTTCCAATCTGCAATAGGGTCTTGTCACTTAAAGACGAAGGGTTAACATGAGGAATTTAATTTTGAAAAAAAACCCCAAAATATGCAGTCGTATTCTAGACTTGACCATTAGACTGAGTGATGAAATAAATAATAGAAGAACACAAGGACGGAAAACAAAGGGGTTAAGAACAGAACAAAACCCCTGGAACTCCACAATCTAAGGGCATATAATAATTGGCAGTAAAAGAGGAGAAAGGTAAACGTATTAAAATATTCATGAGAATGACCCAGAGTTTTCAGATCCTAGGCATTCAACCTCCTACAAACACTATTATATTAAGAAAGATGTAAAAGGTTAGATATTGTATAAATGTGATAAAATTCTGCAATTGAACATGACACCTGCTGCAGGATTCCCACTGACTTGTGACATGTTGTATCAAACATTCTGTGCCCCAGTACAACAATGAATTCTCCGATTTCAGATGGGAGCATGAAACTCACGTTGCCTCATATTACCATGACAGATATAAAAAGCTATTGCAGTTGTCACACCAGCATAAAGGGTTAAAAATCCTGTTGTATTTGTCTTTTTCCTAGTGACACTTTTAAACACTTGATAGTGCTCTTCTGTGAAAGGTTGTCTAATTGGAAACCAGCCATTAATTCAGACAGTGAGTGTCTAATTTGCATTTCTATCAAATACCTGTATGGGAAAAAGACTAGAATGCTGCCACCAATTTAACGCCTTCTCTGCCCCTGACCTTTCTTCTCAAGCTGCCCTGCTAGCCATTTCCTGTAAACAGATTTCACTGGGCCGACTCCCTGCATGTAGAAAGATGCTGCCTCTCTGGCACTCTCATAGGCTACTAATTACTAACTATGTATGGCAAACCTGAAACGTTATCTCTTTCTAACAAATAATCAAATCCACTCTTTAGGTACTGACGTACGGATGCACAAAAATGACTCACAATTCATTGCCATTTTCTCATATATATTCATAATGACTTCAGAAATTATTTGTTGCACAAATTTATTTTAAAAACAGCATCCATGCCCTTTGTACTGAACTCGTATGTCACGTAGTATCTTTAATTTATCTGTTTAGACGAGTGTAACTATTATAATCAGGCATCTACTGTGAATTCTCAAGATTGTGAATACAAAATTCATTTCCCAGAATTATTCTGCAATATTTTCTTAAAATTTGCTGCTTTGTTGAACATTCCAGTCACCAAACTAATTAGCTAGAGAGCTCCTGGGAAAGGAACATAAACGGTGTGCAAAATATTTGTATAAAAATTCAGATGAATATTTACAGAATATTATTTTACAATCTTTACCCAGCTCAAGTCTAAATAAGCTGCAAGACAGAGATAACCGTTCATTTCCTAAGGATTAGAGTTGTGTGCAAGTATGCATTTTGCTTCTGGAGTGCTTCCAATCTATGGTGGCCATGGAGCAATAGACTCAGTACCACTCTCCTGCTACCACTAGTCTACAAGGTCGGATTAATTGTGTTTTACAGCAGAACTTAAATAAATGGCAAACAGAATTTCCCTGTGGAATTTTTTTAGTACTAAAATTTTGTACTGTATAGATTGTATAGATATTTCATGTTCAGATTTCCATGAAATCTATCAGGAGATGTGTGCACACCTAAGCCACACCTTCAGGGTTAGCCAACTATAACCATAGCACTGCCCAAATCTGCTTCCTTTAATCTGCTGCTGCCCCTGCCATGGGGATGTCCCACAAAGGCAGAGAGAAGGCAAGATGTAGTCCCACCATGAGGTTCGACTCCTTGGCAGCCATGAGTTGAGACCATAAGGTGCTGGTGTGGCACGGTCACATAAGCAGAAGTGAACAGTACAGGAGATGGAGCACTTCAAGTCAACAATTTTGTGTTTGGCTGTAAAGCAGACTGCTTCAAATTAATGTGTTTTCCAGCTACTGTGGCCTCTTTGGAGACTATAAAGCATACCTGATTAAAGGGGGGGGCGGGGCATATTGCAAGGTTTTGCAGAATCCGCCATGTATTTGGGGTGTGGTATGTCTCAGCTCCACCATTTTGTCTGGCACAACTCGAAGGAACAGCCTGCTCTAATTTCCAACTTTACTATTCCTTGTGGTTGCTGTCTGCTTTCTAGCAGTAGCTAGTTGTTTTTACACTCCAGTCGCTGCTTGAGGGGTCTGAAAAGGATTTTTTCCTTAGTGATACTGGCCCAAGAGCCTTCTCCACAGCCAGTTTCACCAGGAACTCATATTCCTGGCCACTTGTATCTTCTCCTTTGCTTGGGTTGTTATTTTGCAGCGGCGGCCTTTTCATTGCAGTCTGTTTGCCTTTCTAGGGATTCACATCATGCATATTCCAGTGCCCAGCATTAATGATCATCTCAGAAGAAAGTGAAAGTCCTCCCCTCCATTTCACTTGAATACATATTCAGCCAGGGGGGACATGTCTGAGGGTGGTATCTCCTTACGAGCTGAATGACAAGCCTTGAAAATTTGCGCACCTGCCTACTGTATTCTGCTCCCACAATTTCAGGGGTAGAGGCATGAGCAGGCCCAGTATGTACGGGTGCTGGACCCTGCACTGGTGGTGGTTTAAGGGGAGGACTGAGGATATGGCCTCCCTTCTGTCTCAAAGGAATCACTGTAAGTAAAGTTCCCAGGTTTGAATTGCATGAAGGATTGGTTTGCAATGGAGAGGAAGTGGATCTGTCTGTTTTCATCCATTCTGCAATGACAACTCTGCTTTTAGCTTGATTTTACAAATCTACTTTATTGCTCTTGCAATAAGAAATATAATGTTGTTGAATCCAGTTGCCTGAACATGTATCCTACTCTGCTTATAGTTCTAGACTAGGATAAAGAATAATAAGAACAGTGAGAATTATCTCACTGTTCCCAGGAAGAAAGAAAAAACCAATGACATCACAATGGCATTACGATAGACCCTTGCGTAAAAGGTTAATAAAACCTTCCAATTAATAAAGCATTTGGGATCGATGTGTTCACAAAGCTCTTGTTAATATAAAGTGTGGGTTACTAAATAGGTAACAAATGTACTGGTGGTCCTCTGTGGCCCATGGGCCACCATCACTTTTGTTAAGAGCCATCCAGATGTTTGGCCAAGAGTTTCCCCAGGTGTGATGGCAGCCGGCCTGAGCTGTGACCCCACAGACCTCCAGAGACACAGCCCAGACTAGCCTTCAACATGCTTGGGGAACGGCCTGCCCTACTGGGCTACAGCAGGCTATCGCATGGTAGGCTGCTATTCCTGGCCTGGTCTGGAGTGGCCCCCATCATTGGCAGCCTCTCATGGGGGGGGGGAGGTGGTCCACTGGGCAGTGTGGGGACGGGGATGGCTGCACATTTGCGTGGCTCCTTGACCCCCGGACCAGGTGAAGATTTGTTACACAGATGGACCTAATCCTGACTAGAAGCAAGTGACTTCCCGGTCAGGATCAGATATTTGTTATGGATTTGTCTCCAGTAGCAACAGCTATCTATTTGATCGATAGAGATATTGGGCGTCTTTTTGTCATGTGTCAATGACACATGACAGATCATGTGTCAAAACCCCTAAGCATGTGTTTGGCCGTTGTGTGCAAGTACCTTAACAATCCTAACACCAATTTGGCTAACCATTGAACACGTGATGTGGACACCATTGCATCACAAGGACAATAGCATGTTCCAGATGAACATGTGGCCAACCTTGTGTCTATTTATATTGTGTGGTGTGTTAGCAGCTACAACACGGGGAACGAGGTGGCAGCACTTGCGTGCTGAGATTGGGTGGCAAGCAAAACCCTAATTTTCCCCAAGGTGGGCTGTGTGTCTAAGACGTGCTAGATGGTGAACATGGGCCCAAACTGCTGTTCATATCCAGATCAAAACACACATTCAGACACCCATTGACATTATGTCTGGACAAGTTTCTGGAAGATAGGTCCATTAGCAGCTATTAGCCAGACAGGATCAGGGAACATGACGGGAGCTGGGGGGGAGCCTGGGGATGACCCACAGGGAATGAATCCCCCATTGTGACCTGTTGGGTGCTTCTCCCAAGCCACCGTGATTGGCCACTGTCGGAGACAGGAGGCTGGACTCAATGGACCATTGGTCTGACCCAGTATGGCACTTCTTATGTTCTTATGTCTAAAGACACCTATAGATCTAGATCTAGATAGCTGTTGCTGCTGGAGACAAATCCATAACAAGTATAGTGGCTGAACAAATTTAATTTATTTTTCTATTTGTGAATTTTAAAATAAAAATAAAATGGGTGCAATACATCACTACCTATTGCTATATGATTATTCTATACATCACCCTTATCTGTGCGACCACCTCACACACACACACGGATTCTGGATCGGCCCCTGTGGTTGGTCGGGGGCACCCCTCTTATTTTACTTATTTTATTTTTAAAATGTGTTAACACGCCCCTCCTGCCACAGGCAGCTCGGAGGAAAACCATTAAAATAGAATATGATAAAAGGAGGGGGGGAATGAGGAAAAAATAACACATTCCATCCGAGCTTGAAGTCCCTCATGTAGAATGGGGCACAACATTGGAGAGGGCGTTCTCAGTCATAGCACCGTGGCTGCGCAACTCCCTCCCGGTCGGTATGGGTCCAATTGTTCCAAGATCTTCCCTCCTTCAGGCACAAATGTAAGACCTATATTTTTCACCAGACTTTTGGCAGGGGAGGAGGGTTTGGGATGGGATGATTCTGTGTGGCCTTTGGATATTGTTTTTATATTTTATATATTTCTTGTTATTTATATTTATATATTGTTATGTTATTTTATATATTTCTTGTTATTTATATTTATATATTGTTATGTTGATTGTTTTGTAAGTCGTCCCAAGTTTTCAGAGGCAGGAGGGGGGCGGGATAAATTTTTTAGTATAAATAAAACAAACAGTTTATCCAAAAAGCTCTTTTAAAAAATCTACAGGTTGGGTGCAAGGAGTAACTGTGTGCAGGACCTGGTGCAAGGAGTAACTGTGGTGGAGCCACTAGGCAATGACGATCAAAATATGATCAAATTTGACAATTTCTGGAGGGAGAAAGACAAATAAAAGTACAGCAGTAGCATTTAACTTTAAAATGGGAGATTATGACAAAATGAGGAAACTAGTTAAAAAGAAACTAAAAAGCACAGTTGCAAGGGCTACAAGTTTGCAAGAGGTGTGAAGGCGGTTCTGGAACCCTTCTGGAAGCCCAGATTAAATGCATCCCGCAATTTAAAAAAGGAAGCAGGAAGACCAAAAGTTTTCCACTGTGGCTAAATGGGAAGGTGAAAGAGGCTATTAGAGCCAAAAGGGCATTCTTTAAGAAATGGAAAGCTAGTCCCATGAAAATAATACGAAAGAGCATAAACACCGGCAACATAAATGTAAAGTGTTAATAAGGCAGGCCAAGAGAGATTTTGAAGGGAGGTTTGCTAAAGAGGCAAAAACAAGCAACAAAACCTTTTTCAAATACATCAGAAGCAAGAAGCCTGCTAGGGAGTCAGTTGGGCAATTAGATGACAAGGGAGTAAAAGGGACACTCAGAGAGGATAAGGACATTGCAGAGAAGCTGAAGGAGTTATTTGCGTCGCTCTTCACTGCAGAGGATTTGGGAGTGGTACCCACACCGGATCCTTGCTTTGTGGGCGAGGAATTGGTAGAACCGTTACAAATCAATGTGACGTTGGAGGATGTTCTAGTGCAAATTGACAAACTGAATACTAAAAAGTCACCATGGCCAGATGGCATTCACCCCAGAGTTCTGAAGGAACTCAAATATGAAATCGCAGATCTACTGTTCGCAATTTGTAACCTGTCACTAAAATCTGCCGCTGTACCTGAGGACTGGAGGGCAGATGTAATTCCGATATTTAAAAAGGGATCCAGAAACTACAGACCAGTAAGCTTGATGTCTGTGCCGGGCAAAATGGTGGAAATCATCATTAAGGACAGAATTACAGGGTATGTTGACAAACATGGCTTAATGGGGAAGAGTCAACATGGATTTAGTAAAGCTAAATCATGCCTCACTAACCTGTTGGAATTCTTTGAGGGTGTAAATAAGCATGTGGACAAGGGAGACCCAGTAGATATAGTGTACCTGGATTTCCAGAAAGCATTTGATAAAGTACCACATGAGAGACTCTTGAGGAAATTAAAAAGTCATGGGATAGGAGGTAATATCTTACTATGGATCAAAAACTGGATAAAAGGTAGAAAGCAAAGGGTCGGACTAAATGGTCAGTTTTCACAATGGAGAGATGTAAAAAGTGGTGTGCCTAAGGAATCTGTATTGGGACTGGTGCTGTTTAATGTACTCATTAATGATTTGGAAAAGGGTGTTAAGAGTGAGTGTAAGGGCCGCACCCTGGCACCGCCTCCTGATGCGGAGGCCCCGGCAGGACCCAGGAGAAACCCGGGTGGTGCCGCGGCAGTGCAGGAGTTAGAGCTGCCCCCTGAAGCTTCACAGGATGTGGGGACAGGGCCTGCACCATTGCGCCACTCGCTACAGCTGCAGGCACGCCACGGGGGCGTGGTGGACACTTTAAATGCCGGCGTGGTGAGCCACACAGCGCCGGTGATCTGAGAGACTACCCCCCCTTGCTGTGAGCTTAGTGCGAACAAACTAGGAACCGTGTCCTGCTTGTGCTGCCCTGTCTTGTTTCCCTCTTCCCTTCCTGCCAGCGTGTGAGAGTATCCGGATCCCTGGATTTGAGTGGTGGTGAGTGTCCTCAACCTTTGTGTTCTTTCCTTAGATTGACTGTGTGGGTGTGTGGGAGAACGAGTGCGGGTGTGCCTGGGTTTCCCCCCC
>QEPC01006430.1:5672272-5738600 GCA_003113815.1 Sphenodon punctatus | reverse complement strand
TAAGTCATGCCTCACTAACCTGTTGGAATTCTTTGAGGGTGTAAATAAGCATGTGGACAAGGGAGACCCAGTAGATATAGTGTACCTGGATTTCCAGAAAGCATTTGATAAAGTACCACATGAGAGACTCTTGAGGAAATTAAAAAGTCATGGGATAGGAGGTAATATCTTACTATGGATCAAAAACTGGATAAAAGGTAGAAAGCAAAGGGTCGGACTAAATGGTCAGTTTTCACAATGGAGAGATGTAAAAAGTGGTGTTCCTAAGGAATCTGTATTGGGACTGGTGCTGTTTAATGTACTCATTAATGATTTGGAAAAGGGTGTTAAGAGTGAGTGTAAGGGCCGCACCCTGGCACCGCCTCCTGATGCGGAGGCCCCGGCAGGACCCTCAGGAGCGGCACAGGACCCAGGAGAAACCCGGGTGGTGCCGCGGCAGTGCAGGAGTTAGAGCTGCCCCCTGAAGCTTCACAGGATGTGGGGACAGGGCCTGCACCGTTGCGCCACTCGCTACAGCTGCAGGCACGCCACGGGGGCGTGGTGGACACTTTAAATGCCGGCGTGGTGAGCCACACAGCGCCGGTGATCTGAGAGACTACCCCCCCTTGCTGTGAGCTTAGTGCGAACAAACTAGGAACCGTGTCCTGCTTGTGCTGCCCTGTCTTGTTTCCCTCTTCCCTTCCTGCCAGCGTGTGAGAGTATCCGGATCCCTGGATTTGAGTGGTGGTGAGTGTCCTCAACCTTTGTGTTCTTTCCTTAGATTGACTGTGTGGGTGTGTGGGAGAACGAGTGCGGGTGTGCCTGGGTTTCCCCCCCCTGAGGGGTTCCACCGTTCCCCTGTTGGAGCGCCTGGCCCTTCGCCCTTCCCCCACAGTCCTGGCCCCCTATCCTTCCTACCCTTACACTGGACACAGACCTTCCCCACCTTGTGGCGAACGTACAAGTGTGTACTGTGTGAGAGGCCAAGGGAAACACTCCAGTCTAGCTCGCCTGGCGCCCAATGATGATAGAGGCCTAATCGCCTGGAGATTTAAGGGCCACCATTCTATCCTGATGGGCATCCTATTCCCTGTACCTGATCAGAGAGCATTGATGGAGCCAACTCGCCTCCAGAGACCCCTGAGGTTTTTTTTCCCATGTGTCTGTACCCGTGCAACCCTTGTGTTTTACACACACACACACACACACACACACACACACACCGACACACACACCAACACACCCCGACAGTAACACCAAGTTATTCAAGGTAGTTAAAACATGAGAAGACTGAGAGGAACTGCAACAGGATCTTACGAGATTGGGTGCCTAGGCATCTAAATGGCAAATGAGACTGAATGTGCAGAAGTGCAAAGTGATGCACGTAGGGAAAAATAATCCAAACTATGTGTACACAATTTTGGGTAGTAAGCTAGGAGTTACCACTCAGAAAAAGGGATCTGGGGGTGGTTATGGACAATACAATGAAATCCACAGCGCAGTGCGCAGCAGCAGTCAAAAAAGCAAACAGAATGTTAGGAATTATTCAGAAGGAGATAGAGAATAAAACTGAGAATGTCATAATGCCTCTGACAAATCAATGATGAGACCACACCTTGAATATTGTGTGCAGTTCTGGACTCCCCATCTGAAAAAAGACATAGCTGAACTAGAAAAGGTACAGAGAAGGGCAACAAAAATGATCAAGGGCATGGAAAGGCTCCTGTATGAGGAGAGGCTTGGTAGGTTGGGGCTCTTCAGCGTGGAGAAGAGACAACATAGAGGAGATATGATAGAGGTCTATAAAATCACGAGTGGTGTGGAACTAATAAACAAGAATTTACCCTCCGAGTTAGTACTAGAACTAGGGGACACTCCATGAAACTCATGGGTGGCAAGTTTAAAACAAATAAAAGAAAATATTTTTTCACTCAGCGTATAATTGGGTTGTGGTGGAATCTACTGCCAGAGATTGTGGTAAAGGCCAGTACTATAGCTGAGTTTAAAAGAGGTTTGGACATGTTCCATTAGCAGCTATTAGCCAGACAGGATCAGGGAACATGACGAGAGCTGGGGGGAAACAACAGGGAATGGATCCCCCATTGTGACCTGTCGGGGGCTTCTCCCAGGCCACCATGATTGGCCACTGTTGGAGACAGGATGCTGGGATAGATGGACGATTGACACTTCTTGTGTTCTTATGATCATATGAGGTTTAATATTAACAAATCAGTTTTCAAAGTTTGAATGGTGGAAAAAGTCATATCATATGTTTCTTCTCCTAGACCATTTAAGTATCTGTTAGAAATCAGTTTTGTAGAGGTTCACCTTAAAAATTCAAAATGAACATCAGTACTTCTTTCAGCAATGCGACTGTGGCACGCATTTGTGACAGGAAAGTAATGTCTTCGAATGATTTCAGAAAATGGGTGCAACACAATTGTTTAAATCTGTCAATGATTATCCATGTATTTATCTTTAGACCTGTAATCCCCATTCTTTTTGGCTTGGGACCCTTTGTCCCCACACAGGAAATAAGGCACAACTCAATAAACACACAGACAACATAGCTTTGGGTGAACTGGCCGCAACTGTTTATTAAAGAACCAGCCAACGATAAACCTGTTAAAGAACGAAACCAATTAGAACCCAATCACCCTAATAATGAGAACGGTGGATCCCTTACCCCTTTTAATTTCCCATTGCCAATTAGAATTTTTCAGAATTGCCCATGAGCCAATCAATGAGACCACTATTTTGGGTGAGTCCTAAGGGGAGTGAGGTACTCCCTGACTGTTAGACACCTGGCCATAATGACCCTCACTCCCCGCGTTCAGTACCATGTGTTGTTACCTGGATTGGAGTTACCAGTCCAATCCATTCCACCATTAGACCACCTTAGCCATACCCAGGGAAGACTTAACAACTGGCACCACATCGGGACCGCTTAGATCCTTCCATGTGGCACCTTACGCAAATCTCCCTCTACCGGGATAGCAGCGGGGAGCCCCCTTCCTCACCTGCTTCCCGGGTCCAATTTCCTGGTGGCCTATCACCCTACACATACCAGATGTTCCCATAGCCACCAAGGCCAATTTCTGGTCCTATTCCAAGTTTTTTCTTCATGGTACTGAACACCACCAGTTGCGACAAAGAATTTGCACTGCCACACAGGCAATAACATCGACCCAACCCAGAATCCTTAAAAAGAACAGCACTATGAGGAAGCTGAAAAACCCAATTCATGGGAAAATTACTTCCTGATCCCTCACTTAATAGGCGACCGGACAAAGTCCACAGTACTTATCCCAGGGTGGGAGGGTGGGCTTCTGGCACTGCTTGTGGCCGAATGCCGCAGTTCGCGCGCATCCCGCACCACGTGGCTCAGCTGAGCCAATCACTCAGGCGCATTTTCGCGCCACTCCTGTCTTGCTCTTTGCAGGCTGCAACAGAACACGTTGGAGCCTGCAAGAGCCTACCCGCCCAGGAAGAACTCCTAAGACGGCTTCCCTCCCCCGCTACAAGTGCCTGATTCCCCTGATGGGGCAGGCACAAATTCGTCCCTGCTGTGCACAAGGCGGCAGCAGGGCCCCATCTTGAAACTTAAATATATTCCCATGAATCCAAACACGAATAATGCCAAAACCAGAACATAATTTTAAGGCCATGTACAATCTCATTGCTTTGCCAATCTAAGGCTAAGTATTTATTATATCAGTATTCTTAACATCTCAGCAGCAATCACAAAACAGCAATGGGCACGTGGACCACCATTTCCTTGCAATATGCCTGGTTTTGAAATTCTTTGCTTCCCCTGTATCATGAAGAGGTGTGGGAAATTCCTTCATAAAGTTATATTAGGGAATTGAGCAATCAGAAACTTTCTTATTCAATGTTTATTCAAATAGATTGCTAGATATTTAATTTTTATGAAATACCTTCAGAACTCAGTCACATACTTTTCAGTCTGGTGGTCTAATGCAGCTTGGAACACAGTATGCATATGCAGTATTTTATTTCTTTTGTTCCAATATCAAGTACATTTAACTTAGTCTTTTGGATCTTGTACAGTATCCATATGAACACCTTATGTATTGTCTTTGTTGACTGATTAACTGTATACAATGACTAATAAAAGGTCAATTACATACAGGATCAGTGAATACTTTTATGCTTTTTCTTTTTTTTTCAAGGAAAAGATACAACACTGGCTTACTCACAGCCCCTCCATCTTTGCTTCCAGGAAAGCACCTTAGCAAGAAGACAGAAACAATTCTGGCTGACCGTGCTCTGTCAGATCTTTGAACTATGATATCAATATCTCTAGTGATTTATAAGGCCCATCTGAATGAGTAGGGACTATACTTCAGCTGAAGGTAATGTGTGATCTATAGTGTATGTGAATCATGGATTGTGATATAAAAGAGACAGAAACGCAAAGTTAGAAATTAATGAAGTGTGGCAATCTAAAAGCATAGGAATGCTAGAGATTTCAGTTTCTGCCACGGTTCTCACTCATAACCACTCTATTTCTGAATTTGTGACATTTCCTGAAACGATAGCATGGAGGTCATCCTTCTTTATAGGACCTTGGATCCTTCCCAGCTCAAGCTCTCATAAATGCAGACAGTTTATTTTACCACAGCTTCAGTTCTGATACCTTAGGTTTCAATTTTTTCAGCATCTCATCTCTTGTAATTGACATTGCCGCTCAGGTTAAAATCAATCATAATTCCCAATTACAAGAATCATTTTATGCATGGTTCAAAGGAGCATGTAAAAACAAAATTCCTACAACTTCAAAATCAGCTGTAAGATTGAACTTTTGCCAACAATAGATTGGATAGAGTAATTTCAAACATTTAGTGTGTGGAAGTTAACATACTTATGGCAGTTTGTGCCACACAGGCGTCACACTTTTAAAAAAGATGGCACTTTATCTCCTGTTCATTTCCTGGCTTTTGTTTGAACGCTGAGAATTAAACAGCACCCCCCCCCCCCCTTTATCCTGGTTAACTCTCTTATCTGTCCCTCCTCCTGATCTATTTCCAAAATTTTAAACAGTGTTTTTTCCCTTCATTTTCTTTATTTAATTCACTGCCTCCAGTTATTAGATGTCATCTAGATAATTCCATCAGCCTACCACATTTCTTCTCTATGGAGCTGCTTTTGTAGAAAATAAAATATACTGTCCTAGTTCGGATACTTTTGTCACTTCAGAAATGACTGTTTCATCTTCAAGCATCCAAGTGTATTCTAGCTCTGATGAAGGACCACAACTCGCACTCAAAACACATTTTACTTGCCAGTTATGGTTTCTACAATCTTCTGTGAAAAACTGCCTAAAATTCCAGATCTATTAAGTAGGGCTGAGATGAGAGCAAGTGTTCCCATTCCACAGGGAAATACTGACCTTTCAGGAACACTTGGGAGTGTTTTTCAGTACTTCATTAGTCTTCTGTGATTCTGTGATTTCTGCCATTGTCAATATTGGTTCCCGTGAGTTTTCATCATTTCCCATCAATTTAATCCTTTTTTGTCACTTTCCAGCATTTTTCATCATTTCTCTTAATTTTTTGTCACTTTCTGGGACTTTTACAACAGTTTTACAGCATTTTTACAGCAATTTCCAGCACTTCCCTGGCACATTTAGGCCTTGTGGGGCTTGAGATTGGTCCTGTAGCAGCTCTGTTCAGCTAAAAAAACAGCAACAAATGGCGGAAACAGTATTCTCCATGATTTGTCATATCAGCCCTACTAGTAAGTAACTTCTCAGAAATGCAATTGCATGCAAGTTTCACTGCAAATTTGTAAACAAGGTGCATTCCAATGGAATTCTCCAGTTTACAAAAACCTCTGGCGCTAATGTCTTCCAAATTATAGTTAAGGGGCAGTTTACTCAGCACTATATTTTATCACCTACAAAGCCCTTCACAACCTCGCTCCACCCTATCTCTCTGCCCTGATCTCCCTCCGAACCCCTGCTCGAGCACTCCGCTCCTCCTCCATCCCCTCCCTCATCCTCCCACACCTGCCCTGCTCCCCCAACTGCCTTCGTCCCTTCTCCCTCGCTGCCCTGCATGCCTGGAACTCCCTCCCTGCCCTCGTCCACCTTGTCCCCACCCTCCACACCTTCAGGTCCCTGCTCAAAACCCACCTCTTCCGCTCCGCCCTTCCAAACTCCTGCTAAGCATCCCCACCCAGGATTATCACCCACCTGTTATCTGCAAACTCCCAATTGACTGTAACCAAGCCAAGAACATGTACCTGAGCTCTCGCATCCTCATGAACATTGCATCCCTTGTCTCTCCCCGTTTTCCCCTTCCCTGTCTCCGCTCCCCCTGTCTTTAGATTGTAAGCTGTCGAGCAGGGACCATGCCTATCTTATTCTTTGTTAGCACCAGGTACATCGTTGGTGCTATATAAATGCTAATTAATAATAATAATAATAATAATAATAATTTTATGGTTTTCTCAACAAAGACTGGCCCTTTTGGACTGCTAAATTAACATTTCTTGTGCTCCCCAGATTTACTTTATATTTTATTTGATGTCAAACGTTTGGCAGCATTAATGGCTCTATTGCTGCCCCACACTTATTTTCCTTTTGCCTAGAGGTTCATCTAAGCCTGAAACTGCTCATCTTCCAGAGGCAATGTAAAACTTTTTTATTTAGCCAGGGATTTGGCAAGGAGGGTTTGGGGAGATTTGCTTCTTAGTAATCACCAATTCTTCTTTCGAGATGTTTCTGGGCACTTCAGCTAAAGTGATCTTGCTTGGCATCCTGAGTATAACAAACAGTAATCCATTCTTTGCCATACTGCTTCTATCCCTATAATTAACATGAAAATAAAATAAAATGCCAGAGTACAAGCCATGAGGGCAACACAGAGTTTATGTGCAGATTCTTGAGCTGAAAGAGAAAACTATAGCTGTATTTATCTAGTGGAGAAAGCCACCATACTGTATTGATCATGGAAGAGACTCTGACATGACCATTCCATGTAACCTATGTGTTTCATTTTTCCAGCTTTAAAATGGTGGATTAATAATGCTCTCCTCTTTTATTATAGATCTGTTGGCAGGGTTATGTCATGCATGTGAGATTTTCAAATGCAAGGCATAATAGAAGTATGATATGGTATTTTATTCTAGGAGCATTAGAACACTTTCAGCTCAAGAATCCGCACACCAGGACAGATGATAGTTAAGATACTACTCCTCAGAACTGACATTCTAAATCACATTACATCCTTCCTTGAGGGTTGCAATGTTTCAGTTTCACAAAATGGCCTTGGAGCTGTCTAATGGGATCCACATAAAACTGTTTACTGCTTCAGAAAGAGAATCAAATCCAATGAAATTACATTTAAAACACATAAGACAAAATTCAAACCGTTCCCAATTAGGGCTGAAACAAGAATCCATTTGATTCTCGAAATAAATAATAAGAACATAAGTAGTGCCATACTGAGTCAGACCAATGGTCCATCAAGCCCAGCATCCTGTCCTCCGACAGTGGACAATCTCGATCACATGGGAGAAGAACCAACAGTCACAATGGGCAATCCATTCCCCGTTGTTCACTCCCAGCTCCAAACAGTAAGAAGTTCATCCTGTAAGCTACTTGGTTAATAGCCATTAATAGACCTACTCTCTAAGAACTTATCCAGACTTCTTAAAAACCAGCTATACTACTGGCCCTGACAACCTCCTCTGGCAACAGATTCCATAGAAACATTCCATAGAGATCTCATTGAGATCTCGCTGATGGTTCAAGATTCTTGCAAAAATCTCATTAAAAAGTCCCCAAACTGGACCTTCAAAAATGTAGAGAACAAACTTAGACTCACATTGGCCCGTGGGCCACCATCATGTTTGTTGCATGAAGTCCAGATGTTTGCCCTGAAGTTCTCTCGGGAGTGTTGGTGGCTAGTCCAGGCTGGGTTAGCAGCCAACATGCCCAGGAAACAGCCTGCCCAACTGGGCTAAAGTGAGCCATCACGTGTGGTAGCCCGCTGTTCCCGCAACGGTCTGAAGTAGTCAGCATGACCGGCCACCAGGGTGGCCATTATCAGCTGCCCGTCATGGAGGCGGGGTCAGTTTCACAAATTCATGTTGCTCCCTGCCTCCCGGCTCAGCTGTGTAAACATTTGCTCTGTGGCTGGACCCAATCCTTACCGGGTTGCCAGCGGCTTCCCAGTCTGGAGTGGTTTCACCCATACTCAGCTATATGGCAAAAGCTAATACACAACAAAGTGTCAGCCCTGTAGAAATCCAGGAAAATAATACTCCATGCTAGTTGCCAGTTTCTGTGACACCTTGATATAGGTACAGTTCTCTCTAAGAACCAAGATAAAAGAGATTCAGCTTCATCTGACCAAAACTATTGTCCAAACTCTGTAATGCCTTTTTACAGGGAGATTTCCCTACTACTGCAGATTTCAACTGACATACACAAGACTATTGTCATGGTAGTGTCCCAAACTTGTAATATTTTTAGAAGATTATTTATCTTTGTATTCTTCAGGGTGCAGCTTTGGGCATTAATGGATCCATTAATTGATTGTTAGCTGGCTAATCCTTTGTTTACTAATGCTGCAAACCTTAATGCGCTTGCACTGGAGAGCCCTTCTGATATCAGAGATTCTCTGCTGATGCAAGGACATTGAGGTCTGCAGCCAAAGACTGTGATCTCAAAGTATTCACTTGGTGTCAGCCTCACTGACATTAGTGAAACTAGTGTTAGAAACACACTTTGTGGTTCAGTCTATAATACAACAACATCATTCAAACTCTGAAGACGACGGAGGGTGCTTTGCTTTCCATTAAGACAGAATGCACCGCGGGACTGTCCAAGAGGTAAATGACGCGCACCTTCTGTCTCGTGTGCACATCCACACCAGCAAAGGAGTGAAATCCTACTTTGCCAGACACGCATGTTTGCCAGCAAAGATCCACACTTCCACCCTTCCCATGAGACAGAAGCTGTGCGTCATTTCTCAGACAATCCCACAGGGCCAAAGAATGCACATTCTGTCTCGTTGGAAGGTGTCCAAACTAACAATGAGTGCATTTTTCTATATCATCTCTGAAAGAAAAGAACAAGAGAAAAATAGAAAGTGCTTTTTGTTTACTTCAGGCATAGCACCTGTGAAAATTAACTTGATACTTATCAATATGATGCAGAAGTTGATAAATTTA
The DNA here is from genome assembly GCA_003113815.1 of Sphenodon punctatus. Classification (NCBI taxonomy): domain Eukaryota; kingdom Metazoa; phylum Chordata; class Lepidosauria; order Sphenodontia; family Sphenodontidae; genus Sphenodon; species Sphenodon punctatus. Next base: position 5,729,417 of record QEPC01006430.1, on the reverse strand, counting down.
TTTTTCATGCATAATAATATTACTGAAAGTGTACAGGATAGCCACACTAGTAGACATTCTATGTAAGAATGTTTTATTAAAAGTTAAAGTTTTGAACTTCTGTTTTTATATTTTTTATTAACTAGTTCTTCTTCACAATAACCTTGTGAGGTAGGTCATTATTATTCCTGGATCTCCAGGTGGAGGCTGTGGTGAGGAGTGCCTTTCGCCAGTTACACCTGGTGTGGTAGCTTCGACCGCTGGTTTCGGTTACGGATATGGCCACAATCATCCATGCTTTTATCACCTCTCGGTTAGACTACTGTAACGCACTCTACGTGGGGTTACCTATGGTGACGGCTCGGAAGCTGCAGCTGGTGCAGAATGCGGCAGCCCAGCTCCTGGTGGAGCTGGGCCGCCGAGAGCACATTACACCAGTGCGCCGATCTCTGCACTGGCTGTCAATAGTCTTCCTGGTCCGATTCAAAGTGTTGGTTTTGACCTATAAAGCCCTACATGGTCTGGGCCGTGCCTATCTGTGAGACCGCCTCACTCCCTGGGTTCTGGACTGGCCCCTGCAGTCATCTAGGGGCACTCTGTTGGAGGTTCCTCGGGTTTCCTGGGGGGCCATGCAGGACAGGGAGTTCTTGGTGGCCATGCCACGCCTTTGGAACTCCCTCCCGGTGGGGGCCCGTCTGGCCCCAGACCTCCCAGGTTTCTGCAGGAACTATAAAACCTGCCTGTTCCATCAGGCATTTGGCAAGGGAGAAGGGTGGGTGTTAAGGAGTTTTTTTCTCCCCATTTTTATTGTTTGTTTTTGCTATTTAATGTTTTTATAAATTTTATATTGTATTTTTATTGATTGATTTATTAGCTGCCCCGGGTTGCCTGTGGCACGAGGGGTGGGGTATAATTTTTTTAAAATAAATAAATAAATGTATTACAGAGAAACTGATTCTGAGACACCATGCCTTGTCCAACACCACCTAACGAGTTGAAGCTGGAATTGAACCCTGGTTTTGAGGAGCCAAGTCCAACACGTTAGCCACTAGGCTACACTGTCTCATATTACATAAAAGTTACCAAGCAACACTGTAGTGAGTAGGAATGGGGATTTCAGTTTCGGATGTATCTGTAACTGCCTGGAATTGGCAGTTATGGATTAATCTGAACTAGGGCTGAAACGAGATCCCTTTTAAAATCTCATGATAATTCATGAGATTTAAGACAATCTCGCAAATTACCACAGGGGAAATGGGCAGGGGCCCCTGAAGGTGAACAGGGGGCAAGGCAAGTCCCCATAGCACCTGCGGGGAGGGAGGAGGCAAGAAAGGATTAAAGATTTATTTATCTCCATCCAGAGTCCATGAGGGGGGTCCCTTCCTGACCCCTCACCACTCTGCACCACTGTGGGGGAGCGACGGTGTCAGGTCCTGATGTAAATCTTGAATCCTTTCCTGCTTGCCCCCTCCCTCCCCCTCCTGGGGCTTGCCTTTCCCCCTGCTCACCTCTGGGGGGCCCTGCTTCCCCCCACCCCTCAAAGTCTCGTCAGTTCTCAGTGAGAAGGTGGTGTTTCTCATTTCATCTCATCTCGAGGTGAAACGAGGGCACCCCCCTTCTCTCCGAGAATCAGTGAGATCAGCAAGATGAGTTTCAGCCCTGATCTGAACCGTTCCATAAATTAGGGCTCCCAGTTACAGATCCAAGTTTCAGATCCATATTTCCCCACACTCCCATCCCCCGGGGCCATGTAGTTTTACTTACTTGCCTTTGAGAGCTTGATTGAGGCACTGCTGTTGTTGTGGGGGCTCCAGCTGGGTCCCTCACCATGGCATCTTATCTGCTCCTTATCAAGCATGTGCAAATGGCCACTGGGGGTGTTTTGTGCATGCACAAAATGACCTCCATCCTTAAACAAAGTAGCAGTGATGTCATTTTGGCCGCTGTCATTTTGGTAAAGGTTGGCAGCTATTTTGCACATATGAAAAATTTCCCTAGTGGCCATTTTGCACATGTGCAATAAGTAAGGCGGACATTCAGCAAGGGAGTCTGCCTCCCCTCCCCCTCCCCCCCCCCAGCAGAGGTGGTCCTTCAATCAAACCCTCCAAGGCCAGGTAAGTACAACTCCGGGGCCCTGGGGGATGGAGGTGGGAGAGATCGGACCCACTGCCCCTGAAGTCAGAACAGATGGGAGTACGGTTTAGTTAGCTTAGTTTCATTTATTACATTTTATACCACCACCACCCTCTCCTGCTTCCGCACCTCGGGCGGCTTACAACAATAAAAATAATAAGTAATATAAAATTCAATATAAACAACATAAAAACATTAAAACCTGGCAAAAAGACAAAGAACCCTAACCCCCACTCTCCCCATCACCTGTCTCCCTCCCCAAAGGTCCGGCGGAACATCCAGGTCTTACACTGTCTACGAGAAAAGACAGTGGACAGGCAGACATAGTGGTCTATAGATAGGTGGATGTTCAGTGGAAGGGAGTTCCACAGCCACGGTGTGGCCACCGAGAACGCCATCCTCATAGTTGGCACCCGGGAAATCTGGGGGACCTCAAGGAGTGTGCTCCCTGCCAACCGCAGAGGTCGAGCCAGGACCCAGGGGGTGAGGCAATCTTGCAGACAGGTGAGGCCCAGGCCATTTAGGCCTTTAAAAGTCAAAAACAACACTTGAATTGGGCCCGGTAGACTACTGGCAGCTAGTGCAGAAAACGGAGCACTGGTGTAATGTGCTTGCGATGACTCACCCCCCTAAGGAGGTGAGCCGCTGCATTCTGCACCAGCTGCAGTCTCCGAACCATCACCAAGGGTAGTCCCACGTAGAGCATGTTACAGTAATCCAATTCTGAGGTAACAAAAGCATGTGTGATGGTGGCAAGGTCTGTGTCTGAGAATTATGGCTTAAGCTGTTGCACCAAATGTAATTGGCGAAATGCACCTTTCACCACAGCTGCCACCTGGACGTCCAGGCGGAGCTGCGGGCCCAGGAACACCCCCAGACTACGGGCCTGAGACACCAGAGGGGGACAGACCCCATCAATGATGGGGGCCATCACATCCCTGGCTTTGCCCACCACCATCACCTCTGCCTTGTCAGGATTCAACTTCAGACGGCTCACCCTCATTCAGTCCCCATCAGCTGACAGACACTGGGTAAGCACTGAGACTGCAGGGCCTGGGTCAGATGTAAAAGTGAGATACAGTTGGGGTCATCAACATATTGATGACACCTCACCCCAAACCCTCTGATGATCGCCCCCAAAGGCAGCATGTACACACTGAACAAGAGAGGGGCACCACCCGCTGAGTTCACCCGGCCAGGAAGGAGTGGAACCATTCAAGAATGGTACCACCCACTTCGAATTTATTCTGCAACCAAATCACCAACAACTCATGATCAATGGTATCAAATGCAGCCGAGAGATCTAATAGGATCAACAGGGTCGAACAACCCTGATCCAACTCACGGGACAGGTCGTCAACCAATGCCACAAGTGCAGTCTCAGTGCCATAACCTAGAGAAAAGTCAGACTGCAAGGGATCAAGGAAACCATCCGGTCCAGATGCTCCTGAAGATGGCGAGCCACCACCCATTCAATAACCTTCCCTAAAAAGGGAAGGTTAGAGACTGGCCGATAACTGGCCAGGGCGTCAACGTCAAGTGATGATTTTTTGAGCAGAGGCTGCACCACCGCCTCTTTGAGGCAGCCTGGCACTCTGCCCTCCGTAAGGTCCAAATAAAAGAAATTGGACCTTACGGTCCAATTGGACCTAAGTTGGTCCAATAAAAGACATCTCTGCACTACTTTGTCTCTATGACTCTGTAAGGAAGGCATTGACAATCCCAGCCAGCAACGGCCTCAACGTCTCCCAGCTGGCCTTAACAGGCATAGGTGGCTCAAACAGTTCCAAGCGCATCCCCCACATCGGAGGACAACAAGTACTGAAATTGATCCCATAAAACTAGACAAGCTGGGGCTTCGACTGTCTCTGGTTCACTTACTGCCGAAAGTGTAGGGTTGAACCCATGATGAATTTGAGCAATTTTGTCCTCAAAGAAGTCAACAAGTCACAGCAAGCATTAGATGACTAGGTCCAGGTGGAGGAAGGTTGGACTGACCAGCCCCCTCACTACCCAGAAAAGATCAGCTGGATGTGACTTAACAGATGCAATGAGGGCAGCAAAAAACGCTGGATGGTGCTAACCTAAACAGAGAACAGAATAGATTTAGCCTTCCAGAAAAACAATATTTTTGGTGTGTTTCCAATTCTCCTCTTATACTCCCTCCCAGGCTATATAAATCCTAACTAGCTGAAATATCTGATTTGCTTCTCCCTCTTTTGAATGCATTTTTACACTGTATTATATTTATAGGAAACACACAAAGCAGCAGAGGTAATCTAAGTGCACATTAAAAATGTGATCAAATTTCACTACTGCACAACAGTTTTACAGAAAGGTAAGTACAGCACTAGAACTAGCAATACCACTAGCACTAGCAATAGCAATATATAAACCATTTTTTAAAATTAGCAAAAACTAACCTTTATGAGCATAACAGATGTTGAACTTTTTGTTCAGTAAATTTTCTGCTCAGGTGAAAAACAGCATCAGCTTCAGAATCCTGTCATTTATAACTGCTGATATATTAAATCCCAAAAACTGGGTTTATACTGGAAATGTTGACAGAACTTTAACTGCAGCAGTGTTAGCAGTGATATTAAATAGGACCCTGTATACTCTGAAATGTGCAGTGTGTGTGCGTGTACGCCTATGTGTGTCAGTCAGTCTTGTAAAAGCAATGGGGCACCACACAGCATGGCTCCCTTGTCTCTAAATGGTAACATGCTTTGTGGTCATTAGAGGACTCGTGACCTGTGTGCAAAATAAGGCATCAATGTCAGCACAAGCTAAGAGATCTTCTGGGTCGGAGATAATTTGCCCTGAAGCTACATATCAAACTCGGACTGTACTGCATGGGTCTGATACGTTTCAAAGATGAGAGAATTTCTCATATAGATTTTACAGTGCTGTTAGATACAGCATGCTGCATGTTCTTTTGCTGCTAATGAAAGAATAAAAATTAAACCATCTCACTGAAGAGGAACAGATAAAGCAGTTTAGAGACAGTTAGAGATGTAAATGATTTTCATATTTGAAAAGAAAAGAAACAGATAACATTTATGTCCTTATTTTTGTTTGTTCACTGAAGGCAGCATTGATATGCGCAGCTAGAAATGGGCAGGGAATTTATTACCCGTAATATCTGAATTTTCAAGTAACCCTTCAAGTACCCAACATTAGGAGGGAGCAGACTATCTGATCTGTGGGCCCTTTTAATGGGAGCAGCGCCCACCTGAAGGCGCAGATGCTCCAAGGGAAAAGAACTGCACCCTAGCAGGTGCCACAGAAGCACAGGCACTGGCCCAGTAAAGGACAACACCCTAGCACCATACAGGGGAGGCATCACGAAATATCTTGATTACTTCCTCTTCATCAGGCGAGTGGGGACACAGCAATGTGCCAACCTGGTGGAGGTCTTTCAGAATGTGGCCAGGCACCTAGGCATTCCTTTGGCGGCCAAGAAGACCGAGGGGCCAAGTACAACTTTAACATACCTAGGCATTGAGTTGGACATGGTAGCTGGGGTGTCCCGGCTGCCGTTGGACAAACTGAAGGCACTGATTATCAAGTTGCAGAGGTGTAAGGGAGCAGCCAAGATCACGGTTAAGCAGCTTCAGTCGTTGGTGGGCAGTTTAAACTTTGCATGTAGGGTGATAGCGCCGGGCAGAGCATTTCTGTCCTGGCTGTACGGCAAAGTGGCGGGCAACCCGCTGCCGCATTACCACATCAGGGTCACACAGGACATGAAATTGGACTTGTGGGTTTGGCTCAAATTTCTCCATGGGTACAATGGGGTTAGTGTGTGGAGGGAGCAGCTTCTCTTGGCAGCGGATCTTGAGGTCCATTCAGACGCAGCTGGTGCTCACGGGTTTGGCCTGTACTTTAGAGGGAGGTGGTGTGCAGGCAGGTGGCCTCAAGAATGGCGGGTGTAAAGCATAACAAGGGACCTCACATTCCTTGAGTTATTCCCAATAGTAGTAGCAGTGCACCTGTGGCCCAAGCATTTGGCAGACAAGATAGTACTGTTTTGGTGTGACAACCAGGCAGTAGTGCACTGTCATCACGCTCGCAACGGGTAATGACTTTGGTGAGGGCATTGGTCCTCGTTTGCCTGCAGCACAACATTATATTCCACGCCAAGCACGTCCCGGGACTTGAGAATAAGATTGCTGATGCTCTTTTTCGGTTCCAGATGGAGCATTTCCACGTGCTGGCACCTCATGCCTACCTGAACCCGGAGCCCATGCCACAATGCCTGTGGAGACTTGGATTTTAGAGCTCTACGCAACAGTACAGGGTTCGCTGGCACCTCGCACCAGATCAGCATACGTCGGCGCCTTTCAGGCATTTCAACACGTCTGGGTTCAGCACAAATGAAGTCTGGGCTTTCCTATCCCAAAAGCACAAGTTTTACAGTTTGCCATGGCCCTTAGGAGGGAGGGATTAGCGGCAAGAACGATTGCCGGGAAGCTAGCAGCAATAGGTTTTATGAGCCAGTTGGCGGGCCACCCAACACCAGTTAGGGGTTTCTTTGCCCGCAAACTAATCGAAGTGTGGTCCCATGAGCAGCCAGCCGTCAGTGATTTGAGGCTCCCTATTACCGCACCACTGCTAGGCAGAATCGTTAGTTTATTAGCTTTGGTACGTTATGATGAGTTTGAAATGAGCATGTTTGCAGCACTGTTCAAAGTTGCATTTTGGGGGGCCTTTAGGGTTAGTGAGCTGATAGTTGAATCAGCTAGGGATAAGTCAGTCAGGGCAGTGGCAAGGCAGGACGTTACACTCAGTGACCAGCATCTAACTATCCAACTAAGGAGATCGAAGACAGATCAGCAGGGATATGGGCGTATCGTTAGGTTGGCTAGATCGCGGGATGGAGGGCTCTGCCCAGTCTTGGCGCTCCAGCTTTACAGAGAAATCTGCCCGAAGGTGGCAGGTCCCTTCTTTTGTCATCAGAGCGGGTCACCAGTTACCAGGTACCAATTTGTTGCCGTCCTCCGGGCAGTACTGACCCAGTTCGGCCTGCCAGCCAGGGAGTATGGATCGCATTCATTTAGAATTGGGGCAGACTCCTTTGCAGCTCAGATGGGCAGGGATATACAGAGAACTGGGCGGTGGCGGTCCAGGGCTTACCGCACATATGTGCGGAGGGACCCAGCCAGTGGTACATAGTGAACTAATCTGTGCTTCTTTGACAGATCCTGCCCTGAACCACAGACTGATAATCTGGATTATGGGGCATAGCCTGGTGCGTTGGGTGGCAAAGGCGGCAAGGAGCAGTGGCCTGGGAACCCAGCTGGGTTTGTCAGAATTGGCAGTGATTGAATGGCATGGGCAGAGTGGGATGCACTGGCAACAGCCCATCCCGAGTTTTGCATTGCGCACAAAGGGGGGCAGACCAGATATACTGGTGGTTCATCTGGCGGATAATGATTTAATGAGGCTAAAAGGGGCATAATTAATTAGAGACATAAAGTGGGATCTCTTGGTTGTGAAAGAAATTTTACAGAGCTGTAAGGTGATTTGGACCGAATTAGTAGAAGGGGTTAGTTGGGGGGATAGGGTACCACTGAAGAAGATAGATAAAACCAGAAAGACACTTATAGCAAAATTAGGAAGTGGTGGAGGGGAATTGGAGGGGACACAATTATTAATGGGGCAATTTCACATAGAAAATTAGAATTATTTAAGGGGGATGGTGTCCACCTGTCACAGGCCGGTAATGTCTTGTATTTGCAAGCCCTATGTGATGGACTGTTAGAAGTTATGAGATAGGTTTGAGGGCTGGACCCGCATTGTAAGTTGTGCGGCTCCTGGTGGTGGGGGTCCAGTATCGGTTGTGAATTTGAATAAGTTGTTTGTAGGAGGGATCTCCTTAAGAGATGGCGGAGCCACGCTTAACGCATTGCAGGTTATGGCAGGTGAGGCGCTGGTTCCCCGGGGTAAGGGTGACCTGGCACGGTGGTAGGGTATAGCATGGCCCCCACTGGTGGGCACCTGATGCCTTACTCAAGTTCAGAAGGACTACGTCCCCTTTGGCCACGTGCCCAGCGCTGGATGAAGGGGAGACCTTAATTTTTGTGAGGAAGTTATCAAGGGTATATCGAGGCCTCCTCTGTTGTTAATGAGTTTTGAGTTTATGGTTGATACTGGACCTGAATCACAATAGGCGATGTCACCCCCTCACCTATTTCAATTGTTGTAATTGGATTAATAAAGCGTGAGGCCATGTTTCAATCCAAATAGTGGTGTCCTGTTTGGGGTGCGCTGACAAGGAAGAATTGTGTGGAAGGAACAAGTGAAATAAAGGACATGAAGTGACTTAAAGCTCCTAAGGAACTCAAGCTCTCTGGTAATGTGGCAGAGTCATGGCAGATCTTTAAGTAAGATCTGGAGATCTACTTGGAGGCAGCAGCTCTGGAAAAGAAACCAGATACTCAACAAATTGTAATTTTTTTGAACCTAGCGGGACATGAGGCTAAAAGCATCTTTAAAGGCGTGCAACTGACTCCAGCAGAAAAAGCAAGTTATGCAATTGTATTGGGAAAGTTTGAAGAATATCGCAATCCGAAGAAATGTGAAACCTTTGAGAGATATAAGTTTCACCTCAGGACTCAAAAAGGTGAATCTTTTGAAGAATTTATTACAGACCTGAAGGTGATGAGTCAAACCTGCAATTATGGGCAGTTAGCAGAGTCCATAATCAGAGATCAGATAGTCATTGGAACCACAGACATAAAACTGCAAAAGAGGTTCCTGGAGGACTGTGATCTTACCCTAGACAAAACCATATGAATGTCCCAGGCTACAGAAGCAACAAAGGCAAGAATGCAAGTTTTGGGTGGGAAACAGGACCCTGTTGCCATAGAGTTATTGCAAAACCTACAAAAGGGCTTGCAAGCAACAAGACTCAGCACCTCTAACAGTGCCTCAGAGCGATCCCTTCGGTCCACTGGGGGCACCTTCTTGGAGGTTCCCCGGGTGAGACGGGGGGCTACAATGGAGAAGGCGTTCTCAGTGGCTAAGCCGCGACTCTGGAACTCCCTCCCGGAGGAAGCCCGCCTGGCCCCAGGTCTGCTGGCGTTTCGTCGAGCCTGCAAGACCTGGCTGTTCACCCAGGCCTTCGGAGGGGAGGAGGGTAGCTGGGGGGGGTGGGGGTTGGATATGAGATTGTCACTGATGAAGTTGTTTTTTAAATATTGTTTTTTATGGAATTTTATTGTATTGTTAATTGTTGTAAGCTGCCCCGAGATGCCGGCATGAGGGGGCAGCTAAAAAAATATTTATAAATAAATAAATAATAGCACAGCCACGCTTGGAGGAAACAAAGAACATGCAGGCTAACAGTGCACTTGAGGATGATGATGCAGATAACTTTGAAGAAGAATTCTATATTGGATCTGTGACAGGTGAAGACACTACAGAAGAATGGACTATTTCTCTAGACACAAATGGGACTATGATTAATTATAAATTAGACACTGGCGCACAGGCAAATGTAATTTCTGATGTTCTTGTAGACCAGTTACATAAAAAGCCAGACTGTATTAAGAGAAAAAAAGATAAAATTGAGGGCATATGGTGGAGAAATAATTTAGATGCATCATCTGGTTTCTGGCAAATCCCTTTAGATGAGAGGAGTTCAAGATTGTGTACTTTTAATACACCTTATGGAAGATTCTGCTTTTGCAGATTACCGTTCAGGTTAAAATCTGCTCCCGAGGTATTTTATAGGACTGTACAACAGATATTTGATGGCACTGAAGGTGCAAAACTATATATAGATGATGTGTTAATCTGGGGAAAGACACTGGAAGAGCATGATCTCAGATTACAGCAAGCTCAGGAAAGAGCTCACGCAGCTGGTCTGAAATTAAATAAGCAAAAATGCAAGTTTAGAACCAGAGAGCTCACATATTTGGGGGAGAGATTAACAGAGGATGGAGTCAGGATTACGCTGGCAGAATACAAGGCATACTTGATATGCCACCCCCAAAGGAGAAGGAAGGAGTGCAGAGATTCATAGGTATGGTGAATTATGTGGGCAAACACATACCTAATACGGCTGCTCACACTAGCAACCTTCGTGTGCTCCTGCAAAGAAATGCACAATGGACCTGGGATGCCAACATGGACAGAGAATTTCAAACTTTAAGAAGGTTAATTAAGAAAGCCCCAGTTCTCTGGTATTTTGACGCTAGGCGAGACACTCAAGTCTCCACTGATGCCTCCAGTGAAGGCATAGGGGCAGCCTTACTACAGAAATATGGTGATAATTGGAGACCAGTAGCTTATGGGTCCAGGGCTCTGAACACTCACAGCAAGTACAAACCTTCGTTATCCTGTCACACTACAACTGTACCTGTAAGCACTCTTACAAAACAGCTACCTAGCTTGCTGAGCACTATAGAGAGTCCTTCCCCTGATGACTGACTGAAATACTCCAGTTACCTGTTTCTCTTATTGCTTTGCTGGTAGACTAGAGCCACATTCACAACTATGGCAGCAAGAACTGCGAGGGAAGACGGGAGCCAGAGAGCAAAAGAAGAGCCGGTGTGAACAGGGATCTGCCGCAGCTTCTCTCGTGCATGTCAGGACAGAATCTTGCACCCTGACATGCGCGAGGGAAGCCGCGGCACATCCCCGCTTGCACCAGACGGAAGCCGCGGCACATCCCCGCTTGCACCAGAGGGAAGCCGCGGCACATCCCCGCTTGCACCAGAGGGAAGCCGCGGCACATCCCCGCTTGCACCAGAGGGAAGCCACGGCAGATCCCCATTATTCGCACTGGCTCTTCTTCTGCTCCCCGGCTCCTTCCCGCTGCCACATCTTCCCTCGCAGGTCTCTCCACCGCAGATGTGAATGCGGACTAAGGCACAGGAGACTGACAGGTCAAAGGTTCAAATCTGGGCTGCGTGATAAGCTAAAGGTGTGATTTCTTGCATTTATAAATTTACATTGGGAAACAATAATATGGAGCTTGCTTCTTGCATGGTGTATTCCATGCTGTTTCTTTGTCTATAGGAGCCTTGAGCCTCCAACCTTTTCACTTCCTTGTCACAGCTCTGTGCTTCCCTTTGCTTGCTCAAGCTCCTTTCTAACAGTTGGCTTATAAAATCAGTTCTCTCTCTCTCTCTCTCTCTCTCTCTCTCTCTCTCTGGTACTCGTCGGATCCTATCCAAGTTGTGCCTATCTGCAAATGGCAAATTGGGCAGCAAATATTTGACAGGTATACCGGTTTTGGAGGGTACTTGTTTCAGCCCCAACACTTCCTTAACCCATTACTGTTTCTTTATGCATCACGTCAGCTTATTTTTCAATATATTTATCAATTTGTTTCACTACATATATGCTGATTAATTATACTGATCACATCTTAAGAGATGTGAGAATCTAGTGCGGTTGTTTACAAGTATTGAGATAGTTTGGCGGTTCAGTAGCAGGTTTTTTTGACTCAGAGTTGCAGTGATACAAAATATTTACCACCTGATGCCTGTGTGGTTGCTTATGCAGTGATAGTTAGTTAGTGGTAGGTCCCTTTTTTTCCGGGCTCTCGACAACAAAAATTAAATGGTCTTTTATGTTTTATTCTCAGGTATGCTAGTAGCTAGGTTTTGGTATCTTGATATCTGACCAACAGTCCAAAAACGTTCTCACCTAGAAATATCCTAAGTGAAGTCCTATGTGTCTGACAGTGAGGGGTGAGGTCATCCTGCCTAAGACCCTTTTCACACGAGACGTCCCCACCCATCACCATGCAGTTTTGCCGTATGGAGATGGGTGGAGGCACTCATGGGAATGCCATGGTGGATGGGTGGGGGTGCATGTGCGCTCCCACGCTACACCCATTTCCACCCATCACCTATGCACAGAGCAATGGGCTCCAATGCCGGTTGCTCTGTGGGTGAAGATGGGTGTGTGCCTGTGGGAACAGTCCCCCCACCCCCCACGCACCTGCGTCCGTGGAAAAGGGGACATAGTGCTGATAGCATGTCCATTGAGAACACATTGTGCCGCACAGAACCCAAGTGGATCCCCCTTGGGATTGCGGCCAATATGTGTACATACCTAAAACCACTAACAGTGAGATCAGTACTTCTGTAATTGTTTCTCTCCCCTTACCCCAATCCCTGTGACTGTTTGCACCTCAAACTTTTCTCATAATTAAATTTTTGATTATGAACATTTTAGGTCTAGGATTTTCTATGTTTAGAAACTTTGGGGAGCTAAAAATAATTTAGAATCATAAAAATAATTGACACGTCTATAAGCAGCCTCCACAGACTAACAGGCACAGAGATTGAACTGCACTAAACCTTCACTGGGTCTGTTATGTTTCCTGCTCAGTACATCCCCTCCCCCTTCCCTTTTTCTTTCCAAATAAGGAATTTATGTGCTTAGCTGTCAAAGAACTAGATATAATAGGGGGAAATGGTAGATTTGTTATAGATTAGTGGCTGAGATGACATCTTGGCTCGAAGTAGGCCTGAATTTCTTGCAAAAAGTTTATCTTCTCTTCTAACTCGCTACCAAGTGCCAAAAGTGTTACTAAAAAGAGACAAGCTTGGCACCAGCTTTCTTCTGGGTCAGTAAATGGGGTTGTGCCAATTTACACCAGATGCGGACTGAGACTGCATAAGTATTGCAAATGCTCAAATCAAATATGTTAGAAGGGTTAGAAGAAGTCTATACTAACTGCTTTTTTTGTCTTCAAATCAACATAATAGCTTTCCTCCCCTCTCTGCTCATATCAGAGATATTTTACAAAGCTCAGTAATGGATGATAAACCTCAGCACATACAGCAGAATTATAATATTTGCATGCAATCTATTTTGTTATGCAGTAGCCAAGCATAATTGTATACAAACAAACAAAACATTCATGGTATTTACTCCCCAAACACCACATTAAATTTGAAATTCACCAAAAAAGGAGAACTTTAATGTCAAAGATGATTTTTGAGTAATGTATGAAAAGTATATTGATAGACAGAATTATAGACACATGCAGTAATTGCTTTGTGTAGGGTCAACTGATATAAAAATGACATTACCATTAAACGAGATGTTAATGAATGATTCAACATGCGCACATGCACGTTCTGTGAGCTGGTTTCTGGTTACAAAAGCCTTGTTTTGATTTTCTCTTTGTCTTAGTAAGGTTAATGGAAGAATGCACTGATCTTTCAGTTTATTAAAATCTGCTTTTGTCACTTATAACCTGTTTGTGGTATGTTTTCCATGGTTATTTATTTTATTTATTTTACAGGCATGTCAGAGCATATTGCTTGTTGCTGAGGACTGGAAGCATTTACACTTAGCAGGTGTTCCATTTTTGCTACTGAGAGATTTGTTTTTTTCCCCCCCCTCCCCAGTAGTGCTCATAGAAAGGCTTTCTCTTTCTGAGATTTTTCAGTTGCTTGATCAGAATTTCTGAATCATTCTTTGGTTTCCTATTTTCATCTCAGAAAATTCTTGGTCTCAATAGTGTTGGTTCACTATACTCATGGAGCGTTGGGCGTTTGCTTTTAGCGTTTGTTCACTTTTAGACAAACCTAGTAATGCTACCCAAATTGGCATTCTCTCGACAAGGTGGTTAGCATTGACACCACCCAAATGCGTAGAATGTCAGACATTTTAGATCTAGTAATTCTTAATGGCTAAGTAGAGGGTGACTTGGAAGGGAATTATACCTATCACTCCCTTCAGGGCTCTAGCGTGATTGACTATTTTCTGGTATCTGAGAGCTTTCTGTTTAACGTGGTAGCCTTGTTTGTTTCTCCTAGATTTGAAACAGCCCATCTCCCGTTATTATTAACCCTGAGTGACCCTTGCATTAAGAGTCAGGTGCCTGTAACTATGGCTGTTGCTCCCTCTCAAGTGAACGGTGAAGTGTTTACTATCCGAGCCAAATGGTCGGAGGAGTTAAAGTCTACCTTCAATGCATTTATGCAACAAGGGGAAATTAGGGATTTATATCAGAAAATTGTGTCTCAGGGTCCCGGGAACTTGACCTCGTATGATAAATTGATCTCTTTACTGTCTCCCTTGCTGGTGATTGAGTGTGCAGTTCGCCCACAAACTAAAAAGTTCTCGGCATGGTTTAACAAGGAGTGCCAAACCAAGAGGGCTCACCTTCACCAAACCGCAAGGAAACTAAAGAGTAATCCCTCCCAAGCTCACAGAGAACTCCTCCAAACTTCCAGAAAGTTATACCATAAGTTGTTGTTAGAAAAGAAATTAGAGTACCAAAAGGAACAATGGTGTTGCTTGCTAACTTCTGCCAACCACAGGAACTCTAAGCTGTTCTGGGATCTCAATCACTTGGCAAAATCAGGAGGAGAGAAGATAAGGTGTCTCTCTGCACCCGTAGAAGTTTGGGAGTCCTTTTATGAGGACTTATTCTTCAAACCCCATCCCACAAGTTATAGTGTGGTAATTCCACCAAGAGACTGATTCCAATCTTGGCACCCTGTCCTCCCGGAGGACATTTTGCCACTTATTCATCAGCTTAAGTCTTGGAAGGCCCCAGGCGATGACTCCATCTCACCAGAACTGCTGAAGAACACCCCCGAGTGGTGGGCAAATGTGCTGGTCCCCCTTTTTACGTATATTAATGATACCAGAGAAATCCCGAGTTCTTGGTTAAACAGTATCGTATTACCCATTCACAAAAAAGGTGATCCGCTGCAGCTGGGGATTTATCGCCCGATTAGTTTGCTAAGTATTGTTGGGAAATTGTACGCTAAACTCTTGTTAGGCAAGCTACAAATTTGGATGGATGAGAATAATATTTTGGAACCCGAGGAAGCCGGCTTCCAAAAGGGTAAATCCACAGTTGACCATGCACTGGTTCTTGCTCTGTTATTGCGCAAATATATCGCTCACGAGGGGAAATTGTATCTCTGCTTTATTGATTTAAAAATGGCCTTCGATTCCGTTAGCAGAGAGTGCCTTTGGGCCAAACTAAACCCTCTATTTCTGGACCCCAGATTGTTATTTCTGTTGATCGGACTGCATAGCAAAAATACGCTGCAGATAAGATACGATTTCCATTGCCCGCTTTCAAGGAAGGTGTAGGTAACTTGTGGGGTCAAACAGGGCTGGATACTGGCCCCTGCTCTTTTCAACATCCTTATAAACGATGTGGTTCCATTCTTGAAAACTGCAGATACTCAGCCCTCATCGATTGGTGACCGGAAAATTCCATCTCTCCTCTACACAGACGATACTGTCTTAATTTCTCAATCCTTGGTGGGGCTTTGACAAACTATGCAATGTTTCAGGGACTATTGCAGCAAAGAAGCCCTAACAATAAATTATACTAAGACAAAGTTAATGATAGCGGGGCATAGTGGGTGTAGGAAATTACATCGTTGGGAAATTACATCGTTGGGAAATAAGGGGAAACTCGATCGAGCAAGTGAACTCTTTTAAATATCTTGGAATTATTTTCTCTAGCTCTCTTAGTTGGCATTGCCATCTGGAGGCTGTTAAGCACCAGGCCAAACAAAAATCAGTCTTGATCATAAATTATTATTACGGCTGGGGGGGGGGAGGTTGGTCTCTCCTGCTCTCTGACTCTTTGGGGTAAGATGATTGCTCAAGCTCTATACGCTTTTCCCATGTGGGGCTGCTCGTATCTCGATAAACTGCAGGTTATTCAAAACGGATTCCTATGCAAAATCTTAGGAGTTCCTAAGGGAACTCCTCAGGTGCTATTTTGCTTAGAATCCTGGTGTTCCCCTCTCAAATTTTTTGCCCTCCAGTGTCTGCTTATATATTGGCTGAAATCCATAGTGTTCCCTTCCCAAGATAGGTCACTTTTGAGCCTCACAAGAACAAACGGCCTACTTGCTCCATGGTCTGTTTTGACGGAGTTAGAAATCAACAAACTTGTATTCTCTTCCGATTTGATTAAGCACCTGGGGTTGAAAAGCACTATTTTACTTCTGAAAAGAAGACTTGCAGACCAACAAATTCAAGTAGAGAATGCCTCTTTGATGACCCAGAGGGTAGCCCCAGAGTATGTTCCATTTAATTCTCGCAGGGTCTTGCTATTTATTTGTCTGGCCTGACTCTGGGAGAAGATAAGCCTTCACGAGGCTTCGCTGTAATGTTTTCTCCTCTGCTCTATTGGAAGGTCACTTCACCGGTATTCCCAGGGAAGCGAGATTATGTCCTCTTTGTGACTTGCAAAAAATAGACTCTGTTAGCCATATTTTATTTTACTACCCGATGCTTTCTGGCTTGAGGCAAAAATACTTGGACAAAGTCCAAGGGACTCAGGATGGTTGCTCTTCTGATCATGTATTACAAAGGTTCTTGAGCCCACTTGATTCAGAGCTGACTAGGGCTGTGGCAACTTTTAGTAGTGCTGCTATGTATTTGAGGCAGGATATGTTTGAAGCAAAGAAATGACTTTTCCCTAAATGTTTTGGGGAATTTTTTATTTTTATTTTTATACTAATTTATATGCTCTCCTGGCGTGGAATGTTGACGTTCAGAATATAGGTTGTATGGAACTCATATAGTATTTTAATTGTATGTTTGTATTGCTGTTTCTTAAATTGTAATAGCTTTGGCTAACAATAAATAAACTTATTATATTATAATTTGCCGCTAGCAAACACTCCTTGGAAAGTGTTTTCTTTTTCTTTTGAAAGTGTTTACTCCACAAAGGAAGTGGAGTAGATAAATATAGTACAAGGCAAAAATTTTGGTGAGTAAATATTAATGAAATCTTCTGGAACACACAGCATTTTTATATTACCAAGACACATACAGGCCTTAGCTGAGATTTGGTCCTCATTGTAGAACATGTATGATTTTAGACAAGCACCTCCCCACCCATTACCCACCAAATCACCCACCCATCATGCATGTTGCAGGCCTCATAGGGTGTCAATGAAGCCCTGCAACATGCATGATCAGTGATTGGTGGGTAGTAGGTGGGGAAGCACTTATCTAAAAACATCCTATGCTATACAAAGTTTGGTTCCCCATCCTCCCTCTCTCTCTTTCCTTGTGCCCTGCCACCATAGTCCTATATATTTCTCCAATGCTGGGCTCCTGATGTGGCTCAGTCTGTGTCCTTGACGGGACTTCTTTGCTACAATACCTAACAGACCAATAGATGTTTCATAGTCTATGTTTTGCCACAGTCTGTTAGGTCCGGAGGAGGGAGCTAGAGGATTGTTAGAGAAGGGGTAGCACAAGCCTGGCGTCATGCTAAATGCACCTCAGGATCTTGTGGTAGGATGGCAGTGACCCAAAATCAAAGTTCATCGCAGGGGAAGTGAGCAACAGACTGTGGCTGAAAAATACCACTAAGCGCCAGTAGATGGCAGCAGAGCTAAACTCAGCACACACACACTCTCTCTCTCTCTCTCTCACACACACACACACACACAGACAGATGGATACAGCGAGGCAATCAGGGAATTGTGTGAAGGTAGGGGGAAGGATGTGGGGCTCCAACAGGAAAAGGCACAGAGTGTTGGGGTACAGGAGGAGGAGAGTGAGGGCAGCATACAGGATGGAATCACGGACCAGAGGAAGAGGCACAAGATGGGCTGGGGTGCAAGGAAGGGAAGCACTATCCCTATGGGAAAGGTAACTCACAGAATCTACAAGGCAGGGAGGCAGCAAGCAGCAGGACAAATCAAGACAACGGAACCAGGAACTGCTCCAAAGGAAAGGTAAACAGCAAGAGGGAGCTGACTGAGACTCAAGGAGAATCTGATAGCCAGAAAAAGCTTAGTGCAGCTGGGATCCATATAAAGGAATGGGCAATGTCATGTGATGCCTATCTACAGTTTCCTAGCAACTCCTGCTTTTTAGGTATACAGCTTAAAAGGAATGTCTCTCTTTCTTCCCTGATACTTGGGGGCAAGCCTTGCTCTACGGCCTGGGTTGTGACAAAGTCACAATATCTGAATTCCATAAATAGCCCCACTTTTCTAGGTTGTACTTTGTTTGAAGATAATTTAAACCCTTTAAGATCAGCCAATATTGCTCTACTCCAACCAGAAGATGCTTAGCAATGTCCATATCCAATTATACATCCTCACCATCCTAGCCATGTCCACCACAATTCCAATTGAATGAATTAGAAATGTTTCCAGTGCCTTTACTGTTGCAGTGAAACTTTGTGATTTTAAGTGGCTAGTAGTTGTCTGTAATGTGGCTGTATCGTCCCACCTTGCTTTTAACTTTTCTCCGAATATCTGGTGGAGCACTTCTGGGAAGCACATATCAGCTGTCCATATTATTTGGTTTTAATCAGCCAGTCATACAGCAGCAGCTATCATTTAATACATTTAATGTAGCACAATTACTTCTGTCCTGAAGCACTTACATTATAGCCTGAGACCCATGTTCGCTTTGTTTTCCCGATTGGTGGCAATGAGGAAAATGCAGTGAACTCGAGTCCCTGATTTAAACTAGATAAGGTAGAAAAAGATCAAGAGAAAGGAATTATTTCCCCATTGTATTGAAACACATAGTTTGCAATCCAGAACCCACTGAAGTATATGGCCATTTTAAAATGGGACACGCCCACCATCCCCCACCTACCAGAGTGCCCATCTGAAGATGGTGTAGGTGGGTGGGTGCATGCTCCCATTACCCACTTATGGCCATTCACGGAGCACTGGGGGAAACCCTGGGATGCTCCGTATGGGGGCATAAGCGGGCAGTGTGTGGGTAGGGATGCATACCCAGCGTCCCTCATCCCAGCCTGTCTGATGACCCCCCCACTCACTGGAAGTCAATAAATTGGGACAGTATCTCACAGTATTGCAAGAATTGAGAAATTGCAACGATATCAAGAAATGGCCAGGAAATCGATCTCTGTTCCCAAGATGACAAAATGTCTCATGAGCAGCAGTTTATTTATTTATTTATTTATTTATTTATGTATTTAATGGTTTGTAACCCGTCCCCTTCCTGCCCAATGGCAGCTCAGAGCAGCTAACAATAAGTATAAAACAAATACAAAGTACAAAAAAATATAAAAGCATATAAATAAAAATTTCCCAGTGGTCTGAATAAATAATCAACTAAACCTCACCTATATACCTCCCCCCCCCAACCCTTTCCCGTCTCCCTCACCAAATGCCTGGCGAAACAGCCGGGTCTTACACTGTCTATGGAAGAAGGGAAGGTCCAGGACTTCAGCTGCTTGTGTCACCCCTAGTTATGATGTTTCATCCAAATGAATTTGATTTGGTCACAAATGAGTTATGCATTTCTTCTCACTCAGGTGACAATAACCCTTTATTAAATCCTTTGTATCACACCATGCTTGGCGGAGGAGGGTGGAACAGCATATAAAAGCAACATGTAAAAGTGACTACAAATACATAGAACATTTTTAAAATCTTGTAAAACATACAGTTCTTTCCCCCAGCCTATATCCTTGTCTGTCAAATGCTTGGTGAATCCCATGGGAAGGGAATTCCATAACTGTGGAAAATCCACCAAGAACCAGTTAGAACATAAGAACATAAGTAGTGCCATACTGAGTCAGACCAATGGTCCATCAAGTCCAGCATCCTGTCCTCCGACAGTGGCCAATGTCGATCACATGGGAGAAAAAACAACAGTCACAATGGGCAATCCATTCCCCATTGTTCATTCCCAGCTCCAGACAGTAAGAAGTTCATCCCGTAAGCTACTTGGTTAATAGCCATTAACAGAACTACTCTCAAAGAACTTATCCAGTCCTTTTTTAAACACAGCTATACTACTGGCCCTGACAACATCCTCTGGCAACAAATTCCATAAGTAAATTATGCGTTGAGTGAAAAAGTACTTCCTTTTATTTGTTTTAAATCTGCCAGCAGCTAGTTTCATGGAGTGTCCCCTAGTTCTAGTACTATTTGAGAGGGTAAATAACCATTCCCTATCTACTCATTCCACAACACTCAAGATTTTATAAACCTCTATCATGTGTCCTCTCAGTCTTCTCTTCTCTAAGCTAAAGAGACCCAGCTTGTCAACCCTCTCTTTGTATGGAAGCTGTTCCATAACCTTTATCATTTTGTTGCCCTTCTCTGTACCTTTTCTAGATCAGCTATGGTTTTTTTTGAGATGGGGCAATCAGAACTGCACACAATATTCCAAGTGTGATCACATCACTGATTTGTATAGAGGCATTATCACATGCTCAGTTTTATTCTCTATCCCTTTGCGAATAACTTCTAACATTCTGTTCGCTTTTTTGACTGCTGCTGCACATTGGGCTGAGGATTTCAGTGTATTGTCCACAATCACTCCACACAATCAGTTCTGTCACATTCTGCACCAGTTGCAGTTTTCAAACAGCCATCAAGGGCAGCCCCACATAGAGCACATAACAATAGTCTAGGCCAGAGGTGGGGAACCTTTTCTCTCCTGGGGGCCACATTGAAAGCTTACACAAGTTCTAAGGGCCACATAGACGTTGGGGGCAGGGCTGCTTAAGGAATGCATTCAAGGAAAGGAGAGCCTAAATCATAGATTTGTGCTACAAAACTGTCACCTATCCTTGTGTGTATGCTCTCCTCTCTGCTCCCTTCCCTTCAGATCAGTTTTTCAGTGATTGGAGGAAAGAACTAGACCCCAGGGCCAGATCTAGAAAATGGAAAGGGGCCACATAAAAACTTTCTGTAGCCTGCATTTGGCCCCCGGGCCTGAGGTTCCCCACCCCTGGTCTAGGCCTTGAGCATAGAAAAGAATGGATGATGGTGGCCACATCTAAGTCTGACAAAACGGATTGCCCCCATAGTGGATCCAGGACTGCCGCAAGGCTGCAAACTTGAGTAGCCAAAGGAGGCTGGACTCCATCAATGACCGGCATCCCAAGTCACAGAAGGGCCCTCCGCTCCCTGCATGGGGGGGGGTTGCCACGCCCCGCTCTTCCCCCGCACGGGAAATGGGCGCGAAAATGTGCACGGGGTTGGAAACCCCGTCGGTTCGGCCCGTGCACCACTGATTGGTGGCCCGGGCATCAGGTGTTCCCATCAGGGACTCCTGATTGGACGGTGCGGGGGCAGCTCCTCCCCTTTGCATAGGAGGGGGAGGAGGAGCGACTGCCGCCCGTGCAATTCTCTGCTCATTCGAGCAAAAAATCCAAACAGAGAAGCAGCAGTGTTATACTGCTGCTACTCAGGATGGGACGCCAGAAGAAGAAGGCAGCAGGAAAAGAGGCACAATGGGCAAAAAAGCGCCCAGCAACCACGTTGGAGGCAGAGCCTCCAGCAGCCATGCAATGCCCCACAGAGAGGGGAGAGGTGAGTGATGCACCCCCACCCCCATCAAGAGCTGAGATGCAGAGTAGGCTGCAAGCATGCGAGGCATTAGCAGCCTCCATGAGAAGCCAAAGGAAGGGGGAAGAGGTGGAAAGGAGCACACACCCCTCCGTGGGATATGGGGATGGGAGAGACCTCCCAGCCCTCAATCTGCAAAGTTTGGAGGCCGGGGACACGTGAGCCTGTACGATTTGGCCATCGGGGGGGCAGACCCATTATTCCCCCAGCAAGGTATAGAGAAGCTGTGGGAGAGTATACACATTTCCCAAGGGGACGCAGCCAGCTTTGCAGGGCAGGACCAGGAACGGGTGGACAAGAAAGGGCCCTCCCCACTCAAGGAGCTGCTCCACAGAGCTCCAGTACCATACTGGCACAGCATGATGGGGGGGGGAATAATGACCCCGGGGCAACAATCTGGGGCCAACCCTGGATGGAACCAGAGGCAGATGCTGGGGGGTCCGAGGGCACAGCCCTCTGCAGCGCTAGGTGCCCCGCCTGCGGAGGGGGTTGCCCAGGGGGAGGGGGGCAATTTTCCTCTACCACCAGAGGCAACAGAAGGAGCGAATCACGAGACCGAGGCAGAGTACAGCGCTGGCGAGATGGAGGCTGGAGACCGAGCCATGTGGCAAAGGATCCAGGCACTCGAGAGTGAATTACATCTGATGGCGGAGCAAGGGAGGCAGCCGCCACAACACATGGGGGGCGAAGCCGGCCGGCAGCAGGAAGGTGAGGAGGCGCAGATGTGGGAAGGGGGCTGCAGAGAAGGTGACGACCAGGTAAACGAGCCCCACTGGCTGGTTAGATCAGATCACCGGCTGCAACAACAGCTGGCAAAGGCCACGAATAGAAGGGGCAGCATGGCAATGGGGGAAACAACAGAGCCACATGGGGAGCAGCAAGCGCACCAGCAATGGGAACAACAGGCACACCCCACAAACCAACGTAATACACCACAAATGTTGTGGTGGAATGGGATGTGGGTAAAAGTGACACCAGTCCCTACACCAGCAGGGTACCAGGCTGTGGGTTCAGGTTTTCGGCCGCAAGGGGCAATCCAACACAAAAGGGGAGTGAGCCCAGAAAATCCCTCATATGCTAATTTAGCAACACCCCCCCAGCCCATGGCCCGCCCCTTACCACCCATGGGGGGTGGTTATTCAGAATTATCCTCTCCCATAGGCGAGCACCTCGCCTACGCCACCAGGGAAAAGATATGGAGGGGCGAATACATAGATATATTCGCCCTCTTATTTAGTGACCCGATTCTTGACCCTGCAGAGAAAGATGACCAAAAGGAGAAGGAGAGATTCAGAAGGCCCAAAGCAGACAGAAATTGGGCTAACTGGTCATCTGCTTACTCGGTTTATTTAGGGGTAGTGCTGGAAGTTTTCCCAGAGCGGGCGGTAGAATTGTTGAAATATGCTGACATAGTGAAGAGAGCCTATGGGGTTGGCCCCCCTGGCGCATGGCTTCGTTACGATGAAGCCTTTCGCCACAGGGCATCCTTTACCCCGGGACTGCGATGGGATCGGCATGCGCATGATCTCTGGCTGGACTGCATGGTCGATACGACCAATGCACCCAAAACAGACAGCGGTCACATTCTGATAAAAGGGGGAGTAGCCCCAGCAAATGACCCCAACAGGTACGAGAGTAGGCGGGCCCCGAATGCGACATGTTGGGAGTACAATAGACATGGGCGGTGCACCAGGGGAAACTGTAAGTTCCGCCACGCTTGCTCGGTGTGTGGAGGTTCCCACTCAGTTTCCACGTGTTACAGGGGAAAAGCAGGGGGCAATAGGAAGATACAGCCAGGAACGGGATCGAACGCAAACTATCAAGGTAGCCACCAGGGGGTGGGAAGGGGAAAGGGGCCCAACCCCAATTGATGTGATGAAGCTGAGGAGGGCCCTGACACACCACCCAGACAAGGAAGAGGTGCAATATGTGCTTCGAGGTTTTCAATTCGGTTTTGTGATCCCAGTAATTAATGTTCCCATGGGTCGTGAACCACCTAACCTGAAGTCAGTAAAGGGAATGGAAGATCTAGTGCGGAGTAAGATTAGGAAAGAAGTAGCTGAGGGACGGATAGCAGGCCCATTTGACCAGCCCCCCTTTGAAGATTTTATGATATCCCCATTGGG
The DNA here is from genome assembly GCA_003113815.1 of Sphenodon punctatus. Classification (NCBI taxonomy): domain Eukaryota; kingdom Metazoa; phylum Chordata; class Lepidosauria; order Sphenodontia; family Sphenodontidae; genus Sphenodon; species Sphenodon punctatus. The sequence continues at coordinate 5,705,863 of QEPC01006430.1, read as the reverse complement.
GATAGTGCCGAAGAAGGCACCGGGTGAGTTTCGGCTCATCCATCACCTGTCATACCCAAAGGGGCGTTCGGTGAATGATGCTATACCGAAAGAACTTTCCACAGTGAAATACACATCATTTGACCAAGCCATAGAGCGAGTAAGAGCATTTGGAAAGGGGGCTCGATTAGCAAAATGCGACGTCAAATCCGCTTTTCGCCTTTTGCCGGTCCACCCCAACAGTTTCCACCTCCTGGGAATGAAGTTTGAGGGCGCATATTATTACGATAGGGCCATGCCTATGGGCTGTTCAGTCTCCTGCTCGGCTTTCGAGCGTTTCAGCTCGTTGGTTGAGTGGGTTTTTCGACAGCACATGGAGATAGGGGAGGTATCAAAATATTTAGACGACTTCCTGCTAATTGCCCCGCCAAGCCCGGGTGTGTGTGAACAGCTACTGTTAGAGTTTCAGCGTTTGGCTGAGCATCTGGGTCTCCCCCTAGCCCCTGAGAAAACGGAAGGTCCAACCACCAAACTCACTTATTTGGGGATTGAAATTGACACAGAGCGAAGCCTTTCCCGTCTCCCCAGGGATAAACTTAAATTACTTAAAGAAAAATTGGAAACATGCAGAGCAGCCAAAAAAGTCACGATACGCACAATACAGTCCTTAGTGGGAAGTTTAAACTTTGCTTGTCGGGTGGTTACACCAGGTAGGGCATTTCTCTCTCGTTTATACAAGCCACTGACAGGGAGCCCCCCCCAGCACCATCATGTCAGAGTAACCCAGGAGATTAGGGATGATTTAATGATTTGGGCGACCTTTTTAGAAAATTTTAACGGGGTAAGTTTTTGGCTAGACAAACTTAAGGAACAACCGCACCTCCAGGTACATTCAGACTCGGCGGGAGGAGTGGGTTTTGGAGTATATTTCAATGGACGCTGGTGCGCAGCCCCATGGCCTCACTCATGGACGGAAAATGGGGTCACACGAGATTTGACCTTTTTGGAACTTTTCCCCATAAGCCTGGCTGTACAGCTTTGGGCAAATGAATTTAAAGATAAAAGGGTGGTCTTTTGGTGTGATAACATGGCAGTGGTCCATGTTATCAACTCCATGTCATCTCGTTCGCCACGGGTGATGCGTTTGGTCCGGGTCATGGTTCTTAATTGCCTCAGGAATAACATATTATTCACGGCACGTCATGTTCCTGGGGTTGATAATACCATTGCCGACGCGCTCTCTCGGTTACAGATGCAACGATTCAGGGAGTTAGCACCAGAGGCGGCACCCAATCCAGAGATACTCCCCAAAGGGCTGTGGAGCCTTGGCGAGTAGAAATTCAGAAGATCGTACAGGGATCCCTTGCCCCCCGCACACAGGCAGCTTACCATCGGGCATATGGGGAATTTCAAGAATTTAGGTTTCAAAAAGGGTGGAGGTTGGTTTTCCCCATACAAGAGGATGAGCTACTGCAATTCATTTTACACTTACGTAGAAAAGGTTTAGCAGCAAAAACTATAACAGGAAAGGTGGCTGCTTTAGCTTTCATGAGTCGGCTACATGGGCACCCCCCTCCGGACAAAGGCTTTTTCGCGAGGAGAATGATTGAGTGTTGGGCGCGCGAAAAGGAACACCAACCAGACGAAAGGGCCCCCATTTCCCCAACAGAATTACGTGCATTGTGTGACACACTTTTAGGCATCTGTTTTAACCATTATGAGGCACTGCTTTTTTCCACTATCTTTAAGGTAATGTTCTTTGGAGCATTCAGGATAAGTGAGGTGGCAGCTGATGGGAGACATGATAGATCAGGAAGGGCTTTGACAGTACGGGACGTCCGGATTCATGAGGGAACTTTAACGATCAGGTTACGCCGATCAAAGACTGATCAAAGAGGGCGGGGGCAAATTGTCACCTTGCACCGGTCAAGTATAACAGACATCTGCCCATTCAGAGCAGTACAAGCATACCTACAAGCACGCACGTCCAGTCAAGGAAACTTGTTTATACATAGAGACAATACACCCATCACACGGTATCAGTTTACGAGTGTTCTAAAGAAAGCACTACGAATGGCAGGAATGCCGGCAGACAGGTATGGAACACATTCATTTAGGATAGGTGCTGCAACGACAGCGGCAAGTGCAGGTTTGTCAGAGGCAGAAGTTAGAAGCATAGGCAGATGGCGTTCACGTGCCTATCAGGGATATATACGACCGGGACTACAAAACTAATGACTTCTTTTCCATTTATTCAGGATATAGAAAAGATCAGGAAACCAAGACGGTGGTGTGGATAGTCGGCCACAGTTTCATTCGCAGGGCTGAGGATGCGGCGATGCAATCCCATGGGGGGACACAATTGGGTTTGAATCAGAGGGCACACATACATTGGATAGGAAAGGGGGGTATGAAATGGGAACACTTGCTACCAATGTTGTCCCGGGTAACGAACCGTGAACAACCAGGCATCCTCATTATACATTTGGGGGAGAATGACCTGAGGGTTAAGACTAGCGTTAATTTAATAGTTCATATTAAGTCACAGTTACCGTTAATAAGAAATATGTTCAAGGGGGTTAGGATCTTGTGGACACATCTGGTTCCACGCCTTAGATGGGGGGATGTCACTCAACCCAGAAAGATAGATAAGGCAAGAAAAGGGGTAAACCGAGAAATTAACAAATGGTGGTTGGGCCTAGGAGGTGGCTGCATACGGCATATACGAATAACCTATGCAAGACCCGAACTGTTTTTGGCTGACGGGGTACACTTATCCCCCGAGGGCAACAGCTTGTACCTAGACAGCATAGTAAGGGTGCTCGAAGATATGGTGTGAAGTGGAGTTGGTGGGGCTACGGCGGGGGCCAGGATTGGCCTGAGCCGTAGTGATGGCAGGGGTCCAGTATGGTTAATAGGATTATTTGGTAGGTAGGGGTAGGTTAGATAAAAGAGTCATCTCCATAAGAGATGGAGGGCTGATACCTGATGATAAGCAGGGCATGGCTACAGCAAGATCATCCCTCTGGGAGTGGTGTCAAAGAAGGGTAAGGGCAAGCATGGCCCTCAATTCTAATGACACCATCATCCTTACTCGTGCCCGAACGGGCATAATTTTCCCCTTCGGCCTTGGCCAGGGAGCTGTTCGAAGGGGATGTTTAATGTTCAATTTGGTGATGGCACAGGAGGGCATATCCAGGCCATACACCTGTTTGTTAATATGGTTCATGTTTTAGGTTTAAAATACTGGACCCATAATTGCTTAGAAGCAATTCCACCAACTTCCATGATTTGTTGAATAAAGAGTGCGGCCAATTTAAAATCCATATATGTCTCTGTGTCTCATTTCCTGGGGGGGTTGGGGGGCGGTCCGCAACCAGCCAACCATTATCTATTTAGTCTTGTATGGATTCAGCTTCAATTGGTTTACTCACATCCTGTCCCCAACAACAGCCAGGCACTGGGTAAGCATCAATTCTGCAGTACTTGGATGTGATAAAAAAAGAAAGTTGGGTGTCATCAGCATATGGATGAGATCTCATTTCAAATCAATGGACAAACTCACTCAGAAACCTCACAGTGAAAAAGAGGAGGGTGCAGGGAAGGTAGAATCCTGCAGAGCCTTATAAGGGACACCCTGAAGGAAAGACAAGGAATCATCCATCAAATCCTGCTGAGATGTTCCTCACAGGAATGAATAGAACCACTCAAGAGTAGTCCTGCAAACCCTGCCAGGTTTTGCAGTAACTTCTACAACTTCCCATGATCAACTGTAACAATAGTGGTTGAAACATTTAACAAAATCACCAGTGTACAATCTCTCCTGTTGATTTTCATGTGTAGATTATTGACAAGGGCCACAAGAGCTGATTTAGTACTATACAAAGGATGAAAGACAGACTGACATAGTTCCAGAGTCTGACACAGCATCTGGGTGTGCCTGGGTGGCAGTGTGACCCTCAGGCATGGTGCGCAGTGCAGGGAGCTAGGGGCACGGCCCCTTCTGGCCCCCCAGGACACTGCAGCTGCTTCAGCAACTTTTAAAAAGAATATTTTGACCAGGCTGCACTGCCACGGCTACCATTGGACCCAGAGAGGCTGCACTACTGCTTTGAAGCAGCGCTTGTGCCCAAACATCTGGGTCTGGGATGCTATGTGAAACTGTGCGCTGTCTCTGCGCATGTGCAAGTGGCATTTCTTCTCAGCTGCTAGAGCAGCAGCGCTGCATTGCTGTCCTGGGAGGGAGGGTTGGGGGCAGGGCCAACAGGAGTAGCCAGCCACCCCACCCTCTAAGGGAGCCTTAAATGAACAAAAGTTCTCAGTTCTCCCAATACTGCGGTATGGGCAGCTGGAAACGCTATCCATACTGCACCATTGGGAAATTGTACTATTTAAATTTTGCCACTAAGATCACTGTTTCCTTACAGCAAATAATGGTGCTATTTAATTCATTGCCTGGGCAGCACAAGTAGATGCCCAGGCCAGGGACTCTGCAGACACAGTTGGCATGTGGACTGGAGAGGGGGCAGGGGGAGAGGAAGCGGGGGGTGGAGCTCAAGGCTCATGCATGGCACATGCTCTGCTGCTGTCTCTGTACTGACCTTGTTGCTTCTCACGCTCCTCCTGGCTCCTGTATTCCTAAGGGCCTTTTGGCTAGTCTCCTCTTAAATAGGGCTGATGCGGCAGCAGCTTTTACCGCGCCGCGATTCCGTTCCGCCATTTCGGAACTGCCCGCGCCACACCGCGACTTTTCTGTGGATATTCCGCTAATTCCGCCAGAATTCTGCAAATTGCGGAATTGCGGAAAAATCGTGGAAAAATTGCGGAAATCGCGGAAAACCGCTATTCCGCTATTTTTTGGCACTGGCGGAATTGCGGAAATCGCGAAAATGTCATGTTTCCACGATTCCACTAAGTTGCGGAATTAAATAAGCGGAACCGCGGAACCAAACCGCGGAATGAAAGCCTCTGCCATGCCGTTCCACTAATTGCGGAAACACTGTTTCCGCCGGAAATAGCTACCGCTGCGATATTCCGCTACAGCCCTACTCTTAAATGATTGTGTTCCATCCACCCCATCCCCCCCATGGGGCAGATTAGCAGGGAGGGAGATTGGGGTTCTTGGGATTGGATTGGGTGGGGAATGGGGTGGTAGAATGGGGGTCTAGGGGTAGGTAGGATTGGGTGGAAGAGTGTGGGCATGCAAGTGGAGGATGGGTAGGTTGTCCACTTTCTCAGGAAAACTTTAAGAACCCCAAAAGATATAAAAAGAAATGAAAAACCCTTGGGGACAGGGGACATCCTCCATGGCATCTTGTGAACTGAACCACTGCTGTATGTTGTGCTGCAAAGTAGCCAATTTGGGGTTTTTTTCTTGCACTTTTTTTTTAACCTTTCCATACAAGAATGGGGTGGGTTTGTGAAAGTTTTCCGTGTTTTGTGCTGAAGCTGCTGCTTCTGATTTAGCCCATGCTAGAGGGAAAGGAAATGTTTCTATCCTGTAAGCTGGGCATTGCCAATGCTAAGTTTTGTGAACAAGCATTGCTTGTTGTCAAAGAGAAGTAATTAACAGTTTTTTGTTTGGTTTGAAAGTAATTGTGTTGACTATGATATGCTAACAACATTTACCTACTTCTGTACAGTGCTGTCCATGCAAGTAAAACCTGGATAATTTGCATTTTTTATTTCCTGTGTGATTTGATGCTTGATTTGATGCTTGAGAAAGTTGATCTTTTAATGTTTAAATTGTTTTAGATATTTTAGTGGACTCAGTGAAAAAAATCATAGTGGAAAACATACTCCCATCAGGAATTGGGGTGTGTCACGAAGCATATAAATATGAAAACTAATTTATGAATTCATTATAATGTTTAGGAAAGGTGTGCTGTGCTGTATTTGAGTACAGGTTGGTGTAGATTCTTATTTTGTCCAGTCTTGTTGCTTTTATTCATGCTGCCTTGCTGATTGTGTATGCTATCCAAAAGTGACTAAAGGTGTTACATGTAGAAGTTCCCCACATTGGTTCCTGAGGGGAAGGTTCTCTGGGGAAAGGCACAGTTGCAGTCTGGGATGGGTGCAGGAAGGAGCATGTCTAGCAAACACGTAGATTTTGACACAATGGGCATTTTTACACACACCTTAAAGTTCCGGATTTTTCAATCTTCTGGGTTTACAAATCAACAAGTAAGTTCCGGATGCATTTCTCTCTCTCTCACACACACACACACACACACACACACTGCCCTGAGGCAGTTCCTGGATGCATTCTTCACACAAACACTGCCCTGAGGCAGCCTAAAGTAGCCGCAGCTGTAGACGTGACAGGCTGCCATGGAAACCAAGTGATCACAGCTGCCTGGAGCAAAGCAGTTTACCAGGAGAACTTTTTATACACAAAAGTTCTGGGAGAAGTTCTATGCAGAAGTCCAAAGAGCCGAATGTTTAAGATCTGGGTGAGTGATTTAGACTCATAGAAAGTTCAGGATGTAACAGCAAACATGCAGGAGAAATGTGTGTGTAAAAACACCCATTATTAAAGTTGTTAAGAATGACACATTAAGGATGTATGATGTAAGAAGGTGATAGCATCCCAATATTTTTTTTAAAGCATCTACTATAGGTGCAGCAAGGGTAACAGACAAAATATAGAAGCTTTTCCAAAGGATATAGTTGATGATAAAGTTTGGTGACTAAGGACACTTTAAAAAATACTTGCTGATTTTGCACACAGCCTATTGTGGTGTTAATGTTTTTGAAGGAGGAAATAGCTACATTACCCACTTTAAATTCCCGCCCACCCCTCAACTTCAAATTTGGGATCATAAGGATTTTTCCTTTTTTTTTCTTCATGGTCTGGGAGCTTTCAGTTGTAGGAAGGACTGAAAGAGCTATATCAGAGGTAGGGATATTCCTTCCCAGGGACCAATTGCAGAATGTATGCTGTGCATGTTAGGATTCAACATAATCCTGTTTTCCTGTATTTTCCATGCATTTTGGTGTATCTTTCTTTGAATGCCACATGGTGGGTTGTGTGCATGTTCTATTCCATTAATCTTGATCATGTCAGTGTGCAATTTCTCGCCTACCATTGGGTTGGCTCTGCCTACTATTAGGTTGGCTCCACCTACCATAGGGTTTGCTCTGCCTGCTGCTGGCCTCGGCTACCACTGTCCCTGCCCATCACTCTATCAGCCTCAGAACCCACCAGCTACCACTAGTGACCACTCATTCAATAAAGTTCCCTAACAGGGGCAGGTTAGAGACTGGGGAATATATGGCTGGGGAGTCAGTGTACAGAGATGGCTTCTTGATCAGAGTCTGAACTGTAGTTTTGAGGCTGTCCAGTAACCTACCTTCCCAAAGGGAGGCACTGACAACTCTAGCCAGCAAGGGCCATAAGTCTCCCCTCTAGCTTGTACCAGTCAGAATGGGCATGGATCTAATTCACAAACAGTCACCTGCATCTTTCCAAACACACTCTCTGTATTGGTGGGTCAACATCAACTGAAGGTGATCCAGATAAACAGGATGGACAGCACTTTGCAGACAATATGGCACCAGAGAAGAAAGTTTTCTTTGCTGCTGCCACAGTCCCGGCACAGTCCCTTTAAAAAGTTTTATACTATAATTGGTCAGATTCAGTATTAGTTGAGCGTCATTTGGCCCCTAAAAGGATGCCTGGGTACTGCCATGTCAGTGACTGATGTCAACGTACTAATTCACATTTCAACCAGTCTACTGACAGAGCAGCCAAAAAAGTCAGTGGGTACCTACCCCAGAACGTTGTGGAATTCTATTGGCTCCAATTGGCTCCAGAGAGCGACCAACCTTAGGGACCAGTCTTACTGATCCTTTGTACTATGATAGGTGTGGGACATAGGGCAGCAGGGATCTCGGCCTTCAAAAGGTAATGATCAAATCATGACAAAAGCATTTTTATGAAACTACTTATCTAAAGCCCTAGATTCTTTCCAGGTCATTACAAACAGGGCTGAAACGAGAATTGGTTTGATTCTCGCGAGAATCGAGAACCCCTAGCTAGATCTCAAAGATCTCACTAATGGTGCAAAATTTCATAAGCTATTGTGCTAAATTAAAAAATCACCGCACACGTACAAAATGCCCACTAGAGTCGTTCTGAATCTGCACATGCATGCCACTGCCCTTTCCCAAAATGGCGCCGCCAGTGTTGCCGCCATTTTGGGAAATGGCAGCTATTCTGCGCATGTGCTGCACTGTTCATGCATGCACAGACAGACTCCCCTTTTCTAAAATGGTGGTGATGCTGCTGGCACCTTTTTGGAAAAGGGCTGCACATGTACAGAACAGTCCCGGTGGCCATGGTGATTTTTATTTTATTTTTCCCATGATGTGAAGTGCCATCCTTGCTTCCCTCCTGCCCCCTCAGAGAAACCAAGTGGGGAGAACAGTCCCAGAGCAGCCCCTGACTCAGTCAGGTGAGTCAGTCAGGGTTTGGGCATGGGAGAGGGCCATTCTCAAGATTCTTGCATTTCTCAGCAAGAATCCAGGCAATTCTTGGCTCATTCTCATTTGAAAGAACAAGCCAAGAATCCTGTGTCTTGGCAAGAAATGCAAAAAAGTAAGAATTGAGTGTCAGCCCTAACTACAACGCATTATTATTTTAATTTTATTTTATTAGATATTTATGTGGTCCCCCCTCCTGCTTTTGCAGCTTGGGGCAGCTCACATTTTAAAATACAACAACATAAAAACATTAAAACAACCAGTAGTAAAGCTAAAGCTAAGTATACCCCCCTTACCCAACGCAACCCCCCACCCTCACCCGTCTCCCTCACAAAAGGTCTGGCAGAACAGCCACATCTTACAATGTCATCGGAAAGAGGGGAGGTCTGGGGCCAGGTCCAATAAGTATCCTGACTCTTGTGTCAGGCCAGCTACCATCGGAGATAGATCCGTGTTTGTCACTGAGACCATGAAGTCCCACTTCAGCCCTAAGGAGCTGGCCTTGATATGCTTGTTGAAGTCATCCAAGATAAAATGTTGAGTGTCCTCAACACCACCTTCAAGACCAGCTCGGCTAACTTGGTGACGGCGGCTGTTGTGCAGCAGCATGGTCAGTATACCCCCCAACAGAATCCCCAATCTACCTCAGAAAGGAGGTAAACACAATCCATGCTGGACAAGTTAAACATGCATTTCTTTGATAGGCCAATTTTAAATTATTATTTACAAATCACCACCATCACTCCCCTGCACTCCTGGCCCCCAAATCCTAGGCTGATGCTGCACCGAATACCCGGCTGACAATATCAGAGCAAACACTGGCCTAGAAGCCTTGACCTACCAGAGTTCTGTGATACATGCAGATGAGGTTAAAAATAATAATGCGTTGTAGTTAGGGCTGACACTCAATTCTTACTTTCTTGCATTTCTTGCCAAGACACAGGATTCTTGGCTTGTTCTTTCAAATGAGAATGAAATTAAAAATTCTTCAAGTTTTATTTACTGCTCTTCTTACACTAAATATCATCAACATCAAGCTGGTTTTCTATGGTCTTGGCCCCAAATATCCGAAGACAGAGGAGGGGGACAGGGACTACTTGCCTACCTCTGTACGCTCAATAGCTTCCATCATCCCCACTATACCTCTCCTTTTCCACCATAACCTTATTGGTTCCATAGGTGTCAGACCTACCCTCTCCATCTTCTCTAGGGCCTGATCCTAGTAATTGAAGTCAGTGGGAGTCTTTCCAATGACTTCCATGGGAGTTGAATTAGACACTGACTATCTACATACCAGATGGTAAATGCAGGTGTTTATTTGCAGTTCTTATAACATGGATATTCTTTGGAGAATGCATTGTTAAAACTAATGGCCTAGTGGTTAAAGCAAAGTATTGAGAATCATTACATTCTGGAATCCATTCCTGTTTTTACCAATAATCTGGCGTGTGATATTTAGGCAAATTAAATAACTTCTCTGACTTTGGGTAAAAACAGACATGACAGTGGCCCACTTTGGCCCCGGAGCCACTGACACATCTGTCTACATGCCACCAGATGGTAGTCTGGGACTGCTTCATGGTAGGTCGGCAGTTAGCTGGGGCCGTGTTCTCAGAAAATCTCCGAGGACTCAGCCCAGGCTAAGGGACACCCATGTGTTTGTGTTCAGTCCCATCACACCCACTTTGAGGCAGGGGCTGCCATGGCTGGCTGTCCATCATGGCAAGGAGCAGGGTGCTGAGAGCAGAGTTGCAGCAGGGCTATTTGTTTAGCTCCTTGCCCTACCTGGCCATGCAGGAAGCAGGATGGCTCTCCAGGTGTGGACACATTTGTTCAGTGTCCCTCCTTGTGCTGGCTGTGGTTTCCCACCCCAGACTGGTCTGGAGAGCCGCCGCACCAACCGTACATCTGTTTGTACCCTCGGTCTTGCTATCTTTATAACATAGCTCATGTTCTCTAGCTCATAAATGCTTGTGAATTGTTTTGAGATCCCCAAATGATAGGTTCTATAGGAGTATTTCATTGTCATTTTTGTAATATTATTAATTTAGTTTAAAGGAAAGTCAGTTTTTTATTATATTATTCTATATTCAGAGGCACTCTTTTGCAGACATTTTGTCTGCATCTTATAATAGTACTAAAACCGTTTTTAATTGTCTTTTTGACAATGCTTACATGTTAATGGATACATAGATTTTCTAAAACCATGCTGTTACACTCTCAGAGGTATTCTATTTTCATGATAAACACACAAAGAACTCAACAATGAAGACTCTTTCGTCTAAAAGATCAATAGTGCCCTATCAAATTTTAACCAGAAATATATATTTTAAAGCCATATGAAAGATACGTGATCAGCACTCTTTCATCAGATATACATAATGTGCTTTTTCAGGACCAGACAGTAGCAGATGGAACAGGAATGTGTATGAACTTGCAGCTTTTCCTTAAAATGATAAACAACATAGTTGTGTTTGACATGCATTTTATCACCTGAGTAGATCGAGAAGAGATTTATTAAGACAGGATTTTCCATGGGAGCTGAAACTATAAATAAAACATTACTAGTTGGTTGCTCAGATAGGAAAAAACTGAGAATTTTAGCCATCTTTAATATTTAGCTATTTTTCTCTCCGCCTAATGTAAGATGCAGTTTAAGGTTATCTATACATGCATACATATTTGTGTGTGTGTGTGTGTGTGTAAATTAATATGCAAGACTAACAAAAGCTCTCACCTCATCAGCTTTTATCGGCTGCTGTAACACAATATGACAGTTGCAGTTTCACGGTTTGGACAGGTCAGCAAAACTAAATTTGGAATTAACCCAGTGGATAATTTCATTAGAACCAACTGCAAAGAAATTCAGAGAATTCACTAACTATACAACACTTTAACAGCATAAGACAGGCTTGTGTTTCAGGTGCTGGAAAGAGAATATTCAGAGTTTCTGGGTTCAGTTCTTGGCTGTGCAACAGATTTTGTGTGATTTAAGACAAGTCAGTCAATCTTTTTATGGCTTTGTTCCCTATGTGGGTGCTATAATACCTTCTGTATAATATTTCTTTTCTTCTGCCCTTGCCTGTCTTATGTACATAATTTTCAAAACACATTGTACAAAGGACATTACCAATTCACTATTCAACTGTATGTGGTTACACTCAGGAAGAGTTAAACTTAGATAGAGGCGGTAGGGGCAGTTACCCTGGGTCCTGCACATTGGGTCCCTCAAAGCGCTCCTCCTGGAGCCCCAGCACAACTGCTCTTGAGTGTCCCCCAAAACCCAAACAACAGTATTAGCATTCCTGCTGGGCCCTGGCACTGTTCCTCCTGTTTGTGGTGGTGGTAGGTCTCCTGAGTATGTGGGTAGCTAGGTTGGGCTGGGGCACAGAGCAGAGCCTGGCAGTCAGGAAGGAGTTCTTCAGATGGATGGGTCCCCAGCACTGTGATTGACAAATTCTAAGGCTGAACCTGAACTCATGCCTGTAGCTAGTGTGGGTGGGTATAGCCCCCCCATAATTTATTTGGCTTGTATTGTAGAGATAAGATGCATTCCATATTTTCCCTCTCAGATTCTTAGTCTGAGACAAAGATGTCTTAAGGCTCAGATGAATAACTGTAGACCTAAACCAGAGAATAACTATCACAATTATGGTAAGAAAATGTCCTTTTACAGGGTCTCTGTCCAACACAAACTTTTGAAGACAGCCACAATCCCCGCTCCTGTAAGGCAATGTCCTAGCTACACGCATGGTTATATTGCATATTTCAAGGATGCCATTTATGACTGATAATCCAACATGGCTGGTATTAAGTAGAAGGAGATTAAATGTGTAATCTGACTTTAAGAGAGTCTAAACAACCCACAAATCTCCGTCATTCTAATGGAATTCCAAGTACTTGGTGTGTCTGAAAAATAGGGCACATATCTGGGAATCTAGTTTTAAACATTAAAAACTTGACCCTGCAAGAAAAGCAATGTGTGTAGCTGGGGTCTTCCCACATGTTTCTCTTTGCAGGGTTATATTCCTGGCTTGTGCAGTTTGCTTCAATGGCTTCAACAAAGAATTTGGCCAAGTAAGGATGGTTTGGACTCCACAGACCTTATCTTTATCTGGTGCAAATCAGCATAGTCCCTACAGTGGGGAATTAATGGAATAAAGTATTTTTGCAAGTGGACATGGCTGAGGGGGGGTAGAGCCTGGCAGTCGGGGTGGGTCCGTGTGCATTGCATGGAGTGCCCATGCACATCCAGTGGGGGAGAAGGAATTGAATGAGCTCGGATGGGTGTGCACCCCTAACCACGCACCACCCACTCCTGCCCCTGCACGGATATTTCCCTGATGCTTCATGTGTGGGCATGAGTGGGCGGTGTGTGGGTCATGGGAGCGCACACCCAATCCGCCTTGAGACAATTGCTCGGGTGGGTGGGGAATGGGTTGACCTGGGTGGGCACGTCCTGTTTAAAAACAGCCAAAGTCAGTTCATAATACCAACTGAGAATCTAGCCTTAAAAACTGTTTTTTCAGTTAAATTTCACAGTCTTGGTTCCATCCAGTCCAGAATATGGTGATGGTATTATTATTAAATTTATTTAGACTGAATGCAAGAAAATAAGAGAGACAAGGAGTGTGGTATGGAGAATGGTATTTAATTGTCTTTATTCAAGAGAGGTATCTAAGTTATATTCCCTTAGTCACTCCTTGGTATTACTAACCTATAAAGTGGCAGAAAACTAATTAAATCACAAAAAACTTAAACCTTAGAAAATTTTAAAAAGAAAACATCTGTTAGGGCTGTGGAAACAGATTGCATTCAACTGTGTGAACCTGTGAATGTTGGCGTTTACAAAGAAAAAGAAAGAAAGGGGGGAGAATCACTGATAGAACTGGAGTGGAAAATGTCTATGTAGGGACTTTTTCATTCTTCTGTCAGTCACGTTACATCATGTATGACATTTATTCATTACAGCCTGGCACCTGTGTGAAAGGAGAATTTAAATTGAGATTTCTGGAGGTGTCTGAATACTGCTTGCACATCCAGAGTATGTTTTTGAACAGTAACAGCTGTATCACTTTTTATTTAGTTAGTTGTTTATTTATTTATTTTATTTATTGCTGTGCCTCTCATTTGAACCATCAATTTTTGGCTTCCATCTGATTTCCAGTGTCAAAATGTGATTATTATCAGAAACAAGGAAAATAATGGAATAGAAAGCATGACTGATCAAAACATTACTCTAAAATATATCAGGAGGAAAATATATGGACAGAAAAAAACACTGCTAGAATGTACTGATTCATTAAAAGCATGAAGAGAACGCTGTGATAAGAATTTCTAAAACACTTCCACATGCAGAGAATTTGATCTAGAGTCACAGTAGAAGTCTCCCAAGTGATGGTTATAAACCCTTACATCATTACACGTACTGTTTTGCATACATAAAAGGGCACTGATCTTTACCAGCAAAATTAACGTCTACATTTTAAATTGTGTGTGGGGTTCGGACAAAAGTTGCCTTAACATAAAATAAAGCCTCAGGTATATTTTTTTTCCTCCACAGGAAAAGAGAGTTTTATAGAATATCATTGATAAGGATCCTGTCTAGGATCACTAGGTTGTGTCTTTTGGTTGATATATTCAGCCAAATCAGGCAGGCTGATATATTCAGTGAAAAGGTTCTCCGACCCAGCAGAAATCATTTTCTTCAGGCAGCAGCATACGGATAAGCAGCTCAACAGGAGGTAGAAGACACATAAATAAGTTATCCTTCCCACTTTCTGCAGTGGGTTGTAATTAAGCAGCCAGTCACTTCCTGTTGTATTAGGAGCTTAAAGTTATTAAGGAGTGGCAACTATGACACAATACACCTTAGAGAAAACTAGTGGCAGTCTCACCTACCTAAAAAGATGGGGGCAAGGAATTACTGGTCATGAGTGTAACCAAGAATCCAGGAGCAATCAGGCAATGCTGATTATGATCCACCCAGAAATTGTCAATGCACCCCGGAAGAAGACGAGGACACAGCTTGTGGGATCGAACGGCCACACTCTTTATTGATTATTTATCAACCAAAAAGGGGAAAGGGGTAGCCCTCCCGCTTTCCCCTTTGAACTGGGGTCCTACCTTGTCTAACCATTTCCAACAACAGGAGGTTCCCTTCCCCACCAGGGGATTGCCCTGGCCGCCTGTCAGGCTTCTCCAGATGTTCTCGGATTAAGCCCAAGGGGAATCCTCCTGTGTCCTAGCTTCCCCAACTTTAACTTACACCCTGTCAGGCATCTATCTGTGCCTGCTGGCTTGGTGTAAACTTCTCCCTCCATCGGCTGGGCCCGGGCTCCTCCTCCCTATAACGAGATGGTAAAACCCGGCGATGCCCTTGTCCCTGCCAGGGGGGGCCTCTCCCCGCTGGGAGGGGTGGGGTAAACCTCAGTCCCTGGATACGCACCACACAGCATGGCCTCCACTGTCTGCGCAGTGTAACTATCCCCTCTTCTCCCTTGGGAGCTCTTCAGCTTCTCAGTTCATGTCTGCTACCCCAATAGCTGGTCCTGCAGGGCTTGCAGTATTGCTCCCGCCTGACCCCCATCCTGTTGTTCACCCCATGTAGTTTGTGGGGCAGGTGCAGCCCTCATCGCCCTCTTGACAGGGCCCCCTTGTGGGGCACACCCCTTTTTGGGAGCCATGCTGCTCCTTTACCCTTATGCACATCCCATCAGGCGGGGGAAGGCCTCCATGTCTCTTCTGTCTCACCACACTCTGGTGGCAGCAGCAACCGTGCGGGGGGGTTATCTCCCTGACCTCTTGTCATGTGGCCAGAAGCAAGCTGCCCCCTTTCTGTTGTCGCCTTCCCCCGCCCCAAATCGCAAGCCCTGCTGGGCTGCTGACCCCATGTGGGATGGGGAGGGGGGCACCGGTGGAAGGGGTGAGCAGAACCTCCTGAGGCCTGTGCCTCACGCGCATGCCCCTCCCTTCATCTTTTGTCTCCTTTCCCCCACTGGTCAGCCAATGCTCTGGGCTGCAGGTCCCCGTGGAGGAGGGAGAAATGTGTGGGTGTGAGAACTGGGGGGGGGGGGAAATCGGAAGAACCTCCTACGGCCTGCGCTCACCTGCACATAGGCTCTGCAGCATGGCAGGGGACACCGAAAACTAGGTCACGCGTGAAGGGGGGGGATTGGAGCCTGCTCTTCCCCTCAACTGCACCAGCAACGGCAGAGACGTGCTCCTGGGTCACAGCGGTGGGCTCGGATCGGCTCCCCACTACATGGCTTTCGCACGTCCTTCCCTACTCCCTGCCGGGACTGAACTGAGGTGGGAAAACAGGGAATCTAAAATGGCGCCCGGGAGTCCCGGCTCTTGTGAGAGTCCCGGGTGCCCCTCTGTTGCAAGGCAATGCACCGTCCCCCTCCCTAGGTCTCCAACGCCACGCGAAAGCGGCCGCTCTCTCAGTTCTCGCCTCCTCCTCACACATGGGGGGGGGGCTGCCAAAACCCCTCCGCAGCAAGCGCAGAGGGCAGAAGGTGTTGTAAATCACTTCAACCACACACAGGTCAGTCAGTGAATTCTGTACAAATACTTCTCCCGAACATTGAGCATCATTACTGTTTTAACTGGCTAGAGCTCAGTTTACTCTTTTTTGAGTATTCTGCACCATCAGGTATTTAGACACTGCAACATAGGAGTCTGGTGTAAAAGAGGCCTAGAGCTTCAAGACATCCATATACACACAGAACATAGCTGTCTAGTAATGTCACTAGCCATTTGCACCAAGGCAAGAAACTCCTATTTTCCTCAATGTGAATCATACAATGTGTTACAAAGTCTAGCACAAGCACCAAACAGTTTTAGGATTGTATGCACCCCATGATTGAGACAAGTGTTATTAAGTCCATAGTACACACAGGAATGCCAAACTACATAATATAAAAAATTGTCTGTGTGGTTCTTCTGGTTATGATAGTTACTGCTTTGTGAACTTTGAAACCAGCCTCTTTCTCTGCTTTAATTGCCTCATCTCTAAAATGGGCCTACTCAAACTGATAGATATTGTAAATGATTACAAAGAGCTTGGTGATGAACAGATAAATGTACAAAATATTGCCACCTATTTGCTGATGTGAAGGACGGATAGAAGGACAGACCATTTAGATGGATAGCAATTTGGTATAGTGCCCGGAGTTAAGCCCAGCCAGGGTTCAATTTTTCTGACTTTTGTTTCCTGACCTTGAAAGTCATTTCACTTTTCTGTTTCCTTTCCTTCTCTTTAAATAGGGCTATTAATTCTTAGTTACAATCTCATGGGTTCAGTGGAAATTAAAGAGACTTTTTGAATAGCTTTGCACAATTTTGTTTTTTACGTTCATAGTACAGTCATATTTAAAAACAAATATAACAGCCTATGCATTATCAATGGGAACAAATTGTTAATTTTCAGAGTAGCAGCACTAAAGTGCACTCCAGAGAGTATCATCCTGACCCACACTGTCAAATCCAGCTTCTCTCATTCCCCCCTATTCCCTTATCTACCCTTTAGTAGGAACAGTGTTAACCCCAGTGCTTCTCATGTAGGAGGAAAAGACAGTATGCCAATTATAGGTCTATGCTTTGGGGAATACTATGTTCAAAGTGCAAAGTGTCAATTTTCTTTCTGGAGCTTCATCTTCAGCCAAAAAAAACCCCAAAAAAACCAGCACAACTTTTAATAGAAAAACTTAGTGTGAAAAGAATGACTTGGCAGTTTGTCTCTAAGGGAGAAAATAAATATTGGTATGGGATGTAGGAAATGTAACCTCATTGAAATTGGATTCTAATTTTATTTTCTGTGAATAAGTGGAAAGGTAAACGCCAGATCTGCTGCTTCTCTTGTGTTCTAGGATAAAATCACAAGGCTATCACACCTCATCGTTCAAGGCACGGGTGACTGGCACCAGACATCAAGAAAACTCTCCCCCATATGCAGCTGTACTGCACAATTAAGCAGATTATTCAGGAGGAGAAGAGGGGTTGCTATAAGGCACTGACAGTGTTAGAGAGAAGATACCAGATTGGCTACCCTGTTGTGGGAATTCCTGTTTCCTTACGGCATTCAAATGTATCATATAAATCATAGTGAGAATGAAGTACTTTTAGTTTTAGTACTTTTACTAAAAGTCAAGTGCTTTTAGGTTGTCTCATGTTGACTTAAATGTTGATGAATCAAGCATCAAATTGATATGACCTGTCCTTGCTGCAATACATGCCAAATTAAAAGGCAAAACAGCAGCAGCAGCCCCAGCCGCCGCCGCAGCTGCTAGTGAATTGGCTGCAGCAGATCCTCAGCACTGTTCCATTGCTAGGAAAGGGAGATTCATAATACGTCACCACCTCCACCAATCGATATTTATAACTGAACATTTGGTTATTGTTTTTAAAAGAATACAAGATCAGTAGGTCTGAGAGCTAACAGGATGCTGGTCGCTTTTGAGGCTCTAGATGCTTTCCCCTTACCCTTCATTACTCAGCTCGGTGGGGTGCAGGATCAAGAAATTCTGTTTCCCACCTCCAGGCCACAGCTACATAACGATAGCAGGATGATAGTGTTCTTAGGGGATATAGGATGAATGGTCCACGTCACTTATTCTTTGCAAATGCTAAACTCTCCTGGAGAATATTTTCATTCATATGGAAAACAATATAGGTCTTGAAACTGTTTTTGTCGGGCTACGGTTTGGTTGTCGCTAGCCATTCAAATGCTATTCCCTTCATATATAATCTTTCCATGCAGACTCAACACGCGAATACAGCAGTGAACAAAAATCTTCATTGCACTGTGAAAAGAAATTGTGCAAACACTTTCCAATTTCATGTTTTGTTCTTCTTTGAACTGGGCTTTTCCTAGGCTTGCACACACTCGTTGACATCACCTGGTTTCCATTAAGGCTGTACATAGCTTTGCTGAGTTACTTTTACATTAGCAAAGAATAGCCTTGTACATTATTGTGAAGCATCATGAAAGTGATTTTCTTTCTTTCTTTTTCTGCAAAGACATCAGTGTTTTAAGAGAAGGTTTGGGAATGCCTAGTCATATTGAAATGTCAGCTATACTTTTCATGTTAAAAAAACGCCCTCTTTTTAATAGTAAGTGAAGTTATAAATTTTCATTAAAAGTATGCAAATCAATATAACCTGCATGCACTGTCTTCGTTGTGAGTCATTAAATCTACTATGAAATGAAATGAATAAGAAATCTTTACAGCTAGCTTTCAGGCAAATATCTCTGATCCAAGTATTGTTTGTTCGGCAGTAGCTACTTTGATTATTTTTGTCCATAATTCATTTGGGTCATTGCCAAAGTCTATGTTCTGAAGTGCACCTTTGCCCCCATTATTCCTGAAATAAAACAGACATTCCCAAATCAATGAGAGTTCCCATTATTTTGTGAACCTTGATCAATGTTCATGAGTATTTTTGTGTTCTGGATGAGTTTCAACCATTTGCCATTTTCAGGATTTCCACCAGTAAATTTCTGTCATTTTTGCTGCTTTTCTTGCTTCCATTGTCCAAAAATGACAAAAATCTCAAAAGGACAAAAATCCCAACCCCCCAAATGATGAAAAAAAGTTAACAAAAACGATAAAAATAAAAATGTAATGAAATTTCAAAAATCTAAAAGGCATTCACAAACAGAACCTGAATAAACCATCCATAAAAACTGGTAAGATTTCACCATGCAGGCTAAATGGTGAGTTAACTAGGGCTGAAACAAGAGAAAGTGATTCTACTTCCTTTTGTCTCAGAGGGAAATACTGGCCTTTCGGAGCACTTGTGAGTGTTTGTCAGTACTTCATACATCTCCAGTGATTCTGTGCATCCGTCATTCTCAATATCAGCATCTGTGATTTTTCATCATTTCTCTTCAATTTTGTCACTTTCTGTGATTTTTCATCACTTTTCAACATTTTTTCATTGTTTTTGTCACTTTCTGGGACTTTTACAACAGTTTTTCAGCATTTTTGCATAATTTTCCAACACTTCTCTGGCACTTAGCTGGCACTTTTGCATCTCCATAGCCCCGGGAGGGGTGGGGCACATGTGGAACATTGGAATCAATAGCAAAACTCCCATTGGCTTTAATGGCCAAGAATTGTTCTGCCAGGTTTGGCAGACTAAAGATACTCTTGTATTGGAGAAAAATTCACTTGCAAATTGCAATGCGTATAGACTAGTAGAAAAGAATTTTTAAAACTTCTTCAATTCCTTTAGGATCTCTTCATACTGGTTTTTTCCCTCATGACCTGGCCAGTAGCCTTTTTTAAAGAAAAGTTTCTAAGCTGTAAGGCTAGGATTTTATCAGCTTTATTACCTTTCGAAAAAAATGTTGCTTCTTTAGTTTCAGATGCCACCGCACTTTACCTTTTAATAACGTATTTAATGAACCTCTAGCATTAAATTTTAAGTAGATTTTTTTCTTGTTAGTTTATGTCTCCTTTCAAGCTCTTTAATGCCTTTTAGTAATTTATTTGCTCTGGTCTCTGCTGCTTCTTCTGAGTAGAGATAGAGACATTTTACCCCTTACTATTAGAATCTGTCACCTCTTCTTTATCACTATTTTGCAAATATCCCTTTACTTTTTTCCTTGACTCATCTTATAATAGTGAATCATTGAATTTCCATTGCTTTGTTTTTCCTTTTAAGCCCTTGGAGATTGATCTCAGCCCAAAGAGAACAATAATCAGAAATTATAATATTTGAAATCTCACACTTTTTAATGTTAATGCCAATCTGTTAAGAACAAGTCAATTCTAGAATAAAATTGATATCTCTTGGAGAAGAACTATAATCCTTTTCACTTTACATCCTTTGTGATTTAATTCTCTCTAGACATTTACCAGCTGTAGCACCACAAAGTGTCTAGGCATTTTAATGAAATCTTTCTTCTATTTTTACTTTTCAGTACCTGTGGTTTGTGTTATTTTCCTATCTGTCGCTGGGTTGGGGGCCCAATTGAAAGCTCTAGCCACATATACTGCTTCTTACTTCTTTTTTTCAGTAGTTGAAGTAACATGCCTTCTAAAAATGCTTTAATATGCACATTTGAGGTATTTGCATTAATAAAAGTCACTTTCTGGACATATAATATGACCTTGTATTAGAATATATCTCCCTTTCTTATTAGAGGTCACATGTTCCATGCCCAGTGGAAGTCTAGCATTCATTAGAATTACTAATCCCCCTTTTTTCCCTTTCTGTGGTATGATACTTTGTACACCTGCCCTGTCTATTTCTAATTATTTGTTTTTGAAAAATGAGAGAACAAGGTATTTTCAAAGTAATTTCTTGAAATGTAAGTGGGATTAAGAAAAAAGGTGGGGAAAAATCTTTAAGTACATGAAATAAGTACACCCTGGGTGTTTTCAGACGTGACGGGGCCAATTGGTCCCGTCACGAAATCAATGAATTGATACCCCGCCGGGATGACCAGTCACGCCCTAACAGACATGCCAGGGGATCCCGGCGGGGAATCGGGGAGGGGCGGGGTCGCGTAACATGCGGCCGCATGGCCCCGCCCCCTCCACGCTCCCCGCCGCCCTCCCTCTGGGGAGACGGGCGGCCGCCGCAGCCAATGCCGCCACAGCGCTCACCCGCTATGGCCATGGGCCGGAATCCCTATGGGGATTCCGGGCCGTGGCTGCCGTCCAGATGTGACAGCGGTGGTCATCACGGCGGGGAATCGCCTTCATCACGCAACGGCCTCCGGTCCCGCCGATTCTGCCGCTCGCGTGGTGAATGTGATTCCCCGCCATGGTAACATCTGGGGGGGTAACATCTGTTTCCCCCAACAGACGTTACGTGGTCCAAGTCACCACAGGGAATTGACTGTGGTTGACATTGACCACGTAATGTCTGAAAATACCCCCTGATGTGTTCTTATGGGAAATACAACAGTTTTTGACCAATGATCTGTTTCCAACCTCAAAATGGTCACTATTAGCCTTTTGTGGTTTTTCACATATTGGGGTTCACTCTCTTACTGGGAACATCTCTCAGGGATCAGGGGCCCCTTGAATTTAATTGCCAGGGCTGAGCCCTGGCAAGCTTCCCACAAATTAAGTCCTGCGCTCCATGCCTCTGGTCTGATCCTGCTGATACAGGTAAAAATTTGTAATCTCTCATTTTCTAGCTTGTCTGTCTTTCTGATGTACAATACTGTGAAGGAAGGAGTCTGCTGTTTTCACCAATGGAGAGCTGGATGAGGATGGATCCAGAATCCCAGCTAGTGGAATTAGCAGAAAGTTAGACCAGCTACATCTCAAGTCACATGACTCCAGGATTGTGCTTTATTTATAGTTTTATCGTGCTAAATGAGGGCTGACGGTGATGAGTATGTAAGCTTGGGTTAAGGTTGAGCCCTCTGCCCGAAATAAAGGGACAAATTAGATACTAGCTGGTACCGGACAAAGGTATGATTACGGGGGCCATTGACATTTTTGGGAGGGGGAGGCATGTGGCCACCTAAGTGGAGAGGAAGGGGAATATCAGGTGGCTGTGTATGGGTAGGGTTCTGCCTAAGAGGTTTACGGGACTATCCAGAGTACTAAAGGAAGAGGCATTTATCCCCTGTTATTCCGGTTCCCCCTGCTACTCCAAATCAGTATTTGATTAGCTTGGTCAAGGTCCTAGCTTGTTGTAGGGGTTAGAAATGAAGCTTTTATTGATTTAAAGATTTTATATGTATATTATTGTTGTTGTGTAACAACTACGAGAAACGATATATGTTGTTTATTTAATATTGTTATTGTTATGGCGAAGTGCCAAACAAACAAATAAATAAATAAAACTGAATCGAATTGGATTGATAGATGCTAGGGTCCCTCGTTTATCTTGGGGAGACTGGAGGTTGGGGATTGGAGTCTGGCTGGTACAAACTGTTTAGAGTTTTTATTTTATTTTGCTGTGTGTTGGACGGTATTTTTTTTGTAATATGTGGTATTGTCTCTACTTTGCCTTGTATTTTATCTTATTGTATTATGATGCAAATCTTTGCTGGAAGCTTTTTTATCTTTGTATGACATATTCTTTTTATTTGCAATGGCCATAGGCCACGCACAATAAACTTAATTTGATTGATTGATTATTTATAGTTTAGTTTATAGTTTGTGCTTTATTTTCATGTAATGATATGTGTCTGTAGCTTTTATGAATTAGCATTGGGTGGAAACAGAAGTGATGGGAGTGTGGCGGCAGCAGCCTGGATCAAGAAGCCATGGCAGACACAGTCCACTGGGTTGAGCCGCACAACAAACGTGCCTGTAGCCAGGCCACTGGGGAGGGGAGGGAGATGCATGAATGTGCAGCTGGTCCGCCCTCGCGCACTGTGCCCAACCCCCCAACCCCCACCATGACAGACAGCCATGGTGGCCAGTGGCAGCCAGCTATGGCAAACCTGATCCAGGCCACGTCTGCTGTGCCACAGCAGACGTGATGGCCTGTTATGGCCTAGAACAGGGGTGAGAGTCTGGGCTAGCTGCCGACACAGCAAGGGCAAATTCAGGCCAACATCTGGTGACACCTGCACAGTGTGCAGGTGAGATCCAGTGCAAAGTGGGTCAAAGTGGGCCACACCGGTCCAGCGTCACATCTGTTTTTACCCTTTAGTCAATTTTACACAGACGCCCCCCCCCCACTTCATTTTCAGGCGGGTGTTGGGGGGGGGGGGACAGCCATGTAAATGACCGGAGGTGTGTGCGGGGATGGATGTCCGCTTGGTGTTCATCCATGTTCAAACCAAGCGGGATGAGTGGAGGTGCATGTGCACTCCTGCGCAACACCCACCTCCACCCATCGCACACCCATCTCCACTCACCTCCACCCATGGAACCCTCTATAAAACCGGAGGAGGCTGCGTGGGTGGAGGTGGGGGGTGTCCGTGTAACTGTCCACCCACCACAGCCAAACACCCATCCCCCCACCCACCTCCATCCATGTAAAAAGGGGCCTTTCCTTTCAGGGATTATGGTGGAGTCAAAATCAAAATAAATATTCAGAATGTTTTCTATTTTGAATGGGTAAAATAATCTCATCAATATAAAGAAATCCTTGCCATCATTACTCTGCTCTTCAAGGCCTTGGAGCTTGAAAACAATGGATTGTTGTTTTATTCTCCCTTTGTTTTTACTCATAATTCATTCATCTCCATCCCTTTTGCTTTCTCAAGAAGATTTACTTTGTCTCCTTTTATGTAAAAAAAAAAATACCTCTCAACACAGAGGGACTATAATTGCAATAAATACTCCTCATTCATTCCAAATGGTTCTCCTCACTATTTTTAATTTCTCTGCAGACAGTTTCTATGGAAGAAGCCATGTAAGTTGTGCTGACTCTAACTGGAACTTGAAAAGTATGGATAGAATATTTGATACTGAAACTAATTACTGGAAAGTAACTGCCTGGGGATGTGATCAGTATTGTCTCATCAGCATTCACAACTCAAACATGCAGGAGACAAAGCTGAAACAGAAGATAGAGGGGAGATAAAGGAGAGCTGTGAAAAGTAAATATTCTTCCTGCAATGTGCTGTTAATTTCCTCCCTCTAACAGATCCTATTCCCAGTCCACCCTGAGAAAGGCAATAGCCTCAATGGTGGTGTATTCTGCAGATGTCTCAGCAGTGGTGCACAGAAAGCTGTGCCTATATGGGACACAGCTGCCTGTAATTGCCGGGCAGCAGCCAGATTGGTTTTTGTTTGGGGAGGCTATCCCCCACAATTGATGCACAGATGGAGAGAGCAGTTTGCTAGCAACAATAATAATCATCCTCCATGACAGGCTTAGTGCCGAAGCCACAGCTCCATTGAGGAGCTGTGGGAGATTTTAAGCCTTGGTGTTGATGTTCTTATGTTTTATTTTATAAAAACCCAGGTTGAAAGTGAAAGAAATAAACTCACTATTTCATTTCTGACTCATCTCCTCTGTTTACTCCTTTGACACCAATATTAGGTAGTATTGTTTATTAATGTGTTCAGTGCCATAGGAGATCACCGGTTTGTGTCAATCCTTGCCTCAAAGAGTTTATAGCCTTGGTTAACAGTACAATTGGCAAATCATGCTAATGTGTTACCTCAGAACCCATTAAAACAGAAAAGGGCAATCACTTCCTCACCCTCAATCCCTCAGCTCTCAAT
This sequence comes from Sphenodon punctatus, assembly GCA_003113815.1. NCBI lineage: Eukaryota > Metazoa > Chordata > Lepidosauria > Sphenodontia > Sphenodontidae > Sphenodon > Sphenodon punctatus. The sequence goes on along the minus strand of QEPC01006430.1, from coordinate 5,681,240 downwards.
TGTCTCAAACTAAATTTAAATGATACAGACCTCAGAAACCTGTTCCCCAGATCCCTCAGAAGTTAAAGTTTCTGACTCCACATATTGGTATGTAAGCCTGTCCCAGAATACAGTGAGTAGACTATTTGTTTTTACAATGTACTATTTATGGCTTACTTTTTAAAAACAAAAAAATCTTCAAGATAGCGCAAGCTTACTAATTGGGTCTGGAAATCTCATGAAATAGGCATCTCTTACGAGATCTTATTATATTTTTGTTTCAGGCTGCTTAGCAATAATTCTAGACTGGCCTGCTTTGAGGTACTTTGAAACTTCTGCCAAGAACCCTGGCTGCAAGCAGATAGAAAGGGAGTTAATTTTTATCATCATTAAGAGAAATTTTTTTAGCTGATTCTGGTTCAGTGTGCAAATGTTTGTGCTATTTTAATTTTATCTCTATTGTTCCACCTGTTTTTACATTGCCGAGAACAAAGGAGAAATCCTCAAGGTCAGAAGATAACAACATTATAATACAGTGACACAACAACAAGCAATGTGTGGATGTTTATTTCAGCCACTCTTGGAAAATTAGGCTCTAAAATGGGATATCAGTCAAACAAGAAGAAAATGATTAATAGATCTGAATATGTCTGACAATGATTGGAGTATATAATGCTTGTATTCATGAATTTTATTATATTCTCAGTGACTACAAAGAGCCATGTAGTAATTGCTACCTTCAGGAAGTCACCAACTTAGATTTAATGTGTTCACAGGGAGGCTGTCATTGCTTTAAAGTAATGCAAAAAGATTGCATTCGTTTCCTGCACCTAGAAGTACAAAACAAAAAGGGGCTTTCAAGAGGCACATTCTGTAGACCTCAATTTTCAGGTCTAAGCACCTTGTATAAAAGTGGCCTTAGAGAGTCTGCATGAAAAGGGGCAACGTGTCTCTTATAAAGGGCCTCCGCTGCAGCTAAATTGCCTTGCAGCTGGAATGCTGCTCAGGGACATTAGCCTGAGTGGGTGTTCCCCCCCCCCTTGGGAAGCCCACCAAAAAAAGGAAAGGTTTAGGTAGGCAGCCCCTAGGGTTCTCAGAGGTTCTGAACACGGCTTTCACACTTCTCAGGAGAAGGTGGCTCTTGCAAGTGTTAGGGTGCATGCCCCTTTAAATGCCAGCACTCAGCTGTGCCCAAGAAGAAGCAGCAAGGAGAAGATCGGTTACCTCTGTCATAGATTTTCCACGTGGATGGAGGATTACGGGAGCATGCCAAAGGAGAGAGGATTCTGCTATGAGGGCAAGTGAATGGAGGCAGGTTCCTGCTTCAGCGAGTCAGATCAGGCTAGTATGTCAGCAAAGCAATCCCGCAAGGCAGGGCTGGAGCAGGTGGCAAGCATTCTCGGGTGGAGGCTCCTCTTCCTCCTCCTGGGCTGGAGGGGTGGCCTGCGACTCAATCAAAATCGTCTGGTGCTAATCTGGTGCTGGGATTAGGTGTCTTTGGGGGGAGGCCCTTTCTCCTTCTAGGCCACAGAAATGTCCCATTGAGCAACAAGGTTTGGCGGGTATGGTGAGAGGGTATCCTCGGGATGAGGCCCCTGACCACGGGGCAGGCCCAGGACACCACAGGAGTACCCCCTGAGACAGGAGGTGAGGGAACTTGAGGCATGCATCACGGCCTTGCAGGAGCACCAGGTAGTGGAAGCTAGAGTGTTGAATAAAGGTGAGGGTCCTTCTTCTTTTTCCATGGACACAATGGAATGTCAGGGGGGAGGGGGCATGGGGACTCAGAATGTTGGTTCTTCTTCCAGGGCGGCTGCTGAGGAGGATTAGTAGGTAGCCAGGATAACAGCGTCGGCAGGCAGGCAGGAGGAATTACCAGGGCAGTGGTACTACAGCTGCACTGGATTGGGTTCAGGGTGTTCTACAATGGAGCATGGTGCGCAGAGCTGTGGCATTCGCAGTGGGTTGAGTCCGCCTTAATTCGAGATTTAAAATTTCTAGAATTGTTCCCCTTGCTTGTAGCAGTGACAACTTGGAGTGAGGAATTCCAGAATAAGAGCATCTGTTTTCGATGTGACAATTTGGCTGTGGTCCACATTGTCAGTTCATTGTCATCTAAATCCATGAGAGTCATGCAGCTAGTGCGAGCTTTTGTTTTGTGCTGCTTGAGGTTTAATATTTTGTTTCAGGCCAAACATGTCCCCGGGGACTAATTACATTGCTGATGCTCTCTCTTGATTTCAGATTGCTTGTTTCAGACAGTTGGCTCTGGAGGCAGACTTGATCCTGATTCGGATTCCGGCTTAACTGTGGAATCTTGGAGTAGAGTGACTGACAGTGCAGTGAGGCGATCTCTTGCACCTTCCACACAGGTCTATTATGACACCTGCTTTGAAAAGTTTAATGAGCTTAGACATTTTGGGGGCATTCACAATTCTTCTTCATCTAGTGATGATCAGGTGTTAAGTTATGCAGTCGTTCTTTATAGAGAGGGTTTAAGTGCCAAGACTATAGCAGGAAGGCTTGCCGCTGTTTCCTTTCATTCCAAGCTACGGAATTTGAGTGATCCTTGTTTGGGGTTTCATTTAAGAAGGGCTTTGGATGGATGGTCTAATGAGTGAATTGAATTGGATTGAATTTATTTATAAACGTTGATTAGCCAAAGGCCATTATAACAATTTTAAAAACGATAAAACCATATCAGTCAACATACACCATAATCAAAACCGATAGCCAGTAATAAAAAATAAACATAAAATACAATTATTATAAAAAGGGGCATAAACAGAGGTACCAAACCTCCTGAGAAGATCATACCTTAAACATATTAGATAATACAATCAACACAACATAAAACTAGCAATGATACATAGAACCACAAATAATATAACCATCCCAATGCTAAAAAACTAGGTAGGCCAAAATGGGAGAATAGCCCCCAAACTACTTGCGGTCCTAAGAAGGCCAAAGTTGAAAGCAAAGTCAAATAGGTGAACGCTTCCCCAGATGCAATGCCCAGTTTGCCAATTTATACAGCCCCTCAGTGGAACTTGGCTTCATACAAAGTTGAAACAGTTGGGGTAAGGGCAGAAAAAAATGACTACGAATCCAATAAGGCAGGTAGAATTCCCGCCAATAGGAGGTGAGGGGACACACAGACAACACATGGAGCAGGTCCTCAACCACTCCCAAGGTCTAATGAGTGTAGACGTAGGGTTGATTCTCACCACCCCCTTATCAATTAAAGTGTTGTACCAGTTATTGTCTGTTTTGCAACTTATGTGTTATAGCAGCAGCAAAATACTTTTATTTTGTGCTGCTTTTTTAGTGGCCTTTTTGGAGGCCTTGAGAGTGGGGGAATTTGTGATGTCATCCAGGTGGGGTGCGTTGGGCCATGTGATCAGGGCATCTGTTGTGAGAATTGAACCCGGTTATCATCTTCTTTTTTTTTTTTTTAAGGCATTCAAAGACTGATCAGCAGGGTCTTGGAAAGACCGTTTGTTTGCACTCGGCTCCTGATCAGGCATTGAGTCCAGTTGTTGCGGTGCAGAGGTTTATGGGAGTTCGACCTGCTGGTCCTATCCCTTTGTTTGTGCACTCTGATGGTCCCACCTTTCCAGATATCAGTTTGTGGCAGTTTTCAGGAAGCGATTCGCAATTGTTGGGTTGTGTCCCAGTGACTATGGGGCGAATTCCTTTAGAACTGGAGCTGCAACTACAGCTTCTCTATCTGTTTTTCTGGGTTCAGAACTTCAAGTTATAGGGTGGTGGAGATCTCGAACTCACAAGTGTTATGTCAGGCCTACTGGCTATTTTGTTTAGTTAGTGTTTTCATGAAGTTGTAGTTTGTAGAATGTACTCAGAGTTTGATGTGCAGAGCAGTTGACTCTCCCATTGATAACAATATGTTTGTTTGTTTTACATAGGTAGTGACCCCAATTCCTGGAGCAAGCAAGTGTTCATAATCAGGCATGGCTTTGTTTTTTGGGGTCACTTTCATGCATTCCAGCAGCGTCATGCTGCTAATTTGGGGCTGGATCATTAGATGGACATTACTTGGTTTGGGTTTTGGGGTATGAATTGGAGCCAGTTTCTCCCATGGCTTAAGCCTAAGCTGAGCGGGCCATTGCCCGACATTCTTGTCCTCCATTTGTCTTGGAAAGGTAACACCTTGAATCTGAATGGGATTGTTTCTAGGCTTATTGCCTGATTAGGTATCCAGTTGGGGGTGGAGGGTCATTAGGCTTAGCCCATTCCCTGTGGCAATTTGGTACAGTGCTCAACTGTTAATTTAAGTACAGTTAGTTAAACTGAATATAACCACATTTAGGTGAGGTTGGGGGTTAAACGCAGTGCTTGTACAGCCGTGTGTGGATATTCCTGAGGGAGGAGGGTGTGTGCACATCCACTTCTCACCTAGGCTGGGCAACTTGGCAGGCTGTGCATATGCTTCCATCCTCCCTCTTTTTTCCACCTTTTGGTGGAAATTGGGTGTGGAGGTTTGATTCAACTCAGCTTCTGCTGGGCTGGGAGGGGAACGGGTTTTCAGTCCGCAAGTGGGCTTGCTAGGAGCTTACTTTGTTATGCACTGTACCTTTTTATATTCCTGTTCTTGACTGGATACCCGTTGTTGTGTTAATAAAGGGTTGCTGCCAATTTTTTAGCCAAAATAACAAATGTCTCTGAGCCCTTTGTGGGCGCTGGTGGGGGGCAATGATGTACTACAGCAAAGATATAGTGGAAAGGTCTAAGAGTAAAACAGGCAGTAGGGCAAAACCAGACCTTGAAGCAGAACACTGCTATCTTGATAAAATTCCCTTAAACAGAAAGTTTGGACTAGGGCAACTCTCTCTGCCCTACTGAAAACAAACTCTCACCTATTAACACTAGTTTGTTAGGGGTCAGACAGATGGTCTCCAATTAAAGAAAACATCTCTATGAATAGTGATTAGGGGACATAAAAGATGCTTCTAATCTCTGGGTTCTTCGGCTGACTTCTGTCATCAGTGCCTTGGATTTCCTGTTGCAAGAGGTTCTGTATATTCTCTCTTATATGGGCCATATATACTTTCTTACTTTCCTACTCAATATTTGTATTTGTTTGTACTTTTATATTTCTATACTTTGTAAGAAATAGGTTTTGTTTCATTATAGAGAGTTCAGTTTTCTTTTAGGATAAGTTGTACTAATTTTGAGTTTCAAGTAAAGTAAAAGAAAACTGAGCCTCTGTAATCATTTAAGTTGATAGGAGCAACTTAATACCTTATAATAAAACAAAACCTATTTCTTACAAAGTAAGGAGCCAGGAGCTCCAGGGGGTTGTCACCACCTCAAAAATCTATTGGGCCAGGCTGGCAGGATGAGGGATGTCACCAAAGAAGCCTGTCCAAGGCAGGACACGGTGGTCCAAAAAGCTCAAAATATCAACAGAACACAGCTGCACCAAAGCTAGGCAATCAAAAGTAATAAACAACAGAAAGGGAGATCACGACCCACAATCTGTGCACAACTGGAACAAACAAATAAAAAATATCAACCAAAAAAACAAAAAAACAAATCAAAAATGTCTCCAAGTCAGCAAGCAGCCTCAGAGCAAAAGAAACCCAATGCCAAGCTTTCTCCACCAATTCTGTAAGTCTTTTGGACCTGGGGAAAATATGGGCCTAAAAGCAGTATCTTTACTTTTGTGTCTATGTTTCATCACATCCTAAGTTTTCTTTAATTCTACAGAGACAATGCAGTAGCCATATAACAACAAACAACAAAGGCATTGGAAACTATCCCATCATGCAATATGTGTATTATCAATTTGAAATCTCATTTTAGTTCTAGTTTCTGCATCAGAAAATTAATATCCCTCTGAATTTTCCCAATTTTACCCAGTTCAAAAAAGATGTTTCCCTAAGTGTTCTTTTACTGTGGGTGTGAATACATGAGCTGGGACCATGGATCTGCTCTGTACACCCCATCCCCCTGTACATGCCTCACAAGGACCCCAGTAGACAGGCTGGTGGTTCTCCTGACTGTGGTCTGCCCATGCATCAGTGTCCCCTCTTCCACCATAGAGTTGTAGTCGCTCCTGCGACTGCTCTAGGTGGTGGCCGCGACTCTTTGGTGGTGAATGCAGCCTGTCCTGTGATCCCTACATCAGACGGGAGGTGGCCCCGGGGCAGTAAATTGCCCTGATTTGGGGTGGGTTACCCCACACGGCATGCTTCGCCTTTCTGGGTATGATACTGTGTGGAGCTGCCCTGGCCCAAACATCTGGCGGCTGCCCTTCACATGGACAGGTAAATCTGGGGCAAAAGGGGGTCTAATTTAGGCCAAAAGGAGGGTTAGAAGTGCTGGAAAATAAATAAATAAACAAATAAATAAATATAAATAATTGGGGGTCCTATTCATCTGTTGACACGTTGTGTAATGATTTCCTTCCCTTCGTGAGCACATGCAATAAATCAGTCAGGCCAGTGAGCAAGAGAGCCTAAACATGCAGTCTTCTTCTAAAATTCTCAGTTTAGAAACTGGAGACCAGGAGACCATTTTACACACAAACGTTCTGGGAGAAGTTTCACGCAGAAGTTCAAAGATCCGGATGTTTAAGATCTGGATGAGTGATTTAGACACACAGAAAGTTCAGGATGTAACAGCAAACATCCAGGAGAAATGTGTGTGTAAAAACACCCAATGTGCTCACTAAAACCCCTCAGAAGTCACTGACTATGGTTATTTTGTTTCACAAGCTTATTTTTGTGTGAGTAATATCCTACCAAAATGTAGATGGGACACAAAAGAATCACTGACAGAACACTCTCGGAGGTGTAATGCCTGAATAGGAGAATCTCTCCCAGAGTTCTCCAGCCTTGGATAATGTAGGATACTGTCCATTGCCTGCTCATGATGCAGCTGAGCTGAGCATGCTACATTATTTAAGGCTTAGAAGGTAAGAAATGGTCTGGATGGGTATGCGAGATGTATGCAGGAACTGGACATAAGGAAAAGGGTATATGCATATGGCAAAGCCTAGGAGAGGTTTGGGTTAGAGGCTTCAGGTGGCAACTAACATGACAACTGAGGGGACAAGACTTTGGATGTGAGAGGTTCAGCTATGAGGGTTGGGAAGACAGTTAAATTGCAGGCATATTGCAATAGGGACCATGGGAATAGTAGGTCTGGCAGTTGTTACTGTGCCTGAAAACACCGTAACTGAAAATATCATACTGTCCTTATATAGATCTATGGTATGATCGCATCTGGAGTAGGGCTGTAGCAGAATGTCACAGTGGTAGCTATTTCCACCAGAAACAGTGTTTCTGCAGTTAGTGGTACGGCATGGCAGAGGCTTTCATTCCATTAGTTTCATTTCACTACTTCCACAGTTCCGCTAATTTCATTCCGCTACTTCCACAGGCTTCGCAAAATAGCAGAAACATGACATTTTTGCTACTTCCGCCATTCCGCCAGTGCCACAAAATAGCGGAACAGTGGTTTTCTGACAGTTTCCACAATTTTTCTGCAATTCCGCAATTTGCAGAATGCCGGTGGAATTAGCGGAATGTCCACAGAAAAGCCACGGTGTGGTGAGGGCAATTCTGAAATGGCAGAATGGAATCGTGGTAACAGCTGCTGCCACATCAGTCTTAATTTGGAGTACTGTCTGAAGTTCTGGTCACCCCATCTCAAAAAAGTCATAGTAGAACTAGGTGTAGAGGGGGGTGCTGTGTTTGCTGGGGCTAGAGGAGGGGACAGCCACCAGTGGAGGATTGCCCTGCCACTCAAGCCTCCATCCCTCCCTCCCACAGGTATTTCAAGGGAAGGTGGGGCCCAGAGGGCGACACCCAAAGGGTGTTGGCCGTTGGTTGGACCGTTGGTTGGCCGTCATGGCTGTGGCCAGGGACTCTGCTGGAGAAGAAGCAGGGTCTGGAAGAGTTGTCCCACAAGTGCGGGATAGTTGTGGAATTCGTGGAGGTGACTCTGTTGCTGAGACTGCAGCCTTAGACCCAACCAGCCCAGCGAACACAGGACCCAGAGGAAGCTGATTACCATTACCGGTTGTAGTTGGAACCCGCCCAGCTTGTTCCACCTCGAGTGGACCAGTGCTCGCTCCTTGTCGGGTCTGGTCGCTATCTCCTGGCCTATCTTGTCTGCTGAGTCGAGATCAAGCTCCGAGGATAGCCAGTATGAGGTGCTGTCGGTGTGGATCCTGAGGATCTATCTTCGTGCATAGGCGGAGCGAGGTGGGAAACCGGCCCGAGTATTGGGGATCCATCGTGGCTGTTGCCTGCCCTGCTCTTAGTTTTGGGGCTACTGTACTTGGGGGGGGGGGGAGTTGTTTTGGGCTTTACTTTACACTTGGACAGCTAGAGGGTTACCTCGGGACACCTGTGGATAACTGCAATAAGCTGAGCTGTGGGTTTTCCTGCCCCTAAGACTACAAGAGGTGGAGCCGCAGCTTTAGGCACTGGCGAGGCACAGGGTGCCCGGCTATCGCGTCCTGCCCTCTCCATTGGACACCTTTTTTCTACTATGCTGCTGAAAGATAAGATAAAGAATTCCAGGAAGTCGTCTACAAGGTCTATAGATCCAGGTAACACCCAGTTTTGGTAGCAGAAACTCAAGAGTTACTATTCTTTGAGGTCCAGGTTCCAGGCCCCAGCGAGCAGGGATGTACCTGGGCTTCTTGACTCCACGTCCCAATTGGGGACAAATGTACCATCAGGCTCAGCGGACCTCTGCAACGATCCAGGACTGCCAGCTTTGGAGTTGGCCTCCCTGGACCCCTATTTAACCCAAGAGGCAGATCTTTCTATTTCAGATAGTGACTGTTCTACAGTTCATTTTGGTTCCTCTGTTTGTAATTAATTATTATTATTATTATTATTATTAACAAACATTTATATAGCACCAGCAGTGTACCTGGCACTTTACAAAGTAATAAAATAGACACGGTCCCTGCCCCTAGGGCTTACAATCTGAGAGACAGGAGCTGGGG
>QEPC01006430.1:5631138-5649050 GCA_003113815.1 Sphenodon punctatus | reverse complement strand
CCCCCCAATGAGACACAGAGACCAAGTATTGGATTAAATCAGGCCACACTCTTTATTCAACAGTTATCAAAGACGGTGGGTGATTGCACAAGCAATATGGGTCCAGTATGCTAGCTAATTAACTCTTATTAACTCGGAACTGGCCGGGATGTGCCTTCCCGTACCAGCTCCATCACAAACAAGGCTCCCCTTCGACAGCCCTTGGCTCTGGCCGAAAGGGGGAGCGTCCTAACTGTGGGCTTGAGTAAGGATGTGAGTACCCGCTAAGTCAGCAGACCGTGCATGTACTTACTGACCGAACTGCAGTACCCCTCCCAGGGTAATAACCCCAAGTGCGTACTGCCTGCACCTGGCACTGGGTGTCACCTCCCCATTTCTTAAGGAGATGACTCATTTCAGTTCCTAGCCTATTTGACCTACTATAGCATACTGGCCCCCCGCTGAGTGTGACAATTATCCATTTAATGAAATTAAGTCTGTCAATCAGATTGCTCCAATTCGTACATCTCACCATACCAACGTTCTTCAAATTCACTTAGCCAAATCACTTTCCAGATTAATACTTATTAGAATTGGTAATTGTATCCAATTAGAAATCCAGTCAAACCTATTTAACCTATTCTGCACTGTTGAAAGGGCGAAACGAGCGACCCTTGAATTTAGGCTAGTAGCTAAAATTCCCCTTCGGCTCCGTAAGGGCAACCAGTAAATACGACAGTGCTAGAGGTGAGGTGGGTGGGCTGCTTCACTGTTCCCGCTTGCACTGCCACTCACATGCGGCCAGAACGACACCGCCCTGCCTAAAGAGGGCGGAGCCCGGTGAAATCCTGAGCGGAGCGGCTCTGCGCCCGCGCGCCCGCTGTTGCCGGGCAGATGTCCCCACGGCCAGAAGCACGCTAACGTGCTCCACCCACTTCCGATCCTCTCCGCATCCCATGGATGGGGGCCGGACAATTACCCTGTCGCCGCCATTACGGTGGCGAAGGGGACTTCTCCATGTGATGTGCTGGGTATTGAAGAAGATTTTTTNAGAACCAATCCAGGAGGGGGAGGAAACACCAGGAGCAAGCACACGATCCACACACACACAAAAACCAGAACAGAGACAAATCTTGCACTCAATGGGGCCAGCCTCTCATAAATGATTACCGGTGGTGGCTCCTGGACCCACCGGTATTTTTAAAGCCCCTACCAATTGTCTCCAGAGAGCTCAGGGTGGAGCCCCAGCCCGCCGCTGAGCCTGACACTCCACCAAGTGCATGCTGTGCCTGGGCAGAGCCCTGTACATCGGGCAGGCTAGAGATAACCCCGCCCCCTGGCTGCAGCTGTCATGGCGCTTCGGAGTCCGCACCTGCCCGCCAGTTGCGGGGCAATTCTGGGAAAGCTTCTGCACAGAGGCCACGCCACGTACACCCTTACACCATGGGCTTCTCCCCAAGAGGAATGAGAGGAACCACCCTAGGACAGCCCCAAGGACAATGGGTAAAAACATATATGACACTGGCCCGGTTCGGCCCAGCTGGACCAGTGTCATGGCGGGCTCTCTGTTTGCAGCCCACCAGATGTGGATCTCGTTCCTACTCCAGCCAGGTAGGAACTGGGTGGGAAATGTGGACCTGGTGCAAGCCAGGCCCACAGTTCGCTGGCTGAGGCCCAGCAAGGACAGAGAGAATGACAACATCTGTTCCTGGCCCAACTTATCCCAGCATGGAGGGTTGCCATGGTGGCGAGCCATGGTTGCTCATAATAGGCAGCCATGACTGTCTGTCATGATGTGTGTGTGTGTGTGTGTGTGTGTGTGTGTGTGTGTGTGTGTGTGTGTGTGTGTGTGTGTGTGTGTGTNACACACACTCATAAACAGATTCTCTTTCTCTCGCTCTGAAAAGTATGTACAGACTCTCACGTACACACACATGGACTCCCTCTCATTCTCACACTGACACACTGATTTTCCCTCTCTCACTAACTGACACTGGGGCCAATTCTAAGCCCTGTCCATGTGTACGTGGGAGTGTATGCAACCCAAGTACATCCCCTTTATGGGGACTATGTTGTGTGCGCAAACTGCATGTAACTTGTGCATACATGCACACACACATATAGGGGTTTAGGATCGGCCTCCTCTGTTTCTCTTACACACACAGTGTTTTAAAACCAGATGCTACCCTACAGGGGCACCCAGGAACCACGCATCTGACTGTCTAACTGAAGGTGGAGCGGGGGGAATGTATGCTCCCGTGAGCCATGGAGCACCTACTCATATGAACTGGAATGGCCAGCCATGCCAGCAGACCGATCCACTACTCATAGGCACTGTGGGTGGGGGACACGACCTTTGCAAGTAACAAGAACTGGCTGGGAGCGCTGGGGAGTCATGTCAGTTGCAAAGACCAGCCTTGCATGCTTCCTTCTCTCCCATGGCCCATGGCAGACGAAGGGCATGGCAGCTTTTCTCCATGGCTAGGATAAACATGCTCGGAGCTGCCCATCTGAATCCCTACCCATACACTCCACCTAATTGGGCACTTCATGGTAGAGCCACTCAGTGACCACAGCATCCCATCACCTTGCTCATTTAAAAACATCCAGACTCGCTTTCTCACGCGCACACTATATTGAAAAATTGGGGAAACTAAAAATGATCTACGATGTGACACAGAGCTATCCATACCAAACTGCAACACCTTGCTACAGAACATGTACAACTACTGACTTCCTGTCTCTTTCCAGTATATTATTTGTATATTAACTTTTTAAACCTCATCAAAAAAAATTGACAAACAAATCCAGTGGAAACAAGAGAAACACAACAATATTCTACATTCAGTTTAAGTACATCCGTTCATCAAAATAATTCCTCAAACATAACTAATTCAGCTGTTTGACGTTTTACTTTATAATCAGGTGAAGAAGGTGAGAAGTAAAAAGTTAAGAACAGCAGTAATTGTTGCTGGTCACAGCTGCTGAGCTGTGCTTATTGTAATCAAAGGTCCTAAATCAGATGCTCATACTAACTTCTGGTGTCTACATGAATCAGGCCATCAATGTCATGCAATCTGGACTGATGGCAGGTTAGCAGAAATAATGTAATTTTGTTATATATACACAACTCCTTCATCCTTAGATAATAATAATCACAATAATATGCCCCAGAAGCTCACTGCATGGGGACGGGATGCTTCTGGGGCCCCCTTCCTCTGTCTGCNGCCCTCCCCCCCAACTATGTTTGAAACACAGCTGAGTGGTCTCACGTTGCTCCCTACCCTCTGTTGTGAGAATGTGAGGCTGTGAGAATGTTTGTTCCCACTGCTGGAGTGTTCCGTGGGGTGTGTGTCCTCCCTCCTCCCCCAGGTCAGACAGATGTCCTTGTGACGTCCGTTAACACCCAATGTCCTAAAAGGGCAAAGTTGGAGAACTACTAACTTGCAAGTTTTTGCAAGAGATGTGCACCCGGAGTAGGAAAATACCCGAAGACAAAAGATGAGGGTTTTAATAACTGTCTCTTTTTTGGCCTTGTCAGTTTTTGTGGTAACAAGAAGATCGAAATCTCTAGATAAGGCTTAATGAATTTTAGGAGTTAGTTTAGAATTAATTGTGTGATGCGTTCCGTAAACGTGAGTGCAGGACAAAAAGGTATTGCTCTGCAAATGTCAAGAGCAAATCTGTCTTCAGATCATTAGATGACATCCTTCCCACAATCTGACGTATCTATTCTTTACTGAAGACATTAATGTGTTCCAGGTCTTACTCCCTACACTTATTTGTGATATTATATAATGCTTGGACTGTAAGGGACCTCCAGGAACATCAATTCTAACATCCTGCACTAAGGCAGGATTAACTAGCCCCCAACAATGCATGACTAATATTTATCTAGCTGATATCCTCATGACATTGCTGCAACTTTTAGATTTGGACATGTTTTTACTGGGAAAGAAATAAATTCCTAGATTTTAGAGCTCTTTATCAATAATTACTTGTTAAATTAAAAGTAATATCTATTTGTTCCTTATTCTTGAAATTGCAAGCTTTAAGTAGCTAAAGAAGGATTAATTGTTTCTGCAGGAAAGGGGCTTTCTTTCCAGTAGTGCAAAGACTGTACAGGCACAAAGTTATTCAATTATTTTCTAGCAAAATTTATCCAAGAGACCAAAACAAAGATAGTTATCTTAAATTAAGATCAAATAGACATCTAATTGTGGTGTCCTCTGCTGTTTTAGTCAATGCTACTACATGCTATGCTTGTGAAGGTAGACGTGCATTGGAACCCCATTTTTACTTTTAAAAATACTATTTTTCCAGTTATTAGTAAAAATAAGAGTGGATTTATTTCACAACTATATGTTAGAACAGAACTGCATACCCTCATCCAGTCATGCCTGGTTAGAACAGATGCCTTTACTTCTTGCTCTAAATAAAATCTACCAATTCTCTGAGGTGGTCCAACTTATCCTTTTTCAGGGCACAGGTTATAAAATAAAACTCAGATACAATTTCTACCGAAGTCTACCCATTCCAAGGGTTTTCTCTAGGCCCTTCCTTTTTCAAGCCCTACCTCCCTCTTACAGAAAGGGTCCCACCATCAGGCCCTTTGGGGGATGGAGCAGAAGCCTTTTCTCCTGCACCTTTGTGAGCTGAGGCTGGACCTGGGAACTGCACTTGTCATACTATGGACCAGGATGAATTTACTCAGCAGCTATATGCAGCATTCTAGCTATTGGTCAAGAAATGAGCCCTGAACCCCTATGAGCTGTTACAGTTCCCGAGACTCTCAATTAACCCAAAGTGTATATCAGTAAATCACATTCAAAATATATATTTTTTAAAAAAATATTACAAATGTAGTCCCTTACAGCATAGATCAGTATAGTCGCTTTCAGTGGCAGTTTTACCAACAGACAAATTCTCTTTTGCATTGTAGCATGGCTACTACAAAGTTCATATATCACCAAAAAACTAGTACACGACATCCTTGAAACCAGTCTAGCACAACCTGTCTTCAGATCATTCCATGGCATCATCCAAAAAATTTACCTAGCCTAATAGGAATTATGTATCCCATATTTACTACCATTTAGTGCTAGAAGATATAACTCTATTGCATTTTGTTATGTTTTGGGAAGTATTTATTAGGTAGTGAGATAATGGAAATATCACAAAACATTTGAGGTATACGTTTTCATCTTACTTTATGTACCTGTGTGCAGAATGGGAAGAAAAATGTAACAAATACAATTAATTATTATTATTATAGCACTCCCGTGCCTTTAAATAAATGGTGGGATAATTTTAATGGGCTTAGTGGTGCCCACAGGAAAGTATGGAAAACTGAGTTGATATGGCAAAGTTCTCAGATTTAACTGATTTCAGAAAACAAATGTCCATTGATAGCTATTTGTAAATAGGCAGCCCACTAATGATTGGTTTATTGGTTTTTCACCAATAAACATTGTTCGGACACTCTTTTTCCCAGGAACGTATTGAAAGTGAGCATGAACAAGCAACAACAATGAAAGAAAGGGCCAGGATCATTCTAGCATGTGTCCATAGAGAAGATTAGAATAACACAAACAATTCAGAACTGGGTGATCTGCTCTCCCAGGGAAGGGAGCAAATCTGTGAGCTCCAGGCTGACCCAGGAAGGGCGCCTCGTCCCCCTGCCAGGGGCCCAATCCTCTGAAGGCAGGGACCAGATCCAGAGCTGAATGATCTACTCTCCCAGGGAAGGGAGTGAAGCTGGAAGCTCTGGGACGGGTGCATTCCTTTGCTGATTTTTAAAAAACTGAGAATCGAGGCAGTGCAACGTATTGTTTTTAGAAAAATTGGTGAACAAACCTTTTAGCGTCTATATTTAACTTGGCACATAGCCAATTGATTTCCTCAAAAAGCTAATCAGCCTTATTGATTTCCTCAAAAAACAGGCATTCTGGGTACTACTAACCATCAACTTGACCTCTTATATTTAGAGTTCTCCTCCTGCCCTTAAATCAGTAGTTTCCCCTCTTCTTTCTCTTATGTAACCTCTCACTCTCCCTGATCCCCGTCTCTAATTCTATCTCTCTAACATTTTCTCATTCAATTTAGCAGTTGCTATACCTATTACTATGACCCTAAAATCTTCTTTAGTGGCATCCCATAAAAGCTGGGATGAAATTAAATCCTTCAAACATCTTTCACTTCTATATACACCTGCCAGCCAGCTTTAATTTGCTTCACCACAGCAGGATTTGGAAATAAGTGTGTTGTTAAATCTCCCGGCCCATGACTTCCTTCTCTTGACAGGGAGAGAGACTGAATGACCTCTCTAATTTCTGCAGAATGCATTATGCTTTCCTGTGGGAAAAGGTGGACAAGGCTTTAGGATATGCAACAAAATCAAGATCTGAACGATGGAGAAGTGTGAAGCACAGAACATGGTAATGGGAAAAAACAACCTCAAATATCATGAGCAATGCAGTCTAGTCTAATTCTCTGAGAGAAGCAGTTGTAAGGCAAGGTATCCAGGATAAAGTGACAATCGTCCTTCAAACTGCTTATTTCAATCATGGGTAGAATCTGTCCCAGTGATCGTTATAAGATGCAATCCTGACACTGCTGGTTTCAGACTTGTGCCCAAACTGATCTACTTAGATAACACAACTCTTCTGGTGATTTAGCCATCATAAAGATTCAGTTTATCTAATGTTTCCTGTATTGCTGCAAAATTAAACAAACCAACCACTAAAATTCTGCACACCTCAGCTGTGTGACTGGAATCACCTTGCTGAACAGTCTTCAATCGGTGATGTAAAATGTTGCAGTCTCCTCAGCTCTTTCAGGATTCCCTTTAAGGAATATTGGTGGGAGGCTGTCAGAATCTAGTCTTTTGGTGGTTGTTATTAACTATGCTATCACTTCCCATTATTGTAAGTTTTGGAGTTTGGATTTGGGCCTATTGTGCAAAGAATAAGGCAAACTGCACAACAGTTTACCCAAGCTGCCTGGAGAAGGAGGGGCGGAGTAAAAATGTTTCAATAACTAACTAAATAAATAAAATAAATATTTTCCTTTCAGTGTGGAGCCAGTTACCACACTGTTTTTACATCTTAAGCATAAAACTTCCACTCATTTCTTTCTTCTCCATTGACCACAGATGGACAATATAACAAATCTCAAAAGACAAGAAATCACTATGGATATTTTTAAATGAACAAGGCAGGCGGGTTGGGGGGGGGGGANGTGCTACAGTGCTGGATCTGTAAGTAATTGGCTGGAGGTGCAGGAGGGGTGCCTAACCAGGCATGGCCCTGGGCTGGCATGGTTTGGCCTGTCCTGTCCATAGGGCCAATCCTGGGGGACAGATGTTATGTTTACCTTTAACATGCCATTTAAAAAATATATATATATAATTGGGTGCCACATTGCTTCTAGTTCTGCCTGCTGCTTGGTTAGCACTTGACACCATGAGGCCAGATTTGGATCTCTCTGCCTGGCTCCACTTCCCTTTGTTCAAGTCACCAGTGCCATAGTACCAATGTCATGTCAATAGGGTGCCCCTGGGTGTGTGTGTGTACGAGAGAGAGAGAGAGAGAGAGAGAGAGAGAGAGAGAGTATGTCTGGTTTTTAATTTTGTCACTGCTGGGCTTGCTGGATTTTGGTAGGATTTATTGATCCATGTCATTGCACACTGTTTTGTGGGATTGTTATATTCTTCTTAAGCGAATATCCCATTTTTGCTAGCCTGCATTTTTGTGCACCGCTTGATTGGCATAATGATTAAAGTGCACACTGCTGATGGCAGGCCATGCTGTGGGTACACTACTGTTTGGTTTTGGGGATTTCTGCACATAGTTGCACTTTTGTGGAGTTGTCTTCTTGAGTGATTGTCCCACTCTTGCTAGTCTGCTTTTCTGGGTAGTGCTTTGTCTGTGGGTTCAAGAACTTTGCCAAGATGTGACCAGCCAAGGCACTGGGAGAATACTTTCAAGTTTCTTTCTGGTTAGTATGGTGTAGGGGGGAGGGGAGGAAGGAAGGGCTGCATGTGGTGTGCACACTGATTGGCTAAGCAATTGAGGGGGAGGAAGGGATGAATGTGCTATTGTGCACCCTGATTGGCTAGGCAATTAAATGGCTGCAGCTGCTGCACATGGCAACACCTGCTGAGGCACCAACCTTGTGCCAAATAGTTCCAAAGTTTCCCTAAGTTTTCTGAGGTATGGAATTTCATGTCCAAATTCCGAAATTTCAGAAACAGTGCCGAAGGGCTGCTGAGTACCCAGACCGACTACTCGGAACTTTGTAATTCAACTCAAGTACCCNTTCAAGGCATGATTCCGGAACGGAGCAAGGTAACTGGCATTATTTTTGCCCCTTTCCGGATCGTGGCCAATCTAACTACAGTTCTGACCTCCAACCGGCCAGGGGTCCAGAACCGTGGTTAGCTTTGATCCCCACCAGAAATTCACCATGGTGAACATCTGGTGGGGATCAAACAGACGTTACCGCGATAGCTGCCACCACAGGGAATCCAGTCCACTGGGATTCACTGTGGTGAGCAGCGATTTCATAACTTCTGAAATCACCCAATATCTAAGATGCACAACACATAGTATGTAACAGCACCTTCAGTCTGGAACACATCTGTTTCTATATCTGCATTCTCGTCATGCAAACATACATTGGAATGATGTACACAACATACACATGGAGCTCAGTGTAGAAGTCTTTATGATTTTGCTTTAGTAAATATGATGGATGCTAACATTGTATTTCCGTTATTTATTCTTTCAATTTCTTATTTAACAGAATATCAACATTATTTTATTGAACTGTCCTGATGTAGAAATGATCTATATCACTTCTGGAGCAATACCATTGGTTATTGGAAAAACATATATGGGGAAGTTGGAAGTCATTTGACCTACTGTGAAAATCACATTGTTTTGCTTTATTATTTTCTTTAGGTCTTGAAGGGCTTCACTCAAAGTGGAACAGCAAAGAAAAATCACCTGAACAATAGTTAGAGAGACCCAAAAATATTCAGCATTCCCATGGCCTTTTCTTTTAAAGTTCATTTGTGTTTGGGGGAAGCTAAATTCTTGTCAGGCAGGCACTTTGAACTTACTCAATATATAAATGGCACTGAAATCTTATTAGATGGAAAATAATGTTAGCATATAAGCAAAATCAGATTAGTACTGTATATCCAATTATCCAGTAAGCAGAAAGGGTCAGAAAATCCTAAATTTTATTTTTACATTATAATATGTTTCAGGCTTCAGAATTTCAAAACCGTCTCTTTCTGGGCATGTTGGTTTGTAGGAACACATACAAATAGACATCAGCTGTAGGAAACAGAGCAACTTATTTCTGGCAATATTTTAACATTGCAAACTGGAGGCAAATAAAAGTTTACTGAAAATAAAATGATTGTTTTCAGCGAGACAGCTCAGGCAAAACCTTTGTTTATGATCTGTACACACTATTCATAATCATGCTGCTTTACTTCTAGAAAACAGGGAACTTTTTTGAATGCAGTCTGAAAGAGTGAGACAAACTTCTAGACAATAAAAACTTAGAAGGTTTTGAATGTAGTTAAGAGTGGATACTTTTCTGAACTTTATCCTCTTCTCACTTAAGATGGTTTTAATAATTATTGATTTTTACCCCACCTTTTCCCAAAGGCTGAGAGTTGCTTACAACAATAAACTTCTGCAGCAGGGTGGCCATAATCCCTGTTAATACTAGTATTCTTTGCCCCTTTAGAAGCAGGTGTGGATCTGCTCTGAGGAACATCATTAAGTGCATCTGGGCTTTTAAAGACAGGTGCATGGAAGAACACAGCCAGTGTGATCTGGAGGGTGGTTGGTGGGGATTGCTCACAGGAACTCTCAGCAAGTGGCCAGCTTCCTAAAGCACCAAATCCAGGGGAGCTGTCTAAAACGCTGGGTTCAACAATAATAAACACAATGAACATCCAACATGTTCAAAAAATCTCCACCCTCCACTTCCTATCCAACCCACCACCACCTACCACTCTCTTGGCTCTCACCCAAGACAGCTTCCTCTTCTCCTCACCTATTTGTTCCCTCAGTTAAGATTGTGACCCAATCTTGCAGGGTGTTGTATAAACACAATCAATGAGAAAGACTCTGGTTCCAAGGAACTTTATAATGTACATAGATAAACTGACAGTGGAATAATGTGCCAAGAAAAATAATGGCCAAGAATAATTGCCTTACAGCAGTAGCTGTAAGGAAGTTAAATGCACAACCACTCTCCATTATAAATAGGGGACTGCTGAAACCCTGATTTTGAGGAAACCGTTTGAGCTACATTTCTGAAAATTTATCCATGGCTATAATTTGTGAGGACCATCATATGCACAAAGTTTGAAGATGATACATCAAGAAAATAAAATTTTATGACTATGTATATGTTAATTGGTTTTGGTCAAAATGCATACATCCTCATGATTTTGAAANCATGAGTGGCCACTGTGTGGTTCATGGGAGCATGCTCCCCCATGCACCACCTTCACATAAGCAGTTGTGCGTGTGGTTGATGGGGGACCATGCGTGGACGTGTCTCATTTAAAAACACCCCATAGTGCTGTCTTCTGCAAGTATTTACCTTGGAAATTTGCATCAGTAGGTATAAACAGAACATAATCCAAAGCTCCCAGAGGTATGAGTGCACCTAAATTAACTATTTTTAATGTTGTCTAGTTCTAAACCTTTTCTCCCTTGTTTTTGATTGATCACAGGTGTTCACATTAAATCTAAACCATTTATATCTTAGGCTGCAGGCCTGGAACCATTGAAATCAAAAGCAAAACTCTCATTGACTTTAATGGATGAGGACTGTCCCCTTAGGGTGGAGATTATTCTGGTCTCTCCCAGTCTCCTCTTTTCTTGGATGAGTTTCTTTGATGCCCATAAAACAGCACAGCATTAAATTGAGAACTAGAACAAGTTGGATTCTCGTGGTTTAGTTTGTAGGCTTGGTTACGTCTTGTCAGATTTTGCAGACTTTTTAGTTTATTTTTTTAAAAAACCCTACATAGATGGCTTGCCAAGCCTGTGACGCAGGATTCCTGAGCTTGACTGGGCTTACAATTATTTGATCTGACAGTGCTGTGAAAGTGCTCTTTTGGGGTTCACTCCATTCCATTTATTCTTGTTTCTTTTGTCTGACACCTAGATCTTCATTTCTATTTACAAATGTCTAGTTCAGACTCAGACTCACTGACTAATTGTGAATGTTACCGTTTGCCTTCAGCAGATCCATTGGTTTGTCAGGAGCAGTTTTACATTCCCAGAAGACTCTGGGGTTCAACAGTCTGAAAATCAGACTGTTGACCACGCTATGGGTGATCAACATGAATCACCCACCGCTGATCAGATAAGGCAAATGAGTTCTGGGAAATTTGCTTCTTGGGAAGAGGAGAGTCTCCAAGAAAAAAAGTATCCTTTGACACAGGGTATATTTGATATACCAGTTATTATTTTTCAGAGTATGCAAGTTCATATTAAATCATAAATTTAAAATATACTGATGCATAATCATCTGGCTGTTTAGTGCTTAAACTAACACAAGTCCCTTTGAAGTAAATGAGATTACACAACTGCTGAGGGCTGACATCTGTTAGTAAATAAGTGAAGGATAGCACTGATGCTTAGAATCTGAAGTTCCTGTTGCAGACTTTTAAGTTGAAACCAGCTTTTCTCAAAAGGTTTTAAAACTCTCAAGCTTACATTTCCACTCTAGTGAACGCAAACTAAAATGCTTTAAGCATCTGGGTATTAAGCTGTTGGGCCATCAGTGTAAATGAATTTTTCAGTAGTAATATCATTGATTATTATCAGCTGGCAATAGTTCAGAGGAAAACAACTTAAGCAGAAAAAATATTCTAAATATAGAGAGCTACAAAGATAAAGTTGTGATACTAACTTCTTGGCAACTAATTTTGTTGCTTTTTGTCTACGTTCTATAGACAAAAGTTTCTCATTCTAGAATTTGCTGACCAAAGGTTAATTCTCAAATCCATGTGCATTGTGGTTCACAAAGATCCAAATTATCTAAAGTCTCATTAGGGCCCTATCAGATCCAAATTATATTCAATTGAATTTTCTCTTTTAATTAAAAGTTGCAGTCCCTCAAGTGACCTTAAATGGTCTTTGTGATCTCCCTCAGGACTTCTGTTCTGGATGGATATTAAACTACTAAAAATCCTTTTAAAGTTTTTACTAGTTAGTAGGTTAAAAAAAAAATCAAGGAATTCAAAACATCGTTGAATATTCCCAGCTACCTGAGCCCCACATTGAAAGTTATTTTTAATAACAGTCTGAATATGATGCAGAGGTGATTTAATTTGGATTATGAATGGGCCAGATTATTTGACAATTTATGGGGTCAAGGTTTTTAATTTATCACTTAAAGCAGGGTACTACCATATTCATGGTTTCATTCTATATACCAGGGATGGGCAAAGTTGGGTGTGCATGTCATTTTCATTATTACAGTAATGATTAAGAAAATTGTCATTTTTGTTATTGCAAAAATGAAAATGACAAATAATAATAATGAGAATAGAAACAAAAGCAATATTTTATTTTGGAAATAAAGGGAAAAGACTGAAAAATATATTTCCAGCTATAACTTTTATGTTTCTAACTCAATTCTGATGAAACTGGGGGAGAATGTACCGCCAGTGGAGGGCACTACGCGTACCAGTTTTAGAAATGACTANAGGAAGGACCTAATGCTGCAAGCTCTCCAGGAGAGAATTTGGGACAAGACTCTGGATATTGTGGGCTGACTCAAAGCCTGCAGGCTGCAACCCTTGGGTAAAGTGGGACTGAGAGGACTAAGGAAGAGCCAACCTATCAAGGGACTTCCAGGTTGGGCCTGTCCATTGCATATGCAGAAAGCATTTCTCTATGCAGACTATTGGCGGAATGGGCTGGTTGAAGGTAGAAGCTGACTCAGGTCACCAAACACGCTTCCTTACCACAACTTACGCCAGGATCAGGGCTGAATCAGAATGTTCAGTAATTGTGCAATTTCGGTGTAGCAGCGGGTTGAGCTTGTGTTTCCCAAAAGGTAACCTGGTACTCCTCCAGAGTAGCAGCAGCACCCCACTGCTACACAATATGTGATAGCACCAAAGGAAGCATAAAGTTTTAGAAGGGACCTATTTGGGTGTGACACCAAAGTCCAAGAAGAACCCCAACACAATGCATTCAACTCCCTGCCACAAGAGCACATGCACAAAGTAACTTAGATTAATAGAGATTTTTTTCCCCCTGAAATACCCTCCCGCTCAACATACCTGTGCGGGGGTGAGTCCTTCCTTGTCCCCACTTGCCTTTCAGGAAAAAGGTTGTGGGGAGACTGGCCAGAGAACTCTTCACTCCTCCCTTCACCAAAGCTGGGAAGGAAGGGAGCAAAGGGAGGGCTGGAGGAGGTTTGAATTGCCCACCGTTAGCCCAAACCAGGGACTTCAGGAAAGAATGGGGTAGACGGGATATATCTGCCCTGCCCGCCATATAAGCGGGATGCAGGGGGAGAGCTGGACAGATCGAGATTGCTCCAGGATGTGCAAAATCCTCCTACCCTTCCTCTTGAACTGGTACGACAGGTCTCACTGGTCGCCTGAATTTGGAACCAGGTAGGAATTTTTCCCTTACAGGGCTGATCGCATGTGCCTCTAATTAGGTTTTTTTCACCTTCCTTGTAGTGCCGTCTTCCATATGTTGCAGGTTATGCAGCTAATGGGAGCATTCAAGATGTGTGGTCTGTTGTTAGTAACTGTAGCAACTCAGATGTCCAGTGCTATGGGAAATGTACTCAGAGAAAAAATAGAATGGTACTAATTATGGAAACTGAGGCCCCTCCTTTTGAAGTGAGGGTTTTGCTGATTAGGGGATAAGCGACCCACAGCTTCACTTAACCCTGGGGGGTGGCAGCAGCCGCCTCTGGTCCTTAGTTGGTGTCAGAACTGTCAAACCTTTCTCAGGACCCCAGCATCGGGGGTTCTGCTGGCTGGACTGGAGGAAATGAATGAGGAGAAATCCACTTGGGGTAAAGTACTTAGGCACTAGCCTTTTAGGTTGAGAAGGGGAATTGTTCTGTTGGGCTATGTGAATTTCCCCCTTTTCCAGACTGCAGTTAATCAATAAAGACTTGCGGCTGTTTCTACACAAATAATTTGTGTCTGTAGCCTCTTTCCGCATTGCAGGGACAACTTTGCTTGCTTTGCTTGATTATTCCTAATCAAATTGCAGTTACATCTGGCCCTCTGATGTCAAAATTAATTTGAGAATAGCAATAATTATGAGGAATTATTACTGAATGTCCATATTACATCTAAAATAGAGTATTGGTTGCTGTGAGCCTTTGGCTCTTGCACATACCCAATAATCTATAACCTTAGTAAACAGGATACAGTGAACAAATATAATCAACAAATGACCGTAACGCCAATGTCTTGCAACCACTGTGCTTTGTGGGTTTTCTGATGGTTCCAGTCTACAATTTGTTTTAGAAAACCAAACATACCCTTAGCTGTGAAGGTCACCGAAACTAATAATATAAAACAATCATACATAATAAAACCATTTTTATTCCCTTCTGTCACAAAAGAGAACTGAATTTATGCATTACATTCAACAGGATAAAATGCATATGTGCCTGTAATAGATGATGAAGAGATAGCAATGCCATTGTATCTGCCACCATTTCATTCAAAATTCACATGCATTACCATTTTACACTGCAGATATGATCACCCTTTTGCTTTGCCCAGTGAAAAGTACCCTGTCCTGTATGTGTCCATCTAAGATGGTAATATAATGAATTAACATAAAAATGTTAAATTTAGAGAAAGCCATTTGAATAGTTTAGATACGGCATGCTTAAATTCTATTAGTTCATGGTGCATTATTAGAAGCTTTCAGGCTATAAGAGATAAGACTTGCATTTTGAAAGGGCACATCAGTTACAGCAATCCTTTTCTGTGTTCACACAAGTGATGATACTAATATATCAGAATCAGCCATAATGTAGGTATCTAGTTCAGTAAGGTCTATGAAATTCAACTCTTAACATTTTGTTTCCAATTCTTAATAACTTTTATTTGCATATAGACACTTCCATAACACAGCATTATATTTTTTTTCTGTAGCCACCTGAAGACAATGGCTCCCATACCTTTTATCTATCTGACACTATTTTGAGACTTAAATAGTCCCATGACCCCAGACGGAACAAAAAGATGCAAAGCATATCCAATATCCATTAGGATTGCCACTATTTGCGGTTTCAAACCATAGCCTAAGAACCTCAGCCTTAAGAGCAAAAGGCTAATGTTAAACAACCCATTCTAGTAAACTTTAATTTATGGGAGTAAGCAATTAGTATGCTCATACAAAATGTGCTGCACGTGAATTTTCCCACTGGGAACAAGACAAGGGATGGGTCGTTCAGCAAAGTTAGGAGAGAGAAGTACATATCAGTATTCAAGAGATGTGCTTGCAAGAATGAAAAATGCACCTTCCGAGAAGAGAATGCTACCACATTTCCAAATGCTAGTTACTCCTGTAAAATCATACTTTATGATGAAACAAAGAACCTGCTCAAGGTATCCTTTATGTAAAGACTTGAATTTAATACCCCTGTACTCCTGATTCTAAGATATCATTAATCTCTCTCTTCTTCTAATCTCTCAGTCTTCCAACATTGACAATGTGGAAGTCAGATGCCTAAATTTAATAAATTTCATGAATATTAATAAAACGTCCCCAAAATAGGAAATTTCTTACATAATTTCAAAAAATGTCAAAAAAACAAATTAGTGGTTTTTGACCACTTTCAATAGAATGCACTATAGCAGACAAAACTGTAGAGTTTGCGCTTAGCTAACATTACGCTTGCATACTTACCTTGAAATCAGTTACTGATCATGCAAAGACTCATCCATAAGTCTAGATAATGGAAAGTAGAAGCTATTTGATTTATACCAGCGGAGAATGCTAAACCTTAAACTTATTTGTCTCAGAGAAGCTTTTATTGGAGTGATGTGTATTCAAAATTTCATGAGTATCATTTTTGAACTATTTAAATTTTTACTTCCATAATGTCCAAAGGGACGTGAAATTCAATATCAAACACTTGCATTAAACAAAAGTTCAAAGGAAGTTGTGTTATCTATAAAGGTACTATCTCAACACACTAACAATGCCAAATTCTTTTCATACATTTAACTGTATTTGACTTTGTTTAAAGAATAGAGTTGTAGGGAAAATAAAAGGATTCAGAGCAGACACTGTGTGTTATCTAGACCTATACCCTACAGAAGAGGTTTCCTAACATTTCCTTTGGTACAAATGATTCTTTCATACAAACTTTGTAATTTTAAAAAGGAGACTACTTGAAAGCTGTTAGGTGGTTCCTTCTCACAAAACAAAATATTTTTAAAAGTTGACTTTGAACCATATTTTAGACATATCTGAGGCAATAAAATACATACTTATTTTTAAATACACATGGTTAAAAGAAGAGGTAGTGTGCTGTTTCTCCTGGATTTCTTTGAACTCACACTTGAAAAGTACATTCAGCTAACAGGTTTAAGGTTAGAGGCATTCTTCTCTAGCAAATGCACTTACCCCGACAATGCACTCCTTCATCATATCCATCTGAGCAGTCATATATACCATTGCAGAGTTGGGACAAATGAATACATCTATTTGTACCGATACAAGTAATATGATTCAGGGAACACTTGAATTCTATTTCCTCAGGACCTAAAAGAGAGTAGAAGTGGAGTAATTAATATGCAGTTTCATTATTCTCGGAAAAATGAAGAGTTGCTAAGGCAGAGAAAATGTTGTCTATTGTCATGTGCTTGCATAATATTTCCACTTTAAGGCTAGGTACAGGCTTTTCATGAATGTGCCTACTGTGCAGCTCTCTGAGCATTAACAGACGAATTATACTCTGTTAGGAGAGGATTAACATAATTAAAAGAAAATCAACTCCTCAAGGAAGATTATTTTATAAAAATGAAGATGGTACAATTTATGGGTTTTGAAAGCAGATTTGCTTTGCTCTAACAATTGTGGATGGCAATTTTTTTCTTTGCCAGCATTAACGATGAGGATGTGGGGAACATGGAAGCTGTAATTAATACATATATATACTGATCATGAGTAGAGCTTAGTCCTAGCCCACCAACTCATGAAAACACATAAACTCACTTAATCTTCTAACCACCTTGTCTCTGATATGTCTTAACACGTCCTTAATGAGGATATGGGTGTTTTCAAATGAGAAAAATAGCCTCCTGGAGTCTGTGCTCGGTGAGTGCAGCCCCCACTCACCACCACCCCATTCACATTTTTTAGCGTGGAGAGGTAATAAACGGGCAGCCCCCTGCCCACATTTCATGTGCTGGCAGTATCCACCACGGGTGGCACCACTCAACACTTTCCCTTTCCCCAGTCCTGGCTCTGGTTGTGGGGGGGTGGTCACTGCCAGAGAAGACTTAGGCTGCTTTCCCACATTACTTACTGTGCAGGATTTGCCTCCGGGAAAGAATCCAGAAGGCAAAGCATGTGCGGGGTTTGTAACAGGGGACCGCTCCCGCGCACATTTTTTTTGCAGAGCTGGATTTCCCACGTTACGAACACTATGCATGCTTTGCCTTTTGGATTCTTTACTGGAGGCAAATCATGCACAGTAAGTAACGTGGGGAAGCGCCCTAATTCCCCTGGCTGACACACTATCGGAAGCAATGCTTCTGTGCTCAGGAGACTGTTTCCTGCCCCCCCTCTGGCAGAGGGCTTCATAGCAATCAATGCTCAAGCTGCTTCACAGCATTGCAGCTACTTCTGATGGAAAGGGGGTGTCACTGGATGCCTTCCCTAGCCCCA
>QEPC01006430.1:5586971-5604570 GCA_003113815.1 Sphenodon punctatus | reverse complement strand
GGGGAGATTGGTGGGGTGGGGAATTTGGGGGAATTGGAGGGTAGGGTTAGGGGGTTTTAAATTATTTTAAAATTGATGTCGGTTTTTAATGTATTTTATTGTTTTATTGTATTGTTAGCTGCCCCGAGATGCCGTGGGCATGAGGGGGCGGCATAGAAATGCCAGGAAATAAATAAATAAATAAATAAATATTTGGTTGCTTTGGCCATTGCAAATGAAATACTAAAATAACTGAAGTGGCTGAACCAAAATAAACAAACTGGAATAACTTTGACAAGTGCAGCTGGGTTAAATCACTACCATGACATTGTGGGCTTTAGTTAACTTCCCGTTTGGTGGGGTAGGGTGGGAATTTCCCCTGTCCTCTGTGTTGACCTGGATTGGATTCCTCCCCTCTTCCTCCATTCCTCATAGTGACACCCTGAGGGTCTAGCAATTCCAGAGTTTTTAATGTGTGGCCTTCATCTTCTATAGCAATATATTTCATTTCATTGCTACAGCGATGATGGTATCCAGTGAAGGAGCTTAGAGAAACTGACGTGTCAGGATCACAAAACAGAACTATGAAGCTGCAGAAGAAAGCGAGCACAATGTTTCTCCCTGATTAGGTGTGGCCAATCCTGAAAAGTGGGAAGGGGCATGGTCTTCATTACAGAAGCAGCTAGTGGTGGCATATGGCCCCACATTAGCTCAACCTGTAATGGAGGCATGAGAGCAACCTTAACCAAAGGAGTGAGTGCGTCCTACAGAAGAAAAGCACTATCTGAGTTTCTCAGTGAAGGAATAGTTGGACTCCCTCTTTGCAGGGTGTCTCCTTCTTCTGGTATAATTCAGGAATAACTATGGGGAAGCCATCATGAGAAAGTTTGTGCTGCTGTTGACTCATGGAGCTGGCTTGAATTGGCCAGGGATCTTGGTCAAACCACAAGCACTTGCATGGGATTAGTATTCTCTAACTATATACCTGGTATGTTCAGCAAATTAATAAAGCTGTGGCCTTGTTAAACCCACTGAGTGTTTCCTTGTCTTTCTTCCTGCAGTGTTCACAACTAGTGAAATATAGAAATAAGTGATCATCTTCCCTGCCCGAGCTGTTTTAGGAAGGACAGGGTAAAAATCCAATAAAATAAATAAATAAATGTATGCAAATTATTTGCTGTTATCAAAGATGAGAGGTGGGACACTACCAGGAAACATGCTAGAATGAACAAAGGGTGGTTTACAATATTGCGCTGGCATTCAAGTCTTAAAACAGTTCCTGAAAAGCTAGCCCAGTATAGCAGTGGCACACTGAGCTCCACTCTTACTGTCCTTTTAGCATGATATATATGGAACTTGGTAATCAAATTAAACCATGTGAAAAAAACACAGCATTTGAATGTACTGTGTACATAAGTGTATTGTATGTTGATTGCTATCTCCTATGTTTGATGTCATCACCTGATAAAAGAAACAGTGGCTCAGAGAGGTGGGAGAGCCCAATATTAAGACCTTGCTGAAATATTATAATAGCTGAGGAGTGAAGAGTCTTTGAAAGCCATTAATACAGAGAGCTGTAGATACTCTCCAACAAGCACAAACATTCTTCTCTTTGACTATTTGCCACCACTTTCTGCATGTCATTTTTGGACTACTCTCCCCACCTTCCCTCACCTGATATTAGTGCGAAATGATGAAGATTTTTTTGTAGTGCGTTGGTAGCCACTAGCTTCGGTTCATATATTTGACTTTAATTTTAAAAATCATATCACACGGTGGATAACATTTTCCACGGTAATGGATGCTTTGTGAGTCTAGAACTGCATGAGTGGTTCACTTTAAGTGTTCTAGCTGCAGTGATGGGTTTTATCTTTGTGGAAACTTTGATCCTATGGGACTCACTGCTTTTAAAGTTATCTATCTCGTAGCTGGAGTGAAGCAGGAAGAACCAAGAAGTCTGCCTAGAGGCAGGCAAATAAACGGCAGGTAAAGACAAGGAGGAACTCCTTCTACACGGTGGGGCTGATGCCAAGTCCTGCAGATCCCGCGTGCACTCACACATGCAGAAATGACATGCCCCTCCACTGCAGGCACACTGTGCTGTGCGGAAACTACACATATGTGTGTGCACAGGGGTGCGCGCGCACAGGATCCGCTGGGCTTGGGATCAGCCCCAATGTGATTGAGGATTTTCCATACTGCAATGAAATGTTTCAAGGATTGTAATCCAAGAAACACAAGAGTGCATGCTATGCATGTGTTTATATGGAAAGTAGTATTCTATGGAATTGAACTTGGAATGACAGGCATATCTGTGGCAACAGAATTTGTGATGGCCACCAGAAAAAAATGTGCCATTTAGAAAGCAATTTGTGGCTGATTTTGGTAGGAAGTACCAAAAGCTTGTACTGGCACATCTGCTACTTCAAAACTGAGCATATACACTGAATTTTGATCTGGCCAATGAACCTCTTTGGCTGTGCCAGTTTTCTTGTACCCCTTTTGCAAGGGACACAAATGTGCACTGGTACTATTTTTGCCAATTCAGTATGTGCAAGCGTAGGCTATACTATTTGCCTTTCAAGCAAATTCATTTGTTGACCTTAATTTTCCATCCAGTTTCTTGAAATGAGAACAAGATATAAGAACACAAAGGAAGAGAACAAGGTGAGGATACAAGAAAGGGAAAGAAGAAATAGAGAGGGTAGAAGCAATGGAGCAGAAGAGAAGTGAAAAGAAAAACTATGGATGGTTTATAAAGGAGGAGAGCGCAAACTGGGCTAGATTACTGAACAGGACATTTGTAGTATGCTAATCAGTAGCAAAGGTGCTCAGATACTATAGTGCTGAGATCAGCACAATAAATAAATACATTGATATGAAATAGTGGGCATATCATTATGGACGAAGTGAAAACCTAAATCCATATTCAATCAAACGGTAAATTAGTTTTTGATTGGACACAACATTCAATTTCCATTAGATTATAGATTCTCAATGGATGTTTTAATAAATGGTAATCAACTGATAGACTGTTATAGAGACCATCAGATTAATAGGTTCCTTACACCGTTTTGTCAAACTATACATGCTGTCTTCTAAGGCTGTGCTTTTAGCTATCTAAAACAAATCCTACTCAGGTTTTCCTATTGCAATAGCAAATGTGTTTGCAATAGAACATATGACATAGAACCAGAGACCTCCATTTAAATCCCAGCCAGCTTGTCCATGAAATCACTCGGTAGCCATGAGCTAGTCAGTTTTTCTCAGTCTTAGTTGCCTATTTGTAAAATAGGAATTAGATTACTGACTGACATTCCTTAGAGCAGGGGCGGCTGGTGGGTGTTGAGGTTGGAGGGGTAGTAAGGCTGGCCGGCGGGCCGGTGGTCAGAGCCAGGGCAATGGTGGGCGGAGCCAGGGCAATGGTAGGCAGCATAACCCAGCAGCAAGGAGTTTCATGGGTTAATGTTGGATGGACATTACATTACTTAAATCAAGCAATTTCAGTTAGGTTAGGCAGGTTTAAAAGCAGGCAGACAACCTTAAACCTCACTTACAAGCAGTTTTAGCAAAGACACACACACACACACACACACACACGCAGCAGAAGTTAAGAATGCTGCTTCAGAAAGAAGGGACTTGCTGCATGTATGTTGGAAGGACCCCAATCATTGCTTCAGAAGTCCCTTCTGAAGCAGTATTTTTGCCCTCTGCTGCATGTGTGTGTGTTGGGGGGGAATTTCAAGGCCCATGAATCACCAGACTCACAGTTACATCTCGGGAACACACAGCTAAAGCTCGCCATACTCACAGGTACATCTTGGGATCTCAAAAGCATCCCATTTCCAGCATTAATGTGAACATGAACACACAGCTAAAGCTCGCCAGACTCACAGGTACATCTCAGGATCTCAAAAGCAGCCCATCTCCAGCATTGTGAACGCAGAGCTATAGCTCTCCAGACTCACAGATACATCTCAGGATCTCAAAAGCACCCCATTTCCAGCATTGTGAACACACAGCTTAAGCTCTCCAGACTCACAGTTACATCTCGGAATCTCAAAAGCACCCCATCTCCAGCATTGTGAACGTACAGCTATAGCTCGCCAGACTCACAGATACATCTCGGGATCTCAAAAGCACCCCATTTCCAGCATTAATGTGAACACACAGCTAAAGATCCCACCCTCGGGGAGTGGGAGCCGCGTGGGGGGACCCTCGGGGGGGAAGCAGCATGGGGGGACCCTTGGGAGGGTGGGACCAGCATGGGGGGACCCTCAGGAGGGTTGGAGCAGCATGGGGTGACCCTTGGGAGGGTGAGAGCAATGTGGGGGGACCTTCAAGGGGGTGGGGACCCTTGAGGGTAGGGGGAACCCTCGAGAAGGTGGGGGGAACCTTGGGGGATGGGAGCAGGGTGGGGGGAGGGATCACTTACCTGGCTGCTGCTCCGGCAGTCCCTGGCGGCCCGAGTGGCAGGCAGAGGTGGGGGGATTTTACTTGCTTTAAATTGCCCATGTGTCCTGCTCCTCCAAAGCCTGGACGTGCGGGCAATTTAAAAAAAAAAAAAAGTTCCCAGGCTCCTGCCTTAGACCCGCCCCCCACCGCTGTGAGCAGCAGATTGGGGGGGGGGGAGCGGCAGCATAGGGTCCAGGAAACAGGCTGGCTGGAGGCGCACTGTTGAGAGCGTGCCTCCAGCCATGTCCCTGAGTGACCCACGAGGCAGGGAGCAGCGCGCATGTGCGCTGGTCCCTGCCTAAGCCGCCCGGCACAAAGCTTCTCGCTTGGGCATTTGTAACAAGCACCCAGGCGAAAAGGTCCATTGCGCCCATTAGGCGCAATGGAAAGGCTAGCCCCTCCCTCCACAGCACGCCCTATGTGTGCTGTGGACTATGGGACTCAGCCGCCCAAATAGCGTTTTTAATAGGAAACGCGGTTTGAGTAGCTGAGTCAACTCAGCCTTTTTGTCCCTTCCGGGACCCACTCTCCCCGGAAGGGGGATAAAGTTTGATAGCCGCAGTTTGATAGCTGAAGCCAGTCAGAGGCTGCTGTGGCTGTCAGAAGTGTCAGCGGGGGTTTGTTGGTTTGTTTATGGACGGCGCGGCGGGGTGCGCTAGGGGGACAGTGCCCCAAACACCCTGCGGAGGGAGCCGTGCCTGCCTTAGAGGGATATTTGGGGGTATTAATGAGGCAATGATTGTAAAGTGCCATAAAAATACCATTTTAAGCTATCAATTTGTAATCAATTAAATGCTATCTATAAATGGATTCTTAAAATAGCGACTGAGATTCTTGAAAGTTAGGGTAACTCTTTGCTTATCATTTTGTGTGTTTGTGCAGTTGCACTTCTGTGATATCATTAGGACCAATATTTCCACAATACCACACTGAACCTCTAAATTATTTGAAGCTGACTCATTGTTTAGTTCAAAGACTTAAGTAAAAAAATTATTTGATTAATACATTTTACTGGTGTATTATTGAGCTGACGTTTGTGCTTATCCCATCACAAGAACGAATCATTTGCTCTCTCTTTAGACTTCTGGTGAATTCTTCTCTTTCTGCATGTATCCACTGCTTCTCTTTCTACATGTATCCACTGCTTAATGATATGTTCTGATATGTTCTCCAATTGAGTGCTCCTTTCATTTCCAGATGCAACTGGGCCTGATACTGGGTGAATCCAGACCATGGGCGTACAGATTTCAATTTCCTGAGGGGGGGGGGCACTTGACCAAGGGGTGAGGGCATCACAGCTAACAGATACCACATGATTGTTCAAAACCAAGGTTCTCAGAAACCTGAAACAGAGGAGACATTTGATGCAAGCAACTGCACATTCTGAACTTCTAAAGTCAGTTGAAATAAGAATGAACACATGTAAATCATTACTATTCATACCTATTATTTTGATTACACTAATGCAAGTATTCAACCCTCAAAATTATAATGGTTTATCAGTGTCATTCTTTTATTTCCTGCATCATAACAACAGTTAATGAAACCCCATTTCCTTTGTATGATATTAGTTGTCCTTAAATCCTACCACCCATGCCTAAGCATTTATAACACTGACTATATTCCTGTATCCGGTATAGTAAGAAAAAGCTATCTCTCCCTCTCCACTGGCTCCTTCCCCTCCGCCTCGACCTCCTCTCCGCCAACTCTCCCTTGACCCCCTCCTATCTGGCTTCTGCATCCTTCACTCCACTGAAACTGCCCTTGCCAAGATTACCAATGATCTACTTGTTGCTAAATCTAAGCACCTTTTCTCCATTCTTGTCCTCCTTGACACCTCTGCTGCCTTTGACACTGTCGACCACTCACTCCTACTCACTCCTGGACTCTCTTCACTCCCTAGGTTTCTGCGGCTCTGTCCTTGACTGGTTCTCTTCCTACCTCTCTGACAGTTCCTTTAATGTGTCTCTTCCCAATTCCAACTCCTCCTCCTTCCCCCTCTCTGTTGGGGTTCCCCAAGGCTCTGTCCTGGGCCTTCTTCTCTTCTCTATCTACACCCTGTCCCTTTGCAAACTCATTGCCCCCATGGTTTTCAATATCACCTTTATGCTGATGACAATCAACTCTCTCTCTCCACCTCCTCTCTCTCCCCTTCTGTCCAAGGTCGCCTCATCAACTGTCTCCCTGATATCTCAGCCTGGATGTTCCAACGTCAGCTCAAGCTCAACATGGCTAAGACTGAACTCCTTATCTTTCCCCCCTACCCTTCCTCTCCCTCTTCCCTGTCCTCCTTATTCACTGGGTCACCATCCGCCCCGTTCCCCAAGCCCGTAGCTTGGGCTTCATCTTTGACTCTCACCTTTCCTTTAAATCCTACATTGGCTCTGTTGCCAAGTCCTGTCGCTTCACCCTCCACAACATTACTCGGATTCGCCCCTTTCTCTTTGTCTCCTCAACCAAAACCCTTGTTCATGCCATGGTCATCTCTTGTCTTAACTACTGCAACCTCCTCCTTATTGGCCTCCCCCGCTCTCACCTGTCCCCCCTTATTTCCATCCAAAACTCCGCTGCTAGGGTCATCCACTCAGCCCGTCGCTTCAACCACGTACAGCCTCTCCTCGCTTCACTGGCTCCCCCTTCCTGAACGTATCCTGNTGCACACACTCTCCGCTCCTCCTCTGCCCCCTCCCTCTCTCTTCTTCATCTCCCCGACTCCCCTAACCGCCTTCGTCCCTTCTCCCTTGCTGCCCCCCATGCCTGGAACTCCCTCCCTGCCCACATCTGACTTGTCCCCTCCCTCCGCACCTTCAAATCCCTCAAAGACCACTTCATCCGCGCCGCCTTTCCTGACTCCTGTTAGAACTTTCCTTTCAATATTTACTGTCTGCCCTCCCTGCAGACTCCTGTCTAACTGCAACCAAGCCAAGCACATGCACCTGAAACTTCGCATCCACTTGAATGTTATTTATCCCTTGTCTCTCCCTTTGTCCCCTCTCCTTGTCTCCCCCCTCTGTGTCTATTAGATTGTAAGCAGTAGGCAGGGACCACGTCTATCTTATTGTTCTGTAAAGCGCCAGGTACACAGCTGGCGCTATACAAATGCTTAGAATAATAATAATAATAATAATAATAATAATAATATCCATTATTAAGTGGCCTCCCATAAATGCTTTTATTGTTAAACTTCTTCACAGCCATAGATTCTGGCTTATTGGGTGGGGAGTCCTTATCCTCTGAATATTGGAGAAATGGAGCCTAAATCTCCAGATATGCATCCTCTGTGATGTACATACACTGCAAGTTTAAAACAAGGTTTAAGGCTGAATCACACTAAGACATTCCTCCCCTAATGTACATTAGTGGGCCTAGGCACACCCTTTGGGTATCACTGCTGTACACATGGGTTACATAGGGAGAAACGAAGAAAATCCCAAAGTTCAGAAACAAAGAGCTATGAAGAGGACACTTCATACAAAAACCCCTCCCTTTGTCATCTTCAGTAATGCGCCCCTTAACTCCCCCAAGCTTTCTCAAACCTCATTCAGCACAGAAAGAACAGCTATTATTCCCCCAGAATAACACTGAAATAAAAAGAAAAAGAAAAGTTAGAGACAGGCCATTAACTCACCGGGGCATCCACATCAAGAGATAGCAGGGAGATTACAGGGTATTCAGTTTCAGGAGGCAGAAATAAACTGACCAGCAAGTCACGGGAAGGCTGGCCAATCAGGAAGGGAGTATTTAGCAACACAATGGTTGATGACCCAATGGCAGGCTGAACCTGGGGCTGCCGAAGATAGGTGGTGCCACAGCTGCCGGGGAAACCCTGCTGGCTGGCCTGCTGTCTGTGGAGAGTGCAACAACATGGGGGTCTGGAGGGGGCAGTGTCTGGAGGGGGCAGCAGCAGCAGCCAAGGCATGGTCGACTTCAAAGAGGCATGTGCAGACAGGCTGGGGGGCTATAGGGGTGTGCATGTCGTTTTCACTATATCAATAATGAAAACGAAAATTGTCATTTTTATTACTGAAATAACAAAAATGACAAAAAAATACAAAATCAATGATAACAAAAGTTGTTATTGATTTCGTTATTGCCTGGCAGGTGTTTTTTGGAGGGTGGGTAGGTAATTGATTTATTGTACTGGCAAAAGTCATGACAAACACATATACATGCAATAAACAGTATTTACAAAATAATAAAACCACAAAATCCTAACGATGAGACAAAAGCATAGAGAATTTAAGTAAATCTTACTTTCCCAAAAGAATACACTTTTGGAAACAACAACTTAGTCCAAGCCTAATTAAGTCTCATAGTGTAATTAAAATTGTTCATAAACACATAGCATACCTATATCATACAGTAATAAATGCTCAAGATTGCCTTGCCCTTCCTGGGGCTTGTGGCGGCGGCACTTGACCCCTGTACGGTAAGTATACAAAGTAGAAGACAAAATTAAAAATCCCATTTAAATTTTACACAGCGTTTGAGAAACTTCCACACTCAGTTTGGGGAAGGATTCTACAACCATGCCCATCAATTCCAAGCTGAGTCTTCTAGATTGTCATTTACTCTTGCCTGAATGAATCTACACACCGAGTATTGATAAAAACCCATTTGCGCTGATGGGCCCACTTTAGCTATTCTCATTTGCTTTTCCCCTGTTTAGGATGGCCCTTTTTTTCCTACCAATTTTGGATAGCCACATAATTATCGCCACAGACCTCTTTATTGCTCCATTTGAATTTCCTAATAGGTACGACATCTTCCAATTTGCACCCCAAAGGTCCTTCCCTTCCAATAGTGGAGTAATGATATCCGACCTCAGTTTTTGATTGTATGGACAATCAAGGATATAGTGATCAAGGTCTTCCACCCTATTCAGATCACAACTACAGAGCCTCAGATTGTACTCTATACCTCTGTATCTTCCCTCCAAAACCATGGAAGGAAACAGTTGCATTCTCAGTCTGGTGTAGGCTGCCCTAGCTGTAGGATTCTCTATAGCAGATAAGTAATCCTCATATTTAAACAGATTCTTAATTTCAGAAAATCTCGGGGCTATCCTACAAGCTTTGACTTGTGCCATATCCACCTGGGTAGAGATATCCTTAGTTCTACATTCCAACTGGACTTTAGATTTTTTTTTTTTAGAGAACTTTCCATTAACTGGGCAGTAGACCGTCTGTAGGCCCGAATTGAGGATTCAGTTTTGAAAACCCAAAAGGTTTTCCCCATAAGTAATTTTTGTTTTACCAAACATAATTTGCATAGTCTAAAGTCATCCCTCCCTCCCCCCCTCTGTAATTGACCCACCGAGATGCCTGTCCTTCTCTCTCACCCCCTCCCTCCCCTCTTCTCCTCCCTCCCCATACCCTCTCACCTGCTCCTTCCACTACTTCTTTCCCCTCTCCTCCTGCCTCCCACTAAGCCTATCATATCCCTCCACCATCCCCACATCTCCTCCTCCCCCCCACCATTTCTTGCCCCCTGCCCATCTTCCACTGATCCTGTCGTCCCCATTCCCCTAATCTTATCCCCATTCCCTGTCTTCCCCCTGATCAACTCCCATTCTCCTGTTCCCTCTGGAACTGTCGCTCCTCTTCTAATAAAGCGCCCTATATCTATGATCTTTTCTTCTCTNCAGACTCAGGGTCAGAATCGGGCGCAGCGGGCTGGTTTGTCGCCGCGGCCCCCCCCCTCCCCGGAGGCGGGGGGGGGGGGGGTTGGTGGTGGTGTAGGCCTCCTCCTCGCCTCTTCCTGCCAGTTTCAAGCCCTCCCCTGTCTTTCACCTTCCCTTTCTTTGAGGCTCACTCTGTCCGCCTCTACTCCCCTCTCCACCTACGTGTTGCTGTCATTTACCACCACCACCCCGGAGCTCCCTCTCCTCCTTTCTCTCCGAGTTCGAGTCCTGGGCTCACCCTATTCCTCTCTGAAGACATCCCCACACTCATCCTTGGTAACTTCAATATTCATATTGATGTTCCCTCCCAGCCTTACATCGCTCGCTTCCTCTCCTTAGCTTCCTCCTTTAATCTCCACCTCTGGACTTGCTCCCCCACCAACACGGATGGTCACTCTCTTGATCTCATGTTCTCTAGGAACTGCTCTGTCTCCGATCTCTCCTTCAAACCCCATCCCATCTCTGACCATTCCCTTGCCTCCTTCAACCTCTCCCACTGCTCCCCCTTCTCTTCCACATCTCCCTGTCCCTTCCATGATCTGCAGGCCATTGTGCCCCAGGACTTTGCCTCCTCCCTCTCTCCTCTTCTCCCCTCAGTCCTCTCCTCCTCCTCCCCTGATTCTGCCATCTCCGCCTTCAACTCCTCTCTCACCTCCACCCTCGACTCCCTTGCCCCCCTCTCCCCCTGCCCAGCTTGCTCCCGTAACCCTCGCCCTTGGCTCACCCCGACCATTCAACATCTCCGCTCCTGCACCCAGGCTGCAGAACGCCTCTGGCATAAATCCCACTACCACGCCAACTTCCTCCACTTCAAATTCTGCCTCTCATCACTCAACTCTGCTATCTCCCTCGCTAGGCAGCAGTACTATGCCTCCCCCATTGAGTCCTGCTCCCAGGACCCTCACCACCTCTTTTCCACCTTTGACTCTCTTCTCAAACCCCCCTGTCCTCCTCCTCTCTCTTCACTCAGGATCTTGCTCTCTTCTTCACTTCTAAGATTGACAAGATCCGCCTGGATATCTCCTCCAACTCCTCTCCCCTACTATTCCCCCCCACCTTTCTCCTGTCCTCCTTCCCTCCTACCTCCCTTGAAAAAATCTCCTCCCTGCTCTCCTCCTCCAACCCCTCCACTTGTCCCCTGGACCCCATTCCTTCCCACCTCCTGGCTTCCATTGCCTCCACCATTGCCCCTCCCCTCCTGCACATCATCTACTGGCTCCTTCCCCTCTGCCTTTAAACACGCCACTGTCTCCCCATTCTCAAAAAGTCCACTCTGGATCCCTCTGAACCCTCTAACTGCCGTCCTGTCTCGCTCCTCCCTTTTGTTTTCAAGCTCCTTGAACGGGTTGTCTACTCCCATTGCCTCGACCTCCTCTCCTCCAAGTCCTCCCTTGACCCCCTCCAATCTGGCTTCCGCCCCCTTCACTCCACTGAAACTGCTCTTGCTAAAATCACCAATGATCTTCTTGTGGCTAAATCTAACTGCCTTTACTCGATTCTTGTCCTCCTTGATCTCTCTTCTGCCTTCGACACTGTTGATCACTTGCTCCTGGTTCAATCGCTCCACTCCCTTGGATTCTGGGACTCTGTTCTCGACTGGTTCTCCTCCTACCTTTCTGACTGCTCCTTCAATGTATCTCTTCCTAATTCCTCTCCCTCCTCCTCTCCCTACCCCTCGGTCGGGGTTCCCCAAGGCTCCGTCTTTCGCCCTCTCCTCTTTTCTATCTACACCCAATCCCTAGGCAAACTCATTGCCTCCCACGATTTCCGATACCACCTATGCGCTGATGACACTCAACTCTCTCTCTCCACTCCTTTCCTCTCCCCCTCTGTTCAAGCTCGTCTCACCAACCGTCTCTCCGATATCTCCGCCTAGATGTCTCAACGTCAACTCAAAATGAACATGGCGAAAACTGAACTCCTGATCTTCCCTCCCAATCCGTCCTCTCCCTCTTCCTTGTCAGTTACCATTGACAGGGTCTCCATCCTCCCTGTCCGCGAAGCTCACAGCTTGGGCTTCATCTTCAACTCGCACCTTACCTTCAAACCCTACATTCACTCCGTGGCCAAATTCTGCCGCTTCTCCTTCCACAACATTGCCAAGATCCGCCACTTTCTAGCTGTCTCCTCTGCCAAAACTCTCATCCACGCCCTAGTCATCTCACACCTTGACTATTGTAACCTCCTGCCTCACTGGCCTTCCCCGCTCCCATCTTTCTTCCCTCATCTCTGTTCAAAACTCTGCGGCCAGCATCATCCACCTAGTCTGTCATTTTGACAACGTGCTGCCTCTCCTCTCCTCTCCCCACTGGCTCCCTCTTCCTGAGCGTATTCTGCACAAGCTCCTCATCTTCACCTACAAAGCCTTTCACAACTTTGCTCCCCTATACCTCTCTGCCCTGATCCCTCTGAACCTCTGCTCAAGTACTCCGCTCCTCTTCCATCCCCTCCCTCACCCTCCCACGCCTCCCCTGCTCCAGCAACCGCCTTTGTCCCTTCTCCCTCGCTGCCCCGTATGCCTGGAACTCCCTCCCTGCCCTCGTCCTCCACACCTTCAAGTCCCTCCTCAAAACCCACCTCTTCTGCTCCACCCTTCCTAACTCCTGATAATCACCCCCAACCTGGATTATTCCCCACCTGTTATCTCTAAACTCCCAATTTACTGCAACAAACCCAAGAATGCATTCCCGAGCTCTTGCATCCTCATCAATGTTGCATCCCTTGTCTCTTCCTCTGTTCCCCTCCCCCGTCTTTAGATTGTAAGCTCTCGGGTAGGGACCACATCTATCTTACTCTTTTTAAAGCGCTGGGTACAGTGCTGGCACAGTATAAATCCTTATAATAATAATTAATAATAATACTAATAATCCATATACATAAGGATATGTATTCTTCAATCCTTATTCCTTAGGTAAACATATATAGAGAGCGCGATAAAGAGAGATAGAGAATAGGGATAGATTAGAGATAGTAGATATTCCTCTGAGTTTTCTTTTTTCCTTGCCCTGTCTATCTACCCCTGTCCATATATTATATAGATATAGATATTAGTTGTATATATAGATTAGCTATTTAGATACTAGGCTGTTTTACTATATATATTAGGATTATAGGACAGGATCATTTTGTATTATACATAGCTTAGCACCAGTGCCCCCATGTTATTTTTTATTTTTTATTATTATACATTAGCTTAGATTATGTTAATATTATATAAATAAAACTACATATTTTGTACAGTATATATTATTGTGTGCAGTTCTTTCTGTATCACAATGGGAAGGGATAGGAGTTCAACTTCTGACAATAATTCTTCATTGGCACACAAAATCAATACCGATACCAAAAATAAAATCTTTGTTTGAAATCGGTACCAATACCGATAAGGACAACAATAATGAAAAATGACATTTTGTTACTAACAAAAAAGATAATGACACATTTTAGTAACAAAAACGGTAATAAAAAATAACATGGGGCACTGGTGCACACCCTTACTAGTTGGAATCTGGGCGCTGCAGGGACCAAACATGGGCATGGATCTGTTGTTTTTCACAATGGATCCATCCCCGGGGAAAAAAAATATGAAAAATTAACGTGGGCATTTAACCCATGCGGATCTCACATAATTGAATCTCATGGGAAAAAAGCAGAATGTGGGCAAGCGGCCTCACTCTCGTTGTCATGACACTCTCGGGCGGTGTTGTGAACATGGATTATAGGAA
Organism: Sphenodon punctatus; assembly: GCA_003113815.1. Lineage (NCBI taxonomy): Eukaryota > Metazoa > Chordata > Lepidosauria > Sphenodontia > Sphenodontidae > Sphenodon > Sphenodon punctatus. Next base: position 5,590,728 of record QEPC01006430.1, on the reverse strand, counting down.
CAGGTACTCCACAAAGTGAACTTAGTTTGAAAAGATGAAATGCTGTTACCAAAGTTTATGTAACTACATTCAGTTTGTGGTTAGTCACTTTGTCATCATTTTCTAAGTGTGGAGAAAATTTTCAAATAAAGGCTGGTTTCTTTTCAAGCTGTGAAATAACTGGGCTCTCGTTGTTGCCTAAATTTCATCCTTGAACTTCTCATCTGAATCTGACAAAAATGTAGAACTTTGACATAGTGAAATTATATTGCCTGAAAGGAAAGATCATTAATTCATAGCTATTAGTAAAAATCCACACTACAGTGGTTGAATGCAGCTAATAAGCAATTTCTAGTCATTGAGAAGGAGTTTAGAATTTTGGAAAAGGGTAATTAAGAAACCACAGGAGGATGCAGTTATCATTTATTGGACTTTATTGAAATTCACTTCTTGAATCTTGAATGCAATCTGCATCTTATCTAAAATATGGCTTACAAAGTTACGTTTGCCAGTGATTTTGGCAAAAACCCCAAACAAACCAAACTCCCCTGCCCCACACAAAAAAAGAACAAAACAAAAACCTTGCAGATAGACTTTCAAAAAATTATAGCCACCCAAGGTGTTGAAGTTCTTTTAAGTTCTAAACATGTTAATGTCTTATATGTCTGCTATCAGCCTTAACGTATGTAGCAAGACGTACCCTTATCAATAAGAGCACTAGAATTCCTATTTCACACTTTAGTCATTAAATATGCAGAAGGCTAAAACACAGTAACAGTCAGCTAAAGCAAACACAATGTAAGACAAGAGTAAGCATCGCTCTCATTTGTATACGTCTTCTGATGACCATACTAGAGGGACCTTTGTAAGGGCACGTATGCCCAGTCATTTGAAGGACAAAATTGTCACACATTAACCACTAGACTGAAAATAAAAGGGAGTGGAGGGGGAAAAACTCCCCCATTTTGCAGAAAGCTAAAATAGTTAATATCCCTTGTGTTGGAAGAGACTGACATAAAAGCTTTGTTAATGGATTTTCTGGTGATTTAGCACAACACACTAAAAGCAATGTTTTATGACTGCCAAAGTAAGAAATGAATGTTGTCTCATGTAAATGGTCATTCTTCATTAGCTATAAGGAACCTATTTGTATTTTGGAGGTTTTTTTACTTAATTAGCATCACACATTTCAAGGCTGCCTTGTGTCAATTGTTGTAATGACTTGACATCTATGCACACTACAGAATGGGATGATAATAAGTGTCTCAGCTTGAGAAAAATGATAATGAGATGAACAAAGGAAGTGTTAATTACCTACACAATTAAAGTGCCTAATACCAGCAATATTGTTACACTTCACCCACTTATGTACTAGAATACTTATGCACCCAAAGTGTATAAACGTCAGTGGGAAAAAAAAGTGTGTTGATTATGTTCATAGCACAAGTGTAGTTAGTAGATAATAGGGTTACAAGGCTTTCTGCAGCAATACAGAGGAATTCCTCTAAGTTTATGATGTCATAAAAGGCTTTGCTGAAGACAACAACAGAGTGTACTAGATTAACTGAACCTTTACAATGCACCAGTCCTTTTATTTGCGACTTCACATTGCAGTTCTCGCAATGAAGTTTGATTGTGTTCATATGAAAGATTCCCTGCTGGCAACTATTTTGGGCTATCATTTTATGAGGACTCCCTATTAAACTGAAGGGGAGACCTTGCTAACTACGTGTGTGGTATAAAGTCCATTGGAAACAATCTTAAAGCCTCTTTGTAACAGGGACAGGCTGACTGGCAGAGCCTGCCCTTAAAAGAGGTTAGCACCTGCCTGAAAATCTAGCACACCTGTTACAAAAGGATCATGCACTAGCAGGCATTAAGGAGAGGAGTAGGTGTGATTCTAAAAAGAGGATAGTGCCGTACCTCTACATAGCTATGCAAGCCTCCACAGACTGAGAGCCTGAATGGGGCCAGCTGCTAGGGGTGTACACCACGGACCCATGTCATTTTTTATTTTCCGTTATTAAAAACTGTCATTTTCATTATCATTAATAATGAAATTTTGTTATTCATTATCGGTATCAATTTCTAGTGATAACGAAGATTTTGGTTTTGGTATTGTTTCCATTGTGGGCTTTCACCAGTGGCATACGTGTCAGCAGACACCTGCCCCAGATTTCTCAGAAGTTGAACTCCTTCCTCCCTTTCTAGTAAAAAGTGCACAATGACAATATGAAAAATTACTAATATGCATGTTTAAACCTACACCTAATAACCTATACTATATGCAATATATTCCTATCTAAGTATCTATATTAATACACTTCTATCTGCTGTGTATACCTAAGTAACTATGTATCCTATCCCTATCCCATAATGCTTATATATATATATATATATATATATATATATATATATATATATATAATGAGAGGAAAATGACTGTGAACAGAGATTTATTGATTTATTTATTAGCTAGATGTTTCGGCTTCCACCTTCATCAGTAACTCAGTTGATTTTTGAACTGTAGTGTGCTGTGAGCCAAGCTGACAGCTCCAAGAACACTGAGGTTAGAGAGGTTCTGAGGTGTGACATCAGATGTAGTTGTCATTACAAGAAAAAATAGATTCAGGTATTGTCCTCTAAGTTGAGCCATTGGGTGTTAGGGTGTCAAGCCTGTAGATCCAGAAGTTCCCCCTGGTATCTAGTAGCTTTGGGGTGGAGGGCTTTTCTATAGGGAAGATTTCCAGGTTCAAGAGAGTGTGATCTGTTGAGTTAAAGTGCTTTGCCACAGGTTGTTCCAATTTCTTTGTTACAATAGCCGATTTGTGGTTTCGGAACCGGGTACGGGGGTCCGTTGTAGTTTTCCCAACGTATTGTATATGGCAATCAGGATGTTTGCATTGTATCATGTATAGGACATTGCTTGATTTTCAGGTGATGTTCTGTTTGATGTAGTAGGTCCTACCGGTTGTTCTGCTTCTGAATGTGGTTGTTTCTTTAAGATGGATCCAAGTGATGCAACGTTGGGATCCACAGTGATGAGATCCAGGGTTGATGACAGGCGATTTTAATTCAGATCTTACAAGTAGTTTCCGTAGGTTAGGTGAATGGCGAAAAGCCACAAAAGGTGGATGGTTGATGGCTTTTTGAAGACATAGTGAATTTGTAACCAATGGGTAGCTTTCTTTAATTGCCAGGTGATATTGAGGCGATGCTGGGTGAAAATCTACTACAAAAGGGATGCGGTGTTCTTTGTGAGTATGAGTCTCCCCCTTGTGGAGAAGGGATTCCCTTTCTAGTATGGCCGCCCGGTGGATGTTGTAGTCTATGACATTGGAAGAAAAGCCCCTAGTGAGAAGATGCTTCTTGAGTTCTTTGCTTCGTTGGTGGTAATTCACGTTGTTGTTACAGATGCGTCTAATCCTGAGAGCCAAGCTATAAATTATGTTCTTCTTTATGTGTCTTGGATGACAAGAACTCCAATTCAAGTAAAGGTGAGCATCTGTAGGTTTGCTGTATAAATCGGTGTTAATCTTATTTCGCTCAATGTTAAGAAGGACATCTAAGAAGGGGATGTAGGAATTATCAATGCTGCTGTTGCATGTGAATTTTATAGTGGGATGGATGGTGTTGAGATAGCCCTTAAATTGTTCAAAACTCTCTTTGCCACTTGTCCAGATTACAAAGATGTCATCAATGTATCTCCAACATATTAGAGGTCTGTGGGTAGACTCCTCCAGGATACTTTGTTCAAGTTTGCCCATAAATAAATTAG
>QEPC01006430.1:5551353-5586520 GCA_003113815.1 Sphenodon punctatus | reverse complement strand
CGCTGGGGATCCCGGGCCGTGGCGCCTGGCCAGACGTTACTTTTTTTTTGTCCCCGCTGGGGATCTCTTTGACCACGCTTCCCGGGACATTCCCCCCTCTAGCCCGGGAAGCGTGATTCAAATTGACCCCATGTGGGTATTGACCGTGGCGAACATCTGGCGGCTGCCAAACAGACGTTCGAGACACATTGACCACAGGTGCGTATTCACCGTGGTTCCCTGTGATCTCGTAACATCTGAAAATACCCTTTGTCAAACTTATGCTGATTATTCAAGGATTCAATCTTGAGGAGGAAATCATTAGTATCCTTGATGTAGAATGGGAGGTTTTGTACTAGATGTTGTAAGTGTAAGTCAATATAAAGAGAGATCCTTTCAGTAGCAGTGTTATTGCCTGAGACAATGGGTCTTCCTGGGTTGTTAGGTTTATGTATTTTAGGCAACATGTAAAATTGTCCAGGAGTAGAATTTGGGTTAATGAGCAGATCAGCTATATCATAATTAAGTAAGTTCCTTTGTTGTTCCCTTGTATGGAGGTAGAAATGTGGGTATTATATATATATAAAGCCTAGTATTTACTAATATCTAATTGAGCTATCCAAATCTATATATATAGACAGGGGAAGACAAACAGGGTAAGGGGAAAGGAAAAAACTATAGAATATATCGATCTAATCTCTATCTATAGTAGTCGCAATCCCATTCCCCGTGGACCTACGCGTGCACGCATGTGCAGGATTTCTGCATGGCACAATGTGCCGGCAATGGTGGTGCATGCGGTTTCCACGCAGATGTGTGTGCATACCACTGAACGCCGAATCTGTGGGGAATGGGATTGCAGCCATTATCTATCTATCTATCTATCTGTCTGTACAGGGGGAGACAGACGGAAAGGGAAAAGGGCTGGGGAAGATTTTAGTGCAAGCACCAGAGTTCTGTAAACGCAACTTGACACAACAAGAGCTAACACAGAACAAATGTGAAACAGCCTGCCCCTGCAACATAAAGGGCTGCAGTGCTTTGGGAGTCCCCAAAGCCCTATGATTGGTTCTGGGAAGCAGGAGGCACTGAGCAATCACAGGCCCAGCTGCCTGAGACCTGCTTTTGCTGCTCATTGGCCAGAGATTACATTCATCAGGTCCTTTCCCTCCCCATCACAGGCCCAGTTCAAGAGTTCAACACTGTTTCTGGCTCAGGGATGTCTCTTCTCTCCTCCCCACTCCACATTTCCCTCCACAAAACACCTGCCAGGCACTAACAAAATCAATAATGACTGTTGTCATTATTGATTTCAATATTATTTATCTTCATTATCATTATTGCAATAATGATAACAAAAACGAGAATGTCATTATCAATATAACAAAAATGCAAACCCCTATGGGCCAGCCTAAGCCTTTAAAGGGAGCAAGAGAACTCAGTAGAGAGACAGCTGTGGGAGAGGCAAGAGCCAGGGAGTGTTCTGCCTTTGGCTGATTGCAGAGGGGTGGGAGTGGGGAGTGTGTCTGGCCGGAAGGGAGTCAGAGAGGCACCCTGAGATTCTAAAAAAAAAAGTGATTTATGTTACATGTGTATAAACTTTGATATAGAGCACTGTGAATAAAGGACACTTTGTGGCAAAGATCCCATGTGGGCTGGCTCATTGGGGGTGTTGATCCTACAAAAACTTGACCCCAGGGCCCTGTTACACTCTTACTCCTGTAAGTAAGATGGGATGACTGCAGAATGGTCTCTGGAGTAGGCCTGAAATGACATGCAGAAGTGTCCAACAATTCTGTCAGAAACCTCCCATCCATTGTCCTTTTCTCGACATGGCATAGACACAATGTCCCCATACTTTTTTCGATGCTTGCCATCACTTTCTGCTACTGCCTGCTGCTATTTCTCGGCAGTGGAGAAATTGTTGGAAACTACTGCAAGTCCCATAAAGTGTCAGAAAAATGCCGCAAAGTGTTGGAATGTGTTACTAAAGTGTCAGAAAAACTGTCGGAAATGTTGGAAAAACTATCAGATATGTTGGAAAAATGGTCAGAAATGTTGGAACTGTCAGGAATTGTCACTAATATCTTAAGTGCCGCAGAATACCTGGAACTGTTGCAAAATGTCAGATAATACCTCAAATTGATGGCAAATGCCGTCGGAGTGGCGGCAAGCCCATCGAAATGTCAACAGTAAACACCACAATGGCAAACAACGCTGTCACTTCAGGTCTAGGAGTACAGCTCTTGTTTGTATTTTCCTAAAATAAGCATTAGATACGCCTTGTTAAATACTTTTTCAGTAGTAAAGGTATTTGTAACATTACAGCAAAACATACTGGATTTTATATAAGTAACATAGGAAATGAGTCTGACTCTTCATCTATGCTTGTTCAAAATTCAAAGGCTCTGTGGGTCAGGTGGTCCAGATTTAACCAACATATATTTAAATTTACATATTAAAATTGTTGTATACAGCGTCTCAATAATATACCTTAAATGCAAGCCAAAATTGGCACTTGTTTGCAAGTATTTAAAAAGAGTTTTTTCTCTAGGTGCTGATTGCTACCCTATCCATATTTTAATTTATGGTGTTAAAGAGAAAATTTACAATTGAAATTGTCCTTGTTTTCATAAATATCAAATTGTTGTTTTTGTTTTTGCTTTCATTTTCCGTTGGTTTCAATAGAAAACATATTTTTGGCTGTAACGTTGTTATTCCCTATATTTAGCTGACACTTGGAGTGAGTATACCTCCAATGGAAGGCATTAAGTGTACAAAATTTCAAAAATATTGGATAAAGGAATCCAATTTTAGAAGCAGTTGAATTATTTTATTTTGCAAAAATCTTCATATATATTCTTAGCTGTAACTTCTTTGCCTCAAATTTAATGTAGATGAAACTTGGTAAGTTTATACCCCTTCCCATATTTATTATCTCTGCCAACTTTCAAAGTATTGGATAAAGGGTCCTGGTGGTATAAGTAATTAACTTATAAATGTATGTCTGATTGTATTTGTATTTGTAGTTTATTATGGCACTAGCTTCCGCCATGGCCTAAAATAAATAATACAACATATAACAAAATTCACAATAATAAGTTTCAATAAAATTCAAGGTGAAACCAGTAAGCATAGGAAGGTAACCATAATTGCAGCATATCCAGGAAATGGGGAATCTAAATGTTTATACAACAAATAAAATCCATGAGTGACAACATAAAATGTTCCAATCAATTCACAAGACTACATATACTCTAACTCTAACAACTAGTCAATTTGATCAATTAAGTAAAGGTAAGTAAAGTTATTTGTTCCAACATAATCTCATAGCCAATCTCTGTCAATGCATTATACAAGCCAATTCCACCATAAGGAAATACAAAATATTTCTATTTGCACAGTTGGTAATCCATAACATTTCACTTTGATGAGTTTAATTTAATTTAATTTGTTAATTGACAGTGGCCTTCGCTTTGGCCCATCATCAAAGTAACATATCAAGAGGATTATATGCAACAAAGTACATTTGTCATTCCATTAATAATGGACCTTCAGCCTAATTTCCAATACCTGTTGGCATTCAGATCCTAAATTATATAGGGCACCCTCCCTCTTACCCATAAACATAATTGCCAATATCTGTGTCTATAAATCTTAATGCATATTATACTCTTTAAGGTATTTACAGAATATCCCTTAAAGATGTTATACCTTGCTAAACACTTTTAATCTGATTGCAACATCTTTGTAGCCCAACCAGTGTACATGAACTTTGGCAGGGCTGTATATCACACTTTCATGATCATCTCTGCAAAATATCAGAAAGATGTGATAAAGGGTTCCACTTTTATATGCCTGCACAGCATATACAGAGAAGGAACCTATGCCAGGGATTCTTTTGCGTGCCACTGTGGTATAAGATCTGTTTGTGATGCCAACTGGCCAGCAGAAATGTCAACTAAATATCCTCATTCTGTGCTGTGACCATCCCAACATCTCTCCCCCACTTGTTACTGGGAAGTCAGAAGCATCTGTTTAGGAAAGAGCCAATAGAGATTCTCTTATGTCCTCTGTCACAGTGCTACAGGATGTGATTGTGATGATAATTGGCCAGCCTGGATGTGTAAACTATGGGTGAAAACAGACATGACACTAACCACCCTTTAACCACCCTTGGTGGTTATTTATGCATGTTTCAGGGCTGCATAAGGCACCAATACAGCCCTGCAACATGCATAAATAACCACCAAGGGTGGTTAGCGTCATGTCTGTTTTCACCCCATGTCTCCTGATTGCTGGGATGCTATCCCCAAAGTCACAGTTACATCCCTTCTATGCCCACCTCAGGGCCACACTCAGAGCCATGCCTGCCTTAAAGCCACTACCGGAAAGCTGGAAGCATGCAGTAATTGGCCAGTGAATGTGTCTATCAGTCTTTTGGGTTGGGTGCCTGCCTCTGACTGGCACTGTATGTGCTGCTATTTATCTGAATAATGGTCTTCAAGGGGACAACTTAAATTGCTTATAAAATTGGGTCCCTTTATCAAACTGTCCTGTAGTTTGGCAGAGATGACAGGGAACGTAAGCGCTACGTTCCTGCCAAATGTCCTGTAAACAGGATGGAAAATAAAAATATTACACCTGGAAATGTATTTTTAAGTTAATGGTTTATACCATCAAGACCCTTTATCAAATCTTTCTGAAGATTGGCAAGAATGTTAAGCTTGTGGAGCAACGTAATATGCACAGATTTCATGCAAATGGAATGGATGATAAAGTAGTTGTAGCCATGAATGTGTATGGAGCTATTCTTAAAATCACAACATTAAATTGCTTCTAAAATCAGTTCTCTTTATCTAATCATTTTGAACATTGGTACACATAGTGCCCTCCATTGTGGGTACATTCTCTTCAAGTTTAATCAAAACTGAATAAGAAACAAAAACGTTATAGCAAGAAATATTCTTTTCAGTTTTTCCCTTTATTAAAACAAAACATAATTTTCATTTCTATTTTCATTAATATTATTTGTCATTTTTGTTATTACAATAATGATAATGAAAACAACCATTTTCATTATCATTATTGTAATAAAGAAAACGACATGCACACGCCTAGAGACAGCACCACCACCTCCTTAAGACACTCCGGTTCTCTGCCCTCCTGAAGGAAGGCATTGACCACCCCAGCCAGCAACGACTCCAGTGTCTCCTGGCTGGCCTTAACTAGCCAGGATGGGCAGGGATCTAATTCACAAAATGTGGCTCTAACTGCCCCAAGGACATCCTCTACATCAGCGGATGACAAAGACTGAAATGGATCCCACAAAACCGGACAGGATGGAATATCCACAACCTCTGGTTCTCCTACCACCGCAAATGCAGCATCAAAGTAGAGGTGTAATCAGAGGGACAACAGTCCAGGAGGTGCCCATGGATGCTGGCAGCATCCCAGAGTTTACTGGTTCATCTGAAGGGTCCCAATAGATGTGCAACCCAGAGTGTGCTGGGGCAGCTCCAGGGCAGCCCAGCACAGTGTGCTTCACAAGGTCCCAGAGCACGCCATGTGAAGCAGGTTGGCCATACCTGGGGCAGAGGCCATACATGGCACTGCCGGCCATCTGTGCGTGTGGGGACCCGTGGTGCAGCCCGATACCCATCAGCTGGTTGCTATGTTCAGCACCATGGAGTCACAGACACCGGCCTATCAGGTGTGCACCTGCAACTCTATGATGGGGAGGGGGCACCACACAGGCATCCCTGGGACACCACTGCTCTATCTGATGAGGCCCCGGATGGAACTGGTAAGTGGCAGCTGCAGAGGTGGACCCCCGGAGCAGCTTCAGACTCCGGCGGGCTCCCCGTCCATCTGAAGACACCCAATCTCTCCCTTTCATATTATGAAATATAAAGAACAGTCACAGGCTGTTTTTACACAAGACACTCTCCACCCACTACCCACCCACACCCCACCCACTATACATGTTGCATGACTGCAGTGTTGGTCTACAGGTGCCCTGTAACAGGTATAGTGGGTGGGAGGTGGTTAGATAGTGGGTGGAGAGTAGGGCTGAAGCGGCAACAGCTTTTACCACGCCGCGATTCCATTCCGCCATTTCGGAATTGCCCGTGCCACACCGCGGCTTTTCTGCCGACATTCCGCTAATTCTGCTGGCATTCTGCAAATTCGTAAACTATCGGAAAAATTGCGGAATTGTCAGAAACTGTTGGAAAACCGCTGTTCAGCTATTTTGTGGCACTGGCGGAATGGCAGAAGTAGTGAAAATGGCATGTTTCCGCTATTTGTGAAGCCTGTGGAAGTAGCAGAATGAAATTAGTGGAACTGCAGAAGTAGCGGAATGAAACTAGCAGAATGAAAGCCTCTGCCACACCATACCACTAATTGCGGAAACGCTGTTTCTGGCGGAAATAGCTACTGCTGCGACTTTCCGCTACAGCCCTAGTGGAGAGTGTCTTGTGTGAAAACACACGCAGAGCATATTCTACCAAGGTGGACACTCATAAATAAGAAAAGTCTTGTAAACATGAAAGAAAAGCTTACCTGGACCAACTGTTGTAATAAATAAACTGCTGCAGTCTTGTTTATCCAAAGTTTATACTTTCACACGCACACACAATATGATCTCTCCCCCCACAACAGGGGCCTTGGAGGGGAGAGACTTTGGGCGCACTGTACCCAAGAAGGAGAATGGCAACAGATTTCCAGGCTGTCAGTTAGTAAGGAGATAGGCTGAGGGCTGGCAGTGCAGTGCTTCTGTGCTGCTTCACACCCCCTTTTTTCTTGCAAGGAACAAGAGCCTCTGTGGGCTCTTGCAGCAGAGAGGGTAGTGCTATGCATGCACAGCCCATTGGTCAGAGTCAGGCACACAGGAGGGATGTTAGTGCTGGCAAGGCAGGGAGCCGCAAACCCCACTTTCTTGAACTAGCACTATAAGTTATCTGGTCGCCATTCTTTTGGGGTCAGGAAGGAATTCTTCCCTTTTAGAGGTGATTGGCCTAGTTCTTAAAGGTTTTTTTTGCCTCCCTTTTAATGCTGTCACCCTTTAATTACAGCTGGGGGGTGGGAGGGGAGGGACATTCAAGTGATGGTTTATTATTAAATTGGCGCAGTGAAAGTCCAGTGGTATAAATTTGGCTAAGGGAGGAAAATGGAAATATTTCAGGATATCTGGGGCACCTCAGGATTGGGTGGGGGTGAAGTTACGGCCGTCAGGGGGCATCCGACCCACAACTTTGAGAGTAACCCCGGGGGGTTGTTTTTGCAACCAAGCATGCAGTATTGTCCAATCCCTAACTTGGGGGCACTCCAGCCCTTCCTGTTTGACCCCGGCAAGGGAGGGATCAGGCGAGTTTATAAATAAGGCGCCAGTGTCTGCCTTTTTTGGTAACGATTGCCACTGGATAAGACTACGAAATTATTGGCTATTGTTCCTCTGAAGTTTACCCAAAACAACTGTTGTAATAAATAAACTGCTGAGGCCTTGTTTGTCCAAAGTTATGTGTCTGTTGCCATTCTTTCATGTACGTGCACAAATATTCCTCTGTGCATGTTGTAAATTATGAACATGCATTCATCATCCAGTGGTAAATCTCAATCGGCAAATCCCCCTTAGTTATGGGAAATATTCTCCTCCATTCCCAACAGATCATCATCAGAGAGCAGGACAGCTCTGAACAACAGATCTCTGCTTAACATGAACAACAGATCTCTGCTTTGGTGTTCTTAAACAAGGGCCTCCTTACCCATTCCCCACCCATCACACGTGTGGTGCCCCATGCACCCATCACACATTAGTGCCCTATGTAGCCCTGCAACATGCATGATGGGTGGGTGATGAGTGGGGTGGCACTTGTCCAAAACACCCCTTAACATGAGCACTAGTACTAGTAACCATTTTGAACTGCCTGACTGCTCTCTTGTGGGGGTGGCAGGAGAGACGAGGGAACAGCCTTGCACAGCAGAGGCAGGACATAGACCCTTTTTAGACGAGCAGCGCTCTGTTTCAGAATTAAATACCTCATAATCGAGGTAGTTAATTCATGCACTTAAAAAATGCACCTCCACTGTAATATGCGCATATTAAGCCATTTCCGTCTCGTCTAATTAGACCAGGCGGAGGTTTCAAAATATGCGCGCCGCCGACGCGAAACGGAGCGCCGCTCGTCTAAAAGCGGCCATAGACATGTATCTGAGTACGCATTCTAACTCTGTGCCACTTGCCGTTCTTCACAAAATAAAGTAGGTGAGATTTTGTTTGGGGCATCACTCACACAATTTGTTCATTAAAATGTGCACATTTTTAAAAGATAACAAAAGCAAAAAAGCAGAGCAACCAAGTTGAGTTGAGACATCAAGGCTGGTCTTGTTTACATTAAAACAGGGCTTTAAAAAATAATAAAACAAACTGCTTTGCTGGCCAGACATAAAAGCCTACTGGGAAACTCTCCTGTTTCCTGTGGACCATCCAATCAGGGGGATAGTAGGAGAGCCCAATCTGCAATACTGAATCCAAGACCCGCAGCTTGGACCAAGAGCTGATGATGAAAGGGGGCTCTCCTATTCACCCAGCATGGATTAGGAAAGCCCTACATGCAGCACCGAGCCACAGCCCCTAAGCAACCCTCATAATTTCGGCTAGCCATCTAATGTGAAGGGCAGGGGACTGGAAAGTCCTCTCCCACCTACAGCCCCAGGCTCAGCACTGCAAACCTATCTCCCCTATTCTCCTCCATTCCCAACAGATCATAATCAGAGGGCAGGACAACCACCTGGGAGGGTTGAGATGGAGATACCTGGGTTGAGAGACCCACTGCATACAGGGCTCTCCTACTCCTGCTGATCATCCAATAGGGAAAATTAGGACAGCTCCCTCCCACCTTCAGCGTTGAGACCTTGCCCCGCGCCTCAGGCTCAGCACTGAAGGCAAGGGTAGAAAAACCCATGCACCAGCGCCCAGAGTTAACTTGCTGCTAACTTTAGAATAGTAATTACATCTATGAAGAAATACAGTAAATAGTAACAACTGGAATTGCCACGAATATTACACACAAACATTCTGCTGAAGGGAGAGGTACTATGACTTCTAAAAGACAAATATTTCCAAAGTGAAGAATGAACGTTTGTTCATAATTATTCGAAATGGGCCTTGCTAACTAGCCAATATACATTGCATAACTAGTAAAGTTACATCAATCATTGGCAATTCCCCCCCCCCCGCTCCCCAAATCCATCCTGCTTCTCCATCTTGACTGTTCCAGTCCCAAGAGATACACCAAATCCCCACAACAATTTCAAGCCATTGTGCCCTGCCAGAAAGTTTCTTCTGCATGCTAAACAGCAAATGGCTTGGCCCTCAACACTTCAGGAAACCCAACAGTCATTTCCAATTGTGACTACTTTTAGCCCTTCCCCCCCATGCATGTTCTGGCTGCGGGGGTGGGGGTGGGGGGGAATGCGCAGCTAGGATATGCGTGGGTATCGGCCAGTCTGAAATCCCTCCCCTGCGGCTTTGCCGGCGCACGCACACACACGCACACACAGAGGGATGCAGAGCAGGAAATCGAGCTCTGCATCCCTGTACGTCTGCCAACAAAGTCACGTTTTGGGGGGGGGGGCTTTTAGACTGGTCGATCCCCGCGCATATCCTGGCTACGCATTCCTCAACCCCCCCAGTCAGAATATGTAGGGGGCAGGAGGAGGTCTGAAAGAAGCACCATGCCAACCAATTGAGGAATGAAAGGGCAGTCTGAGGCTTTCAATTAGCATCTGCAAGTCAGAGTTTCTTCTAGTTCAGAAGTCTAGCAATAGCTATAAGGAGTAGGAGAGTGGTAACACCTAGTCCAGATTCCAAACCCCTTCAAATTTAGGGTGCCAGGTAGTTGAGGAGGATGAAAATGACTTCTTTTCCTCAAACAAATTGGATGGATATTTATCCCTTGCACTGCATTAAGGAGGAGCTGCTTATAATCACAATGTAAGCCACAGCTTGACTAGTTAGATGGTCAACAGACTGTACGTTGTTTAAAACAATGGCACTTTGCAAATGTACATTTGGATAAATTCAGTGACTGTGTATTTTTAAATAGACTTTGTGTATTATTTGCATCTTAATTTAATTAACATATGCATAGCTTCTGTGGGGACAGAGCAAGTGGGACTAATATCTAGCATTTTGGAGGGGGAGAGTATTGTACATTTTTAAGGCATAAACATTCAGTTTATTGAAAGCAACCCATCTTTTTCTAGCAGTCATATCCCTTACAGTTAAAAGATTTTCAGTTAATCATAATGTAGTGTGTATTCAGCTGAATTTATGATAGGTATTAAGAGCATCTGCCCCTATATTAAAGTTTAACTGTCAAACATCAAGACTTTGGAATGTATTGAGATTAAAAGTCGCTATGTTTAAGCATCCAGCCCAAGAACATGTCAAGATATTTTATGAGAAAAGTTGTAAATTCCATTGTTTTATTATGGAGCATACTACAGAAATTTAGAATGATAGGACATCCACAGCATTCTCAGAACAAGCTTGCAGTCTCTACAGATCAGAGTACCACGTTCTGCAAACACAGAACTTACCAGTCGTATCCAGCATAGCGTAAGTTTTGTTTGTAGAACAAGACCAAATAAAAGTTGAATGTTTCTTCAGAAAAAAAATACTTTGTAAATGTACAGATATTTAGGGGGAGATGTTCTAAGGTGCTTTTGTAAATTGGGAACCTGAAGCCTACCAAAAGTCCAGGGAACTTCCAACACACGTCGCAGCAGGGCACATTCTGCTGGTGCCATCACTAATATAGCCCTGGGAATTGCTCTGTTCAACTTGTAAGTCACCTATACACTTCTGAATCTTTATACCATTAATCTTTTAAAGTTTATAACAGGGATGGGCGAAGTTTCCTAATCCCGAGAAGCACACCAATTTACTACAATGGGGCCAAAGAGCCACATGTGGCTCTAGAGACACCGTTTGCCCACTTCTAGGTTATAACAACAGAGACAAAACATAAATAGCTCTGCAGCTTCCTGGGGGGAGGGGAACTCCATGGAACCTTGTAGCTTTCGCCCTTGTAAGCAGAAATAATCTGTTTGTACAATGTTAGGGGGGGTGGAATCATCAATCTCATCCTGCACAGAGTTCTTTCTTGGCTGTGTCTTACTGGAGTCAATGGGACTTTGCATAGGCACAGAAGTCAACATAAATGGAGCTCATTACAGAATCAAGACCTTCAGGGTAGATTTTCAAAGCCACAAATGACACTTAGGCACTGACTTCTCTGTAACCCATGGTTTGTCATCAATGGGCAAACACCAAATCCACACTTCACCTTCCCCTGAAACACACCAAACACTCAGCAGGGTTTCAATAATCTTCTCTGGGGGTGGTATCTGAAAATCAAAATGCTTCAACATGAAATTCCATTTTCTCTTTCCTGGTGCATAACATGGTACATCAAAATCCCCCCTCCCAAACTCTCTCTACTCTGAAAGATAGGTTAAAATCTCCTCCCAGGCTTATCCTAGCATGGGGAGTAGGTGCAAATCCCCATAATCTCAGGAGTTTCAAGTCTTTCCCCAAACAGTCCTCCTATGCCATTAGATCATGGGGTGTTTTTACATGCGACAGCAGAGAGCCACCGCCACGGACTTATCTGGTACAGAGCTGGGCTGCCTCCACAGCAGAGAAGCAGGGAAACTGATGTGATGTCCACCGGGGCCCTACATCTATCTTGTGCCAACATCTAGCACCCAGGAACTAATGTGATGGTGGCCCATGGGGTAAAGTGGAGTAAAGCAGGCCACCATCATGTCTGAAAACACCCAGATGCAGGTCTGTTCCCACTTCCACGCTGTATCCAATGCCCCCACCCCCTCCAAACAGGCAGCCATGGTGGTCAATGATGGCCACCATGGTGCCCAGGCATGGTGGGTACTCCAGACCGGGTTGGGAAAAGTGAGCTTTCAAAAATGATAGCCCGCTTTACACCTGGCCGAGTGGCTGGATCCCAGCTGTGTTGGCAACTAGCACAGGCTGTGACTCAGAGACTTTCCCAAGTTACAGTCCATGCTAGCTGCCAACATGATCAGAATCTATCCCATGCCAACATCTAGCACCTGGGAACTAACGTGATGGTGGCCCACAGGTTAAAGTGGAGTAAAGCGGGCCACCATCACATCTGAAAACACCCACTGTCAGTCCTTACTGATCCTTCACAGCCTGGAGGATATGAATCTAATCTTTTTTCCAGTCTCTTCCTAGCCTGGATGTCTGCACCCAAACATTTTCTGATGCCTTATTCTGACATTGTTCCTTTTTGTCTTCCTTGACCAGGCAAATTCACTTTTACCAATCAAATTCCAAAGAAGAAAAATCCCCTTCTCTGAGTTTTGACACGCCTTGTTTAGAAGCCTAGTCAGGTGATCATAGGCCTCTAGCGTAGCTCTGCATTGAATACCACAACCAACCAGCCTCCCTAGGCAAGGGTTTAAATTTTCCTTTGTTAGTAATTGGCTCAACCATCATGCTTGCACTAATAACGACCCAGGTGCATTTGAAAATCTACTCCTTAGTTGCTCTATCTTTAATAAGTTATTTTAGTATATTTAATCAAAAATGTGTAATCCATCATAAATAGTTCCTATATAGAAAGAAATTTCTTGCTAAAATATATGGCCTTAGCCCAGAACAGTCTTGCAATTTAAGAAGAAGAATGAGTAATGCCTTTTGAAAAGGACCTGGTGTCTGAAGCTGAGTGCGGCAAAGCCATCAAAGAGAAAAGGAATTCTCACTCATTGCACTACAGATGAGCAGAACAATTTCTTTAGCCACTCCACTGTACGATGTCTTAGTTCCTTTGGTTTGATATCAGAGAGAGCTGAACCGGTTTTACATTTTTCTTTGTGATGCAACATTTCTTTTCTACACTGTAAAAAGAAAGGAAAGGTGAAGCACAGATGAATGGTGCCTGCAACGGGGTAATGCCCATTGTGATTCAGCATGAGTACCACAATGCAGTTATCTTGAGTTTATGCTTCATTTTAAATAAAGAGAGAAATGCTGCAAGCTAAATTTGCAGTATGGAAAGATAATGTTCTGTAAATCAGACATGCTACTATTGTGACTGATAAAATGCTGAAGCAAAGCAGACGTTTAAAAACTATAAGACGTATGAGTTTATTCTATCATTTTCAAATCATCATTCATCATTTTTGTTATATTATGGAAGAAAAGGATTCATACAATAAGAGCCTTTGTGGTCATCCTTTGTCTCTGCTTTGTCATTGTATTTAATTAAGCACAGTGGCCATTTATTTAAATTGCAACTTGATGTTTCATTTTGATTTTGGAGATCACATCATAACCATATTTTGATCTGAACAACTTTCAGTGCTACACGTTTTGTGTGTCTGAAGGATTTCTAATACACTAATCACAGTTGTATACAGATAATACTAATTTAGAATTAGGTCCTAGTCTAACTGTAGACTTGAATTTTCGACACAAGTGGACTGCTGGACCCATGCAGCTCCCCAATGATTTCCAAGTGAGCACACAGTTTATCCATGTGCTACATGTGGCTGTATTAATGTCTTAAAGGTTAAATTAATGTTTATATGAAGGTCCTGGCTTTTCTCCTCTCCTTAACTCAGTCTCTATTACATGGGTTTCAATTCTATGTACAGATCAGTGAAGGCAGATCTATCTGTTCAAGAAAGGTTTTATAATTGCACAAACACTGAGGACTGCCCACATAGCTCTGATTGCAGGAGAAGGGCACTCATTTATTTATTTTTTAAACCTTCATACCATTCTTTCCTTGAGGTTTTTGAGGTACATCTGAAAAGAAGGTTTTGAACTGTATTCTGAGATTATTCAAGGTCTGGGCTCATTCAATATAATTTATTTATTTATTTTTAAAATATATACCCCACCACTCCTGCCAGGCAGTCTGGGGTGGCTAACAAATCAATCAATAAAATACAATAAAAATACAATAATATATATAAAACATTCAATGAAAACAACAACAAAAAAACGGTGAGAAAAAAAAAATAAACCCCACCATCCCATCCACCTTCACCCTTCTCCCTCGCCAAACGCCTGACGGAACAGCCAGGTCTTACAATTCCTATGGAAACTTCGGAGGTCTGGGGCCAGATGGACCCCCACCGGGAGGGAGTTCCACAGGCATGGTGAGGCCACCAAGAATGCCCTGTCCCATGTGGCCCCCCAGGAAACCTGGGGGACCTCCAACAGGGCGCTCCCAGATGACTGCAGGGGCCGATCCAGGACCCAGGGAGTGAGGCGGTCTCGCAGATAAACAGGGCCCAGACTGTGTAAGGCTTTATAGGTCAAAACCAACACTTTGAATCAAGCCCAGAAGACTTTTGGCAGCCAGTGCAGAGATCAGAGCACTGGTGTAATGTGCTCTCGATGGCCCAGCCCCACCAGGAGCCGCGCCACTGCATTCTGCACCAGCTGCAGCTTCCAAGCTGTCACCATAGGTAGACCAATGTAGAGCACATTAGAGTAGTCTAACTGAGAAGTGATAAAAGCATGGATGATCGTGGTCAGGTCTGGAACTGAAATCAGCGGCCGAAGACGCCACACCAGATGTAACTGGCGGAAGGCACTCCTCGCCACAGCCTGGAGATCCAGGCAGAGCTACGCATTGAGGAGCACCCCCAAGTTCCGCACCTGGGAAGTCAGTGGAGGGCACACCCCTTCAACCGAGGGGGTCGCCATCTCCATCAACTTACCCACTAACATCACCGCCATCTTGTCAGGATTCAGTCGCAGTCGATTAGCCCTCATCCAGTCCCTGACAGCTGTCAGACACTGAGTAAGTACCGAGACAACCGGGCCTGGGTCGGTTGAAAATGAGAGGTACAGTTCGGTATCATCCGCATACTGATGACACCTCACCCCATACCTCCTGATCACCTCGCCGAGCGGCTGCATGTACACGTTGGACAGAAGAGGGGACAAGATAGAACCCTGCGGGACCCCACACAAGAGGTCTCAGTGAGATGAAAAATGATCACCGAGCAGCACCCGCTGAGTTCTTCTGGTCAGGAATGAGTGGAACCATTTGAGAACAATCCCACCCACCCCCGCACCGTCCTGCAGGCACATCACCAACATCTCATGGTCAACACTATCAAATGCAGCTGACAGATCTAATAGGACCAAAAGGGTCGACTGACCCCGATCCTTTTCACGGCTCAGATCGACCAAAGCCACCAATGCTGTCTCAGTGCCATGCCCCAAATGAAAGCCAGACTTCAAGGGATCCAGATAACCAGTGCAGTCAAGTTGGCCCTTGGAGCTGCTGAGCCAATAAGCATCTATTAAAGTTTTAGGCTGTATTCATTGCCTGTATTAGTGTCTTAATGGTTAAATTAATATTTTATATTAATTCTAAAAAAGATTAATTTAAATGTAACTACTCAGGAGTAAGGGGTTTGCTGCTGCTTTAATCACTATGTT
Organism: Sphenodon punctatus; assembly: GCA_003113815.1. Classification (NCBI taxonomy): domain Eukaryota; kingdom Metazoa; phylum Chordata; class Lepidosauria; order Sphenodontia; family Sphenodontidae; genus Sphenodon; species Sphenodon punctatus. The sequence continues at coordinate 5,571,024 of QEPC01006430.1, read as the reverse complement.
AATTAGAACTGTTCTGTGCAAGATTAGATGGTGTGGGCGCAATCCTAAAAGACTTGTGAACAGTTCCTATCAAGTTAGTGGACCAGTTATTTTTCTGGTTTATAGAATGTGTGTATGTCAACAAAAATAGGTAGCCTAAACTGAAGCTGAACTTGTCTTAGAAATGGTTGAAAACTTGGTAAAATCTTCTTGTAGACAGCATTATGCCACTTGCTGTGTCAAGCAACTAAATAAATACTAACTTTAAGTAAACAGAGGAACAGACTCTTTGTCACACTATGTAGAAAATAATAGTACATGTGCTGAGTTCTTTTTGGAGACACTGAGTGCAGTTGGCCAATACACAACTATTGTATTACAGAAGTAATAAATGCTTTGGTCAATTATGTATTTTGCAACAAAGTTGAGAGAGAGAGAGAGAGAGAGAGAGAGAGAGAGAGAGAGAGAGAGAGCCACAAGTGATAATGTTAAAGATTACATAAGTATGGTAGCTGTTTACAGTTCTAGAGCCATGATCAAATACAACATCTATTAAACATGCATCCTGTTCCTCACGCTAAACATTTCAATACCTAGTTATTACCTAGTTTCCTTGCATAGGAAAATAAGTAAATACCAGTTAGGTTTCAGAAAACTCTATGGAGAAAGGCTGCAGCCTGTGTTATGGTGGTACATCTGGCATGATTGGCAGCTGTTCCTTGAGAGAATTCTAATGAATACCTCTTCGCTGTTTACTTGAGCAGTGGAAACTTAGGGAAACCTGCCTCACTAGGAAGTTTGCGTATTTAAAAAAACAAAAAATTCTCTAAATTACCCTACATTGCAGGCCTTGGGCTAGGTTAATTATAAATCAATTGAGAATATAGAATAGAAGGTAAAAATGAGGGCAGCATAGTAAACATGTAGTTTCATAATTAAGCTGTAGAATATCTCCCTAATGGGTTTTTCTCCCCATTCTAGCCTTAGAAAACTGGCACGCAGTATATTCTGAAGATTAAGCAGCACTTAGAGAGCTATGAATACTTGGCATGATGACTGAGCTTATGCTTGCAAGATGATCAGATTTTCATTTTGAAATTATTTTACTGAGGAAGGAGAGAAAGAGAGATGACCCCAACATAGGTCAGCTCATTTTAGGTATTTCACTAGGTCCAGCACAGGAGGATAATAAATAATCAGGGTTGTGCAGTAAAATCATTCACTGCCAGTGCTTGGAAACTGACAGATCATGATACGCTAAGTACAAGGGAATTGGCATGTGAGAACAGACTACTGCTCCATTTTTGTCAAATGTCCTGCCTCTTACAGTGCCCAGTGCTAAATGGTCCATGAAAACTATCCCCGTGTGTCATTGTTGTGGAAAAACAAAGGGGCTGGCCCTAAACTACACGCATGGGCGCATCCACACATGCAAGTTGTGTGCGATATATAGGACACATTGAAAAGGACGCTGTTGAATGTCAAAATAGAGAAGGTTAAAAAGCCGGAAGTCTTAATGTTGATATATTCAATTTTCAAATTTCATTTTTGTTCCTTCATAAAATTTTTGAAATTTTTCAAACTATAAATACAAACTAAAACTAATTTTTCAAACTATAAATAAAATTTATGTTGAGACTTTTGAATTCTTTTTTTTTTAAAAAAAAAAAAAAAGCTTGACCACCTCTACTAATTTTGACATCATTTCCTCCACGCTTTAATCAGACTTATTTTAATGCAATTCAAAGGGGGAAACACTTAATTATTATTAATCATGACTCTCAATGTTATACACATTATCAGGTAAGAGCTGATATCAGCATTTTCTGGAGGGGTGTAAAAAAGCCCAGCTATGAGTGGTTTCCCCCATAATAAAATGTAACGTAATGGGTTTCACTTTCTACATATTATGATCATCACATTATTGTGCAAAAGGCAAGCATTGGGAATCTTTCCATTAAGAGAAGCCAAAAAAAGAGGTAGCGGGTTTCCAAGACAGCGAGGACAGCTTTGTATAATAGCTAGACATGTGGGCTACCTGAGGCACAGTGAGACTCTTTTGTTTTACAAAAGATGTCCTTCAGTTGGACAAAGCAACAGCAATAGCCTACATTTCAACTCAAGTGTGCTTCATATTATAGAACCTATGAAGCATGTTAGGAATTAAAGTTGTTTCAAACTATCAATTTCTGCTTTGCGAGTACTCTTGTGTGAAAATAGAGGATTTTGCCTGTGAAAATTGCTTTTTTTCCCCCAGAAAAAAATGAAACGAGAAGGACTCGGTGGCTGTGTTATTGTAAAACCTAAAAAAATGGTGACTTAACCATGGATTTCTGAGTAAATCACATTATTTTTGTCACTGAACACCAGTAGCAAACAAAATGCACTGGGGATCAACTTAGCAATTCTACCTTCTTCAAAATTAAATTCATCCTTTCATTTCAGTTCTGTCTTCTGACCTAAGAAAATAAAATCTAAAAATAAAAATAAACTGAGGGGAAAGTATTTGAAAAGTATAATTTTTAGCTTTTTGCTCAGAAAAGTCTCTTTTCTTTTCCTGAGTGATACTAGAGATCATAAAATAATAAACCCACAGGAAAGGCATGTTCTCAGTCTCTTGAACGCTTTCCTCTAACAAACACTTTAAGAGTAATGTTTTCAGGCTCACTTGCTCTTCCCTATTGTCCCTGAGAAGCTTTTATGGGGGGGGAAATGTCAATGTGCTGTTGGGGGGTCCTCCTCCCATCTCTCTTAATCTCGGTCTCTGGGGTTTTTCTTTTTTAAAAGAGCACTTTAAAGTACTGCTTTAGTGCTCAGTTCATTCTCTTCACTTCACTCTCTTTCCTATATCTCTGACAGTGACCGGACTTGCCCTTGGCACACATTTTTTTATTTTTTTTTATAAATCATGCTCAGAATAAGATTATGGTGCAGTAATCCCACTTTGAATGTTTCTTTAACATATAGAACCATCTTTACAAATATATCCTACACTTGGAATCTTAAACTTCCCACTAATCTATCTGGTTCCTAATTAAGGGTGGAGGGGAGATGGATGGCGTTGAACTGCCTTTGCTTCACCAGTGTAATGAAGGCATGTTTTTAATGAAGATCAATCTCTATTGGTCCTTCAGTATGTAGCTAGAGAGATTTTTAGGACATGTTTGTTGGATAAAAAGGAGTTCACTGCAGTTTTATTTTTTACTGTTGTTATACCATGGAGAGAGGGTGCACAAGCATGTGAGGAGAAGAGCCTTTATCCACCTGTTGCCTGGTTTGTAAGGATGGGTGAACAGAACGCCATTTGGATGTTTGGTTCAAAACCCGAGTTTGGGTTCAGCTGTTTGGTTCGGGCAAAGTTGGCCGAACATTAAAAAAAGTGCTATTGGTACCAAAACCGAAATTTTTCTGGTATCGGTATTTTTGGCCCTGAAACCACCCCTGGTGTCCACCCCTGGTGCCAGGAAGTCTGCTCCTCAGCTGCCTCCCCCTTCCAGTCACATTGTTCCCACTCAAAGCCATGTTTTTCCCACCCCCAAACTCATCCGAACTTTTCCAAACTGTTCAGAAGTTCAAGCATTTGGTTCGGTCATCTGAACAGGCCGAGTTCAGGCCGAACTCCGGACTGCGTTCGCACATCCCTACTGGTTAGTCCTCTGAAACATGAGAATTAATTACAGCAATGACTTCTTCATCACATGGTGCTAAGGGCTGGCTCAAGTAGCTGCTCTACTCATTGAATTCTTATTGACTTCAAGGGGGAACTCTACATAAAAATGGCTACAGAGACAACTTATTAAAGCAAAACTTTGAATATACTGCTAAAATTCTAGATTGTGGAATGAAAGCACACCTGTTAAAAATAGCACTGACCAACACAAATATTGATTGTACAGTGCCAGCTACACTGCTGGCACTATATAAATAATAATAAAATATATCTAGGACTAGTGCCCTGGGTCTAACAATGGGTGTTTTTAAATGAGCACAGCAATGAGAGGGATGGTCTCGGATTGGCATTGCTGCAGACCACCCACTCAGGCGGAGTGTGTGGGGAGGGATTCAAATGGGAAGCTCCCAGCATGGCTACCCCAGCCATGGAAGCAAGCCGCAGTGAACCCCTCTGCCATGGACAATGGGGCCATGGGAAATCGCACCAAGCTGGTCTTGGCAATTGATAAGTCTCCAGCACGAATGCTGGGGAACCTGAGGTCCCCAGCGCTCCCTGCCAGTTCTTGTGACTTGCAAAGTTCTTGTCCCCCACCCACAGTGCCTCTGAGTGGCAGACTGGTCTGCTGGTGGGGCTGGATGCCCCAGTTCATACAGGCAGGGGCTCCATTGCTGCCCATTACCACAGAGCTATTTGGCTTGTCCCTCATGCAGCACTCTAGATTTCCCAGTAGTGCTCCATGCATGGCCATGAATGGGTGGTCCATTGTTCACGGAAGTGCACATCCCTCTCCCCCCTCCACCTTCAAATGGATGGTGTGCTCTGTGGCTCCTGGGTGGCCATGCGGGGTAGCATCTCACCTAAAACATCCAATATGTTCACTGTGGCAACAGATTAAGTGAGAGAGAAATGGTACGTTGCAACTGGTATGTCCAGTATTTGCTGCAACATTCTTTACTTTCAGATATTTTAAATCAAATCTTCAGATTTTTAAAAATCTGTTAAATGTGTTTGCTGATATACACTAGCTTGATGGGCAAAACATTTAGCTAGCTTTTATTGTGGTGGATGCAAAAGACAGGCATTAAGGATTAGGCACTTGTAGTAAATGGTTGACCTAATAGTCCCTAGTTGTGAGGATTAAGTTGTGTTAAACTGTTATATGTAAAGTGCTTTGAGTAACATGGCAGGTGCATGATGATGATGATGATGATGATGACTTTACTTTGTAAAGTGCCAGGTACACTGGCGCTATATAAATGTTTGTTAATAATAATAATAATAATGATCATGGAGTTAAATGGATAAACATTTTTGTTTTATTTTATTTACAACAGATAATTTCCAAGGCTTTAACATGTCTACTTGGGGAACCTTATGACGTTCTAGGACAAATGTGGAAAAAGCACAGGTTCTGTGGAATATTTGCTACTTCAGAAGTGGAAGCAGTATTAAGATTTTCTAAAACAGAAGCCTGAAGTTAGGCTTCTGAGAGGGCAGACCAACATGTGAATCTCATATCCTGTGGTAGAATAAACATCTGGTCCATTTTGCTCCATCCCGAACATATAGATGTGGACATTTCCATATGAAGAAAAAATCAATGAACTTCCCCGAATCGCGGCTGCAGAGAGCTGGATGGAAGAAGTCTCTGTCTCTGGTAGGGCACAGCTTTTAAGGGAGATAGCATCCTGCATGCTTCTTTCCTCACCCTTTCTTTCAGATGGCCTTCAGCTCCCTGAGGTTGCTCTAAAAGGTGCATCCTTGTACTGGCTGTCCCTGAACATGAGGAAAACATGGGCCTACAAGCTACAGTTACACTGATGTGACAGTCCAGGGGTCCCTGCCAGTAGGCAGAGATGTCAGTTGTACTGCTCATGCCCCACACAGAGAAACCACTAACCAGGGTCCATGTTGGATATACTACCACATGTGCATGTGCAGTGGGTGGGTGTGTTGCCCTACTCCCAAACCAAACCAGAAGCGAAGCCTCCAGGATGCCTTTCTCCCAGGGTTTGTGACCAGGAAATACCTCTGTACTTTAACCCTAATGTTAACAAAGGCCTTCTTTTCTTTGAAAAAATAGTTCACCTGTGTAAGTATGAGACACTTACGACCGCCAGTGTTTTGTCTTCTCATTTACTGTCACGGGAGTTTGCTGGGATTCTTTATCTGCTTTGGACTCCTGCCACCAACCTCACCAGCAAAGCTATTAACATACCTTCAGCCTTTGTTATTGCTGTTTCTCTTTGCCTGTGTGTGGTTTATTTCTGGTGTGTGCCTTTTACTGCAAAAAAAACAGCATGTCAGCCCCCTGGCCCTGGATTTATTTGCTATCTCTATAGCTGTGTCTACACATACTATGTAGATCTATTCTCTTTAACCATCAGCTGGCCACAACAGCAACTGATGAGCTCTGCCATAGTATGTGGTTCATTCCATCATGGTTGCAGATATTTAGTTAGTTAGTGTGTCCAAAATAGGAAAGGGAAAAACCATTTTTAAAATTATTTTTTTACATTTTACAATGTGGAATGATGAAAAAATAAGGCCCTCTGGGGTCTTTGGCTAACAAGCTCTTCTCAAGATAAAGATACCATTGCTTTCAGCACGTTAAACAGACAGGCATTCAGGCAGACAGATGAGAGGATTGCAGAATGGGGGTGAAATGCTACTGCCATGTATAATCTTAAGCTATTCCAGTTTTGACACCGAGAGCTCGCATGACTTAAGCACAACTGCTCTTGTTTTTTTGAAAGATCAATCTTTTTCATCCGTGACCTTGTCACATTTTGTTTTAAATACACTGCTGTAAGTTTCCTTCTGATAATTTCTTCTCTGCCCATTCTACCACCCACCCCTCTTTCATTTTACTGTAAGTCATCATGATCTAGTTTGTAACTTTCAGATGGAGAACAAGTGATGCAGCAAGAGTTATTTCAGTTTTGACAGGCAGTTCCACCTCCACTGTCATGCAAACATTACCATTCGGTGAAACAAAAAGCACTTTTCAATCGAGGAAAATTGATTTTATGTCTCTGAGCTCAGCAAAACTGCCCCAAAAGGGAAGGGAGTTTTTCTTCCAAGTTTTGCAAATGGCATAAAACAAAAGCCACTTCCCAACTTGGCCAATATTTTATAGACAGTTCCTATATCAAAGTTTTGAAAATAAGCAGCAGATCTCTATAGAAAGTCTACAACTAAAGACCTTCATTCGCTCAACTAGTTTTCAAGGACTTGTAAGTGGAAACAAGGCTTTTGTAGATTTTATAATTTGCTGTTTTGTTTTTTTCAAACCTTAATGTGAACTCATTTCAGCCCCAACGTGATGTTTGGAATACAGCGTGATCTCAGTCAGGCCTTAAACACTGCAAACTTTGATCTTGTTCATCCCAGAATTCAACAGCACAACTGCATGTTCAAGACAGGATTATCACTTTTGATAGTTGTCTAATGTCTCCAACATATTCAAGCATGCTATCCTTCTCTCAAACTATTTTTATTAATTATTATTATTATAAGTATTTGTATAGCGCCAGCTGTGTACCTGGCACTTTACAGAACAATGAGATACACGCAGTCCTTGCCTATGGCTTACAATCTAATAGACATGGAGGGGGAGAGGGATAGGGGACATATGGAGAGACAAGGGATAAAAACAACCAAGCGGATGCGAAGTCTCAGGTGCATGTGCTTGGCTTGGTTGCAGTTAGGCAGGAGTCTGCGGGGAGGGAAGACAGTAAGTATTGAGCGGGAAGTTCTAACAGGCGTTGGGAAAGGTGGCGAGGAAGAGGTGGGTTTTGAGGAGGGATTTGAATATGAAGAGGGAGGGGGCGAGGCGAATGTGGGCAGGGAGGGAGTTCCAGGCATGGGGGGCAGCAAGGGAGAAGGGACAAAGGCGGTTAGGAGAGCAGGGGAGAGGAGGGAAAGCAAGGGAGGGGACAGAGGAGGAGCAGAGAGTGCGTACAGGAGTGTGTAAGGAGATAAGGGCTAAGAGGTAAGGGGGAGCCAGGTTGTGACGGGTTTTCTAAGTAAATACTAGGAGTTTTTGAAGGATGTGTGCGGGAAGGGGGAGCAAGTGAAGCGAGGAGAGGAGAGACTGCATGTGGTCGAAGCGACGGGCCAAGTGGATGATCCTAGCAGCGGAGTTTTGGATGGAAATAAGGGGGTACAGATGAGAGTGGGGGAGGCCAGTGAGGAGGAGGTTGCAGTAGTCAAGGCGAGAGATGACCATGGCGTGAACAAGGGTTTTGGCTGAGGAGACAGAGAGAAAGGGCAAATCCGTGCAATGTTACAGAGGGCAAAGCGACAGGACCTGGCAACAGAGTCGATGTAAGGTTTGAAGGAAAGGTCAGTGTCGAAGACAAAGCCCAAGCTACAGGCTTGGGGGACAGGACGGATGGTGACCCCATCAATAAGGATGGAGAGGGAAGACGGGGAGGAAGGGTAGGGAGAAACAATAAGGAGTTCAGTCTTAACCATGTTGAGCTTGAGCTGACATCGGGACATCCAGGCGGAGATATCAGAGAGACAGTTGATGAGGCAAGTTTGGACAGAAGGGGAGGGGTGTGTGTGGAGGGATAGAGCTGAGTGACGTCAGCATAAAGGTGATATTGGAATCCATGGGAGGCAATGCCTTTGCCAAGGGACAGGGTGTAGATAGAGAAGAGGAGAGGGCCCAGGACATAGCCTTGGGAAACCCCCACTGAGAGGGGGAGGGAGGAGGAGCTGGAATTGGGAAGAGACACATTAAAGGAGTGGTCAGAGAAGTAGGAGGAGAACCAGTCAAGGACAGAGCTGCAGAAGCCTGGGGAGTAAAGAGAGTCCAGTAGGAGTGAGTGGTCGACAGTGTCAAAGGCAGCAGAGCGGTCAAGGAGGACAAGAATGGTTAGATTGAGCGACCAGTAGATCATTGGTGATCTTGGCAAGGGCCGTTTCTGTGGAGTGAAGAAGCCAGATTGGAGAGGGTCCAGGGATGAGTTCGCAGAGAGGAGATCAAGGCAACAGGAGTAGACAACACGTTCTAGAAGCTTAGAGGCAAAGTGTAGGAGGGAGACCGACCGGTAACTGCAGGGGTCAAAAGGGTTGAGGGTGGACTTTTTGAGGATGGGAGAGACAGTGGCATGTTTGAAGGTGGAGGGGAAGGAGCCGGTGGAGAGGGAGAGATTAATGACATGTAAGGGGAGGGGGCGACAGTGGGAACAATGGGGGTCAGGAGGTGGGAGGGGATTGGGTCGAGAGGGCAGGTGGAGGGGTTGGCGGAACAGAGCAGAGAGATTTCCTCAAGGGAGGCAGGAGGAAAGGAGGAGAGGAGAGTGGGGGGAGGGGGCGGTGAGGGAGCGGGGAAAGGAGATGGGTGGGAAGCAATGTCCTGGTGGATCTTGTCAATCTTTGAAGTGAAGAATGACATGAGGTCCTGAGCAGAGAGGGAAGAGGGTGGAGGAGGGCAGGGGGACTTGAGAAGGGAGTCAAAGGTGGAAAAGAGGCGGCGAGGGTCACGAGAGTAGGATTCAACCTGGGAGGCATAGTAGTGTTGCCTCGCCAGGGAGATAGCGGAAGAGAAGGAGGAGAGGGAAAATTTGTAGTGGAGGAAGTCAGGGTGGGAGTGAGATTTGCACCAGAGGCGTTCAGCAGCCCGGATGCAGGAGCAGAGGTAGCGGATAGTAGGGGTGAGCCAAGGACGGGGGTTTGGGGGTCGAACAGGGCGGGAGGAGAGGGGGGAAAGAGTCGAGGGTTGAGGCAAGAGAGGTGTTAAGAGAAGAGATGGCAGTGTCAGGGGAGGGAGAGGAGGAGGAGATCACAGGGGGGAGAAGGAGGGAGAGGGAGGAGACGAAGTCTAAAGGGCTGACAGCCTGCAGATCATGGAAGGGGCGTGGAGCTGGGGAAGAAGATGGGGGTTGGTGGGAGAGGTTGAAGGAAGCGAGGTGATGGTCGGATATGGGACAAAGGTCAAAGGAGAGGTCAGCAATAGGACAGTTTCTGGAAAAGATGAGGTCAAGAGAGTGGTCGTCAGTGTGGGTGGGGGAATCAGTCCAGAGGTGGAGATCAAAGGAGATTACGGAGAGAAAGCAGGAGATAGAGGGCTGGGAAGGTGAATCAACATGGATGTTGAAGTCACCAAGAATGAGAGCGGGGGTATCCTCAGAAAGGAAGAAGGTAAGCCAGGATTCAAAGTCCGGGATAAAAGAGGAAAGGGGGCCAGGGGGGCAGTAAATGACAGCGACACAAAGGTGAAGGGGGGAGTAGAGACACACCGAGTGGGCCTTGAAGGAAGGGAAGGAGAAGGAGAGGGAGGTAGGAGGGGCTGGAATCGGTAGGGGTTGGCAAGGAGAAGGTCCACGCCACCACCCTAGCCTTTGGGTCGGGGCTGGTGAGAGAACAAAAGGCCTGCAGAGGAGAGTGTGGCAGCGGTGACAGAGTCAACGGGAAAGATCCAGGTTTCAGTGAGTGCAAGGAGTTGAAAGCAGTGGGAAAAGAAGAGGTCGTGAACGAAGGGGGCTTTGCCAACAGCAGAGCGGCAGTTCCAGAGGCAGCAGGAGAAGGGGAGTTGATCAGGGGGAAGGCAGGGAATGTGGATGAAATTGGGCGATGGGGTTTTTACAGGGCTTGTGAGAGGGTGGGAGGAGGGGAGGAGGGAGGGAAAGTAGGCAAAGGGGAAAATAAGGTGTGGGAAGGTTGGAGAAAGAGTGTTGGATGAGGAAGAGGGAGAAGCAGGGGAGACAGCAGATGGAGAGGAGAGATGGAGGGTGAGGGAGATACGGGGAGACATTCCAATGCTGGTATTCATGGCAGCAGCGGCGATAAACAGATCTGCGGGTGGTGCGGGAGGGTCCACGAGACGGCTGAAAGAGACTGTGTTGCACGGCTGTTGTTCCAGGAGCAGGGTCCTCGTGAGCCTCGCACTGGCCTCACAACAGCCACAAAATGGCCAGCGCCCTTTTGTCGCTGCCCTTCGGGCACTGCCTGAGGGCTGCCACCCGCAGGGGTGGACAACAGCTATCAGGGCTGGGGCGCGGCTGGGAGGGACTGCATCCAGGCGCTGGGGCTAGTTACCTGCAGGAAGGGATGAGCTGGTCACATGGGGTGCTGGGGGCGGGGCTCGCAATGGGGCTTCCTGGGGTCTCTTGCAGGGGTGGGCAGCAGCTATCAGTGCTTTGACATTTAAGGATGACAATGATGCTATCACTGGTTCAGTCCCTAAAACGAAATTTTGAAAAAACAAAATGGATGCTAGAAGTTCGCACTGGCCCTTTTCACATGATGCCCCCCCCCCTTCAACCATGTGGGCGAGGGGGGGTATCCATGTGAGCGCCGGTGGGGATGGGTGGGGTGCGTGTGTGCTCCTGCGCTCCACCAATCCTTCACGCATGGAGGCACTGGAGAAAATGGAGATGCCTCTGTGTGTGGAGATGGGTGAGCATCCATGCGATGGGCCGCACACACGCCACACACCTGCCAAGGCCTCCACCCGGGCCCATGTGAAAAGGGCCATTGTCACAACCAGCTGTATTAATTAAGGTAGAAAATCCAAATGCTTTTGCGGCTATTGATGCTTTGAAGGAATTTAAGCTTCTGCAAACAGCTATTCCAGCTGTTATCTCACTTTTTCACCTCATTTTCACAGTGCCTTCTTGCAGGTATACTTCCCCCCGCCCTCACCTAAAGTGATTTAAAACGTATCTGTGTGCAACAACTGGGAAGACTGCTTGAGCAACTTGACATCTGTTTCCATACAGCTAGAGATTCTTCTGACACCCCTGATCTAAGGACAATTGTAGACATGCACAGAGATTCAAATGATTGTCAGATGTGACTGTAATCGGTATTTTGTAGAGCTTCAGTGAGCTGCTCAACAGAGATGCAATCTCTGGAGAACAAACCCCTCAATGCACATGAGCTCACTGACATTTATCCTTTAGGCCAGCTCTACAGCCTGTATCTGCTCTTTGCCTGTTTGGCTCATAACACAAAGCCAGACTAAAAGGAAATCACAGACATGGAAAAATATGTGCTACTAAGGTTTACAGGAATTCAAAATACTCCAAGCAGAAACCAGCAGGTTCGGTTCAGACTGAAATCCCTGTTTGAACATTTTGGCCTTACTATTGTCTAAGCCATCTGCTGACACTATACAGCCATCCAGCATTTTAGCCATTCTGAACACAAGATTTGTTTTGGCTTTGTGCATGTGCATGTTTGAGCACCAGATGTTGTGAGAAAGAGAGGAACCATGGGAAGAACACAGGAACATAACGTGTCACTTTTGTGTGACAGGAAAAAGGAAGGAAGCAGAGCAAACCAAAAGAAAATACTTCAGCCTGCTAGGAGAGAGACTTCAAGAAGGAAAGGTCAGCAGAAACTGGAACAAAGTCAAAACAACACTTCTGAGGTGATTTTATTAGGACAAAGGGCAGATAAGGACCTATTGTATTTGTAGCTTTTGAAGGGGGAAAGCTTTTTCTTTTTCCCTTTCTTTTCTTGAGCAAACAAGGTTAAAAAAAAACAAACCCAAAAGCCCCACCACCCTGGAAACCTCTAATCTAATCCCTTGCACTACGACTGGAATTGCAAGAACCAGAGCAAATTTACACTTTTGTAATTTTCTAATGAGAACCCAGCATTACAACCAGCATCTTCTAGCAAAGTAGGATTTCCTTTGGCATCTATTTATACTGCTACTAAATCACTCCGTAGACCCTCTAATGATCAATTTAACTCACTTTTCATCCTTTAATCTCAGGGTACAGTTTCCTCAGTGCCATAAACAGCCAAGATCTTAAATATATGGGAGCCACAGAATCTGAGCAAACCGATAATGAATTTTGAAAATTAGGGAGTGTGAAAATCAGTGGAAAACTTAATAGAAAAGTAATAGTAATCACTCAGGGAGAAAATGTAAAGAGGGGTGGGAAACTGCAACAAAATGATAAACTCCAGTGGAACCCATATGAAGGAAGTCGAATTAAAAATCAACTACTCCCACATGACACAAGTTCAGACATCCGCTGGCTGGTAGACCCAGCAAAGAGGCAAATGATTAAAAGGCTATTAAGACTGAATCATTTCTTCATCCCTAAATGTCATCTTTCCAGATGAGATTTGAAAAACATCAGACAGACATAGCTTGGAGAGCTACACCACTCATGCCCAAATTGTCCCTATTCTCTTGATAAATAGAAGACTTCACTTTTTTTTGGTCATCCAGCCAGCTCAAAAATAATATATATTCTCATGTTTAATAAGAAGGTAGTGGTGGCATTGCAATGACAGTAGTGAAAAGAACGGGATGAGAAATGAAACATTGTAATGGTCCCTCTGATTCGCTTTAAAAAATGCCTAAATACCTTTTGACAGAGACTGTGATAAAAGGGTTGTAATGTCATTTCAATGAGAGGTTACACTGTAATGAAAAGGCTCCCTTCTAAGCCCAAATCCCACGGCATCATTACCACACTTCAGCTGTCCACCTCTGGACAGTGAGCTATTAAAAAGCAAACATGACATACACTATGCCAAACTAGTAAAAATGTAAAATATCTGGGCCTCTGTTTAGCTTTTTACCCTTTTAGATTATACAAAGGATTATTAATTATATTATTTATTATTTATTATTATTATTATGGCAAAGTGAACAAACATACTTGGATACCAGCCTTCATGAAAGGTCAAACCAATTTTGGCACCTGTGACATTCACTGTAGAGTAACAAGTGATCAAATCAATCCATGTATTGACTGTAGGCTGGGTATTGTCACATCATGGGTAGTAGCCCTAACAATTGTTGACTCTGTAAATTTTACGTCACTCCTCACATCAATAAATAATAGTACTAATTCCAGTAGAGAGGTGTTATGTTGTATGTGCTATTTCTAGTCCTTGTTCTTCCCTCACCCAAAAAAATTAACTTAATTTTACCCTGGACACATGCGATTTACAATTCAAATCTCAAAAGTCATCATAATAGCAATCAGCATATTCTCCAAAAAGTATGTTCTCTCTCATGGCTGGATTATTTTGCAGTCATTGCTTATGTGAATCAGAATTGGAGAAATTAGGTATTTTGCCATAAGCCACATAGCAGTGTCCCTTACTGAATCCCAGCAGTTACCCAGAGTCACAATTCTCTAAGGTGCTGCTTGCTGGATAAAATTCTGTCTCACTTATAGTCAATGGGAATTTTGGAAGAAGTTAACCCAATAGGCTTATTATAACAATTATTATTATTTAGTTAGACAGTGCCAGCAATGCACCTAGGACTGAACAGTTGTGATTACGAGACAGCCCCTTGCCTGAAGGGGCTTACAATCTAGGATGGACAAGGGATGGGAGACAAGGGAATGGGGAACATAAGGAAACAGGGAAACATTCAAGAAATTGTGAAGTTACAAGTGTATACCCTTAGCTTAACTATAAGGGAGAAGTAATTCTGGAGGATAAGACCATATAAGGAGAAGCATAAATGAAGAAGAGCTGAAGAACGCAAAGAGTTGAGGAAAGTCTGATAGAGGCAGTTTTTTGGGGAGTGATCTGATGGCTGGGAGTGAGCCGAACATACATGCTTTGACCAACCGTGAATGTACCAGCTCAGGGCCAGCCGAAGAATTGACAGGGCCCAGCGTAAAAACAAAGTGGCCCCCATTGTCCCTCCTCCATAGCTGCATCTTTTTAACAATTGGCAGTCTGGTGCTCCCCCACCCCAACTGGGAAGGGGGCAGGAAGGGGGGGCAGGGACTCTCAGAAATAGGACCCACAGGAACAGCCCAATCTGGGGCCTCAGGAGCACTGATCCTGAGTAGGGTTGCCACCTTTGGTCATTTTTTATCTGACACTTCCATTTTGGCCTATGGGAGTGTCAGGTAAAAAGCCACAACAGGTGGTAACTCTAATCCTGAGGTTACCAGGACTGGTCTCCCTGCGGGACATTTTTGACTGTGTGGTCCAGGTGATGGCCCCAACTGGCCCTGTATCAGATATACCAGTGGTTCTCAAACATTTTGGACTGTGCCTCCTTCCGCTTTTCCATGGAATTTGAGTTTCACTTGTCACAGAAACATATGAACACTTTGTTCCCTCTCTGTCCCTCTTATTGTCTCCCTCTCTTCCTTCTCATTGCCACCCCACCATTTTAGAAATCCCCCAAGCTCAAAGCATAGCTGTTGTGTTCCTTCTTGTACCCCCACCATATTTTCTGCATCCTCCCCTAATCCCCAGTTTGAAAACTACTGAGATACACAATGCTGTTTTTCTGTCTTCCATAGGAGTCTACATGTGCATCAGTGAAAAAAATGCCAAAAAAATTAAATTCTCTTTTCTACTGAAAATTTCATCAGTATTTTTCTGATTAGCACTACCTCTACATTGAGGTATCTTGATTTAATTTATATCCGGAAACTTTTGACCCATATTCCTTCATGCTTGTTGGATACTAGAAATTCTTGCACTGCCATGGAATACTGCCTTTATTTGCTCAGTTAGTTTATTTTTGATACTGTGCAGCAGGCAAAATTCAGGTTATTTTATCATGTGTGCATTTAACTACCCCAGGGGCTTGTAGAACAGTAGTACTGCAGGTCAAGTAGTTTAGAAACCAGATTGCGTTGAGTGCAAGTTTGGGATCTCATTTTTCTAACTGTGAAGACTGTATTCCAAGTTCTAATTTATACACACTCCATTTATATTGCAAATGAAAACAAAAAGAGTCCTGTAATTCATCATATCAGCCAGTGTCAGTGTACAGAAAAGCATACTGTTTAAAAAATGTCTCCCTCTTCATAAAGGATTTCAGCAGTCACAGATAAAATACTACTGTCATTTTTTTAACAGCTGGTGTTAGTGTGTAGTGCAGAGCTTGCTGAAAATAAAACGAAAAATGATAAATTCTACAGACAATGCAATTTATATAGCTGCAACTATAGAGAGGTGATCACAAGAAGTAATTTCAAACTTGCTCTGCAAGATCCTATGCAGTACGTTTCAAAAACCTGTGATATAATGTGATAACTACATTTTTAGCCAACTCATAAAACAATACACAAGACAGTACAGTAACATCTTTAATTGATACCATGTGAAATTACTGTACTACACCTGTACAGTCTTGGCTGCTTTAAAATGGGCTTTGTGCTAGTTTGGTTCATTCATACCACTTTTATCATCACATCGGAAAACAGTTATCAAAGGTAATACTGGTTGTTTTTAGAGAAAACACCAACTTTCCTAGACTATGGTTTGTTCCACAAATTATATTACCACAGATTAAGCAGTTCTCATACCAATGTTTACAGCTTTGTAAAACAGATAATGAACCACCATAAAGTATGGTGCTCCTGCATAATAATATTGCATTATAGATTTGTGTAACTGATTTGCTTACAGCACAACAACAATGCAAGAAATGGTAGAGTACACCATGGAGGCCACAGATGCAGAAAGAGCACACCAAACTCCATGGACTATTTTTAGACCAATTCAATTCTTTTGTAAGTTAAACCTGTCATGCTACTGTGGGGGATGGGGAAGATATAATTAGTAGACATGCCGTCTAGTCTCAATGATTCTGCAAGATGTGATAATATATCAGGAATGATACTGCTCATTTAATTTCATCATTAAATCAATAAACACTTAAGAAAATACTGTTGCAACAAATTCATGTCCTAAAGGCAACAGACATAATGACTATATAAATCATTCAGATATGCACCTAGAGAACTTGAACTAAGACCTGCACTTGAGCACCAAAAATATTGTCTCTGCTATGTGAAACAGAGACCTCTCGGGCATTTTTAGACAAGCAGGGGAATCTAGCGGATTGACAAATCTGCTCTTTAAAAAGTCGCGCAGGGAGCGTTTACATGCACAGGAAGTTGCCAGCCACCACTGAAAACAGCGGTGCCCGGTGGCCCGCACATTATTTTTAAACCGCGATATCAAGGTTTTACAAATCCAAGTTTAAAAAATAATGTGAGAGTCACTGGGCGCCGCTGTTTTCAATGGTGGCCGGCAACTTCCAATGCGTGTAAACACTCCTCACGCAACTTTTTTAAGAGCAGATTTGTCAATCTGCTAGATTCCCCTACTCGTCTAAAAATGCCTTTAGTTGGAAGTCGTATTCAGGTAATTAACCTATTTGTAATCTAGTTACAAGAGACCATGGGGCTGATCCAAAGGAATTCATGCATCATGTGTGGACGCACACACTACACACAAGGTATGCATGCTCCAAGCGTAGCGTGTGCAAACACCATGTGCAGATTATGCACAAATTTCACATGACTCACAGTAGTACACGCAAGTGCATTCACATTCTGCGCTTGGTGCGCAACCAACGTAAACACACGGTATGTGCGTCTACTTTGGATCGGGTCCAAAATTCATAGACGTGCGTGCACACAGGGTGTAAACAGACAGACATCAGCTCTGCTATTGCCCATGCCAGCCCACTTCACCCTGGCTTGACCTTTCTGAAACCCAGGGCAACAGGCAAACATGGAATCCTGTCCACGTAAACGGGCCCAAGAGCCCCAGCCAAACACAGTCCTGCCCAGATCATAGATGCCAGCGGACCAAATGGCCAAAGCAGCTGCTGCCACTGCATCCCATTGCCACGATTACCAGAGCAAGCTGTGGGGCTGGAGTACAGGGTTGGCTCCCAGGTCCATGTGTTCCCAAGCTGGGGCTTTCCCGGGGCACCAGGAAGGCGTGTTTGCTGCCTATGCATTTGGTTCCCGCACACACTAGGCTGTCTTTCCAAACACGGAGAAACCCATGGGTGTGTGCAGCTCCTGTTTGGGTCACCCACGCACATGCTCCGGGGCTCTGACCCATTCGCTGTCGATCTAAAAACACCTAAACATACTCTGGCAGAAAATCACTAACTATTTTTCTAGGGTAGTTTTCTGTAATCATCACTCCTCATTTTCTAATAGCTATAATTCAGTTGTATCTGAGATATCATAGGATTGTGTGTTTTTTTGGGCGGTGAGGGGGAAGCAGAGATGGGCTCAGTTGGAAATACCTTTATCTAAGCTGACAGTCTGGAAAACAATTGTCTTAAAAATGACTTTAACTATCCCCATTGTGCTACAGTTCTACACACATAACTATCTGCATAAGAGAGGAACCTGCATGGGATTGTGTAGGAGGTAGGCGTGGGATGGGCAAGGTATTCAAGTTTTTAATTGATGATTTATTTATTTTTTAAAGTTTTTAATTGATTTTAATGGTTTTTGTATTTGTTTTTATGATTTTAAGCCACCTTTCTCTGTGGGAAGGGTGGCATAGAAATATAAATAAAATAAAATAAGTTACCACTCAGGAAAAGGACCTTGGAGTCATTGTGGACAATACATTGAAACCCTCAGCTCCGTGTGTGGCAGCCATAAAACAAACAAACAGAATTTTAGGAATCATTTGTAAAGGGATAGAGAATGAAACTGAAAATACTACCACTATATAAATCCATAGTACAACTGCACCTTGAATATTGTGTGCAGTTCTGGTCACCCCGTCTCAAAAAAGATATAATAGAAATACAAAAGGTACAGAGAAGGGCAACAAAAATTTTAAGGGGTATGGAATGGCTTCCCTATGAAGAGAGAGTAGATAGTTTGGGGTTCTTCAGCTTGGAGAAGAGATGACAGAGGGGATATGGTAGAAGTTTATAAAATCACAAGTGGTGTGGAACAAGTTAATAGGGGACAGTTATTTACCCTCTCAAACAATACTAGAACTAGGGGACACTTCATGAAACTAATGGATAGCAGACTTAAAAGAAATAAAAGAAAGGGGTTTTTTTCAGGCCCCAGCAGTCTCATGGGACTCTGTGATTGCTCAATGCCTGCTGCCTCCCACAACCAATCAGGGGAGCTCTGGGGGAGGGCACTGCAACCCTTTATAATGGGCGGGCCAGACTTTTTCTCTCTGTTCTGTGAGAGCTCTGCTTGTCAGGTTACGTTTACAGAACTGTGGTGCTTGCACACACAAAAAGTTCTCCCTAGTTCTCATTATATTACCAATACCTTTCCTTTCTCATACCCTACATTTTACCTTCTTCCCCCTGTACATTATATATAGATAGGTAGTATATATTAGATATAGATATAGATTATAGACATATACATTAGAATAGTTATATAGATAACTGATTAGATAATAGATCGTTTTCCTTTTCCCTTCCCGTCTCCCTTAGATTTAGATATTAGTTGCACACAGGAATCGATAACGATACCAATACCAAAAATAAAATCTTCATTTGAAACGGTACCAATAACCATACCAATAACCATACCGATATTATCATTAATAACGATAATAACAATGACATTTTTGAATAATGAAAATGAAAACGAAAAATGAAAACAACATGGGGGCCTGGTGCACACCCGAGTTGTGGATTTTTTAGTATAGCTTAGTTTAACAAAGGACTGAACAAGTTTCTGGAGGATATGTCCATTAGCAGCTATTAGCCAGATGCGTTTGAGGAATATAACCTCTTACTAGGGGCGGGACTACCGGTTTTTCCGGTATCCGATAATGCCGGTACGGCATTGTCGGATTCAACCCGGTAATCCGGACCGGTTACCGGATTTTTTTTTTACATTGCGGCCATTTAAATGAATGGCCGCAATGTAAAAAAACCCCACCAAAAACCCGCGTTTCCCTCCCCGAGTCCAGGCTGCGTGGGTGGAAGGGGGGACACCCGAGCCCTCCAGCACCAGCGGCCGCGGCATCCCAGCAGCAGCTGGTAAGTATTAGACCTGATCCGGGGAACTTCCGGGTTTCCCCGGAAGGCCTACAGCATCTGAAGCCAGCAGCCACAGCCGGCGCTGAGGCCACCGGACCGCCGCCGCCACCCGGTGCTGAACTGGAAGGTAGGATCCTGGGAACTTGTTGGAAGTAGGGTGATCCCTGGGGTGGGGGTGTTAAACCCAGGGATCAGGTCTAATACTTACCAGCTGCTGCTGGGATGCCGCGGCCGCTGGTGGGCTCTGGGTTGCCGGCAACAGAGAGTCACTTAGGGG
>QEPC01006430.1:5507165-5549132 GCA_003113815.1 Sphenodon punctatus | reverse complement strand
GAGCTTAAACAGAGGGAGAGAGAGAAGGAGTAGAGAGATGGAGTTGAGTGTCATCAGCATAGAGGTGGTATTGGAAGCCATGGGAGGCAATGAGTTTGCCTAAGGATGAGGTGGAGATAGAGAAGAGGAGAGGCTAAGAACAGAGCCTTGAGGAACACCAACTGAGAAGGGGAAGGAGGAGGAGGTGGAGTTGGAGAGAGACACATTAAAGGAGCGGTCAGAGAAGCAGGAGGAGAAACAGTTAAGGACAGAGCCGCAAAAGCCAAGGGAGTAAAGGGAATCCAGCAAAAGTGAGTGGTCAACAGTATTGAAGGCAGCAGAGAGATCAAGGAGGACAAGAATGGAATAGAGATGTTTAGATTTAGCCACCAGAAGGTCATTGGTGATCTTAGCAAGAGCAGTTTCAGTAGAATGAAGGGGGCGGAAGCCAGATTGGAGGGGGTCAAGGGAGGAGTTGGAAGATAGAAAGTCAAGGCAGCGGGAGTAGACAACATGTTGAAGCAACTTGGAAGCAAAAGGAAGGAGTGAGACAGGTTAAGCTTTAATAAAGAACTTGAACTTGAAATAAAATAAAATAAAGAGATAGACAAAATAAAAGTGCTTTTAATTCTTACAAACTTCCATCCAAGTATTAAATTTTCTTCCAAATTTTTTAAATCTGAAGGATGGGTGAGGAAAATGATGCATAGTTCCATCTTGACTCCCAATCTATGTTGTAAGTCACCCTCAGCTTTAATGGGAAGGGTAGGGTATAAGTGTGAATAAACAAATAATAAAATATTTCCAAAGAAATTCATAGGAAAGTGAGCATATCACTTGTTTTGCAAAACTTCATTAGCTGAGCAGGTGGTGGAGAATTTATTTCGTAAGACAAATGGTAGTGTCAGAACCCTTTCTCCTCTGATTACACAAAAATGTTCAGGGTGGAAATAACTGAACATTTCAATAACAATTTTGAGTTAGAGCAGTTTTATTCCATTTTTAATAAAAGTTTTATTTATGTCAACAAAATAAATACAATGCTAATACGTATTCCTGCTCCTTAAACGTTTTTCACCTCTTTCCCTTTCTACCCTATATGTCTGGAGACCCAACTCAAACATGAGTCTGCCGTCTCTCCACACCTTTCTTAAAACCTACCTCGTCCATCAGGATTTCCCTAGCTTCTGACCCCCACAGACTGCTCACTGATCCTTCTCCTCATAGTATTTTATTCCTTAGAATTCCCGTCCTCCCTTAGTAACTAAGCTAAGCACATACAATTGTGAGATCTCAACTTCTTTAATGTGTCTCTCTCACTATGTTCCCTCTTGTCTCCCTTCTCTTGTCCATTCCAGATTGTAGGCCCTTGGGTAGTGTTCCGTCTTAAACTACAACTGTTCAGCTCCAGGAATATTGCTGGCACTATATAAATAATTAAATAGTATTGATATTATTAACCCACTTCATGGTACATGTGTGCACACGGTATTTTTTTTTGGGGGGGGGGGCAGGGGGTAACTAATTGGTTTGGAAAACTTCCCAACTGAAATCTGCCCCTCCCCTATCTACAAGGGGAAAACATTTAGTTAATTATTCATTATTATTATTATTATTATTAAGTATTAGTGTTACTGTTAGTACATCTGTTTGTTAGTTGGATTGCCTAAGCTCAAATTTCAAGTGAATGGCCACAATCCCAAACTCCCTCCATGCAGGATCTGCATAAGATCTGCACAGCACAATGCATTTCCAATGGGCATGTGTGTGCGCTGCATGCACACATGCACATGCAGGTTGCATGAAGCACATAGGATCAGCTCCAAAGTTTAAAGATTTACATGCATTTCACTATATCTACTGGACCATCCTTATCCACATGCTTGTTGACAACCTCAAAAATTTCAGCAGATTAGGGAGGCATGACTTCCCTTTAGAAAAACTATAATCGGCTCTCCCACATAGTATCAGGTTTGTCAAGATGCCTAATAATAGAAATAGACTAAATAATCTGCCCAAGGTCAAATAGGAAGCCTACTTAGTGAACTGAACCTTACCCTCCAAGGTGAGAAGATAGCACTCTAACTTCTATAATGTTGGTTATCCCTATGCACATGAAACAACAACTCATGCATATAATTGCATCACTTTCTCTTTCTGAAATCAATTTTCTGAACAAAAATATGTTGGCCTGATTATATACAGAAAGAAAAAAAGACATAATGAATACCAAAGTCAGTTCTTGTCTTTAATAGTACGTCATGTTGGCAGAGATTTTTGAAGTATTTGCCTTCTGCTAGTTGCCTGATTTTATGCTATTTTTATTTAAAATAAGAATCACAAGGTCACTGGTAATTCTAGTTCATACAAAAGCCTTTGTATTTCGCTGAGTGAAACAGAGATTCTGCTGATGGATGACCTTATGTTGGCTTTTGCTTTTGAACTTCCCCCAAATTGTTTTGCATCATACAGTTGTATAGCAGGGATACATGATTGATTGTTTGATATTAACCTTGACTAGAAGAAGGTAAGAAGAATCCTGCAAACTGCAAACATTTTTGCATTTGGTTTCTTCAGACAGTAATAGAGTTAGTGACTAAAGCCCATTTTCAGATAAGAACATACATTTACAGAAGTAAAAATAATTGTTCTTGAATAGTTACGAGAGTCCATCCAACTTATGTGGACCTGGACCACATCTATAAAACAGCAAAGTAAATAGATATGAAAGGCCCTCAGGAGACCTCTAATTCAGTCCCTTGCCCTGAGACAAGATACTCTATACTTCTAGAGTAGTGGTTTTCAAACTGGGGGCCAGGCCCCACATAGAAGGAGCTCAGGAAGTATCCCTGGAGGGAGAGGGTACAAGAAGGGGCACATCTGCCAAATCCCTAGTTCTATTCTGACTGAGCCTGGAAGAATTTCCAAAATATTTGTGTAGCAAAGGGGGATAGAGTGATAAAGTGGAAGGGAGGCCAGTGTCAAGGGCAGAATGGGGAAAGGGAATAAAGTAAGGGATGGCCAGACTTATTGTGCACATGATCCATTTGATGCAGGAGTCAATCTCAGGGGGTCTACCAGACCCCCTCCTGGTGGGTGTGCACTCCAGACCAGGAGCCCTCTCACTTGGTCCCAGCTCTAGGACATCTCAGCAAGGTCTCAGGACAGGAGAGAAGCACTTCCCTTGAGAGAGAGCCTTCCCTGTCACAATAAGGGTGGCAAGATATGCACATTTGAGAGGACACTTAATAGAGGTTGCAGGGCTGCACTGGAGACAGTGCAGACCTGCAACCTGTACTTCTCATAAGTGTCCTCTCAAATGTGCATATCAGGCCACCCTAGTCACACTGGACATACCTCCTAGCCTGTATCCCCACCCTCCAGAAATGCTCTCTGGGTTGCTAGTCACCATCTCCTTCCCAGGTCGATCCACCTCTCCACACTGTGATCTAGCTTGTCATCTACCAATCAATCAATCAATCAAATCACAATCTACCTTTCGGCCAGTTCATCTCTGGAATAAGGTGTGTGAATGTGTATGTGGTGGGGGAGCCTCAGCTACCACAGGTAAGGAGGAAGAATGGCACAGCCAAAAAGTGTGAGAACCACTGCTTTAAAGTATCCCTGACTAATCCCTCTCAAGTCTTTTATTGAAAACTTCCAGGAAAGAAGATCCCACATCCTTCCTAGGCAGCTTCTTCCAGGCTGAACATTTCTAGTAGTATTTCCCCCTATATTTAACCTAAACTCTTTAACCGCAGGGTTCCATTCTGTCCCCCCTCCTGTTCAACGTATATATGCAGCCTTTGGGCAAGGTCATGAGAGGATTTGGAGTGTGTTGCCATCAATATGCTGACAACACTCAGCTCTACCTCTCATTTTCAACAGACACAGGCTCTGCAGTCTCGTTACTTACTCAATATCTGGCAGCTATGGGGGACTGGATGAGGGTGAGCCTCCTGAAGTTGAATCCGGACAGGACGGAGGTGATGCTGGTGGGGAGGGCCGAGGGAGTGAAGGGGTGAGCCCTGTGCTGGTTCCTCAGGTTCACAGTCTGGGGGATACTCCTCAATTCACAGCTCCGCATGGATGTCCAGGTGGCAGTTGTGGCGAGGAGTACATTTACTAAATTATATCTGCTATGACGGTTATGGCCATATATCTCAGACTGCAACCATCATCCATGCCTTCATCACCTCATGTAAAGTGCTCTATGTGGGCTACCAAGATGATGGTCCGGAAGCTGCAGCGGATGCAGAATGCAGTGGCCCTTCTCCTCACGGGGATGGGCCACCAAGAGCACATAACACCAGTGCTCCGTTCTCTGCACTGGCTACCTATAGCCTTCTGGGCCTGATTCAAGGTGTTGTTTTTTACCTACACAGTCTGGGTCCCACCTATCTGCGGGACTGCCTCACTCCCTGGGTTTTGGAACGGTTGATGTGGTTGGCCGGGGTGCCCCTTTGGAGATTTCCCGTGTTCAGCGGGGGGCCACATCGGAGAGGGCATTCTCAGGCGCTGCGCCTCAGATGTGGAACTCCCTCTTGGCGGAGGTTTATTTGGCTCAGAACCTTCCCTCCTTCAGGCGTCAATGTAAAACCTGGTTGTTCTGCCAGGCGTTTGGTGAGGGGGAGGGGTGGTGGTGGGTTAGGGAGAGTATGATGACCCGTAGGGAAGTATTGTTGTTTTATTTAATTTTATGCTTATATTATGTATTTTATTTTATTTTTTATATTGTATGCCACCCTGAGCTGCCTTGGCAGGACTCAAGGAGGGAGCAGGATAGAAAAATTTTAAATAAATAATTAAATCATACCTTCCTTCTTGTCCTATCCTCAATGGCACTTGAGAACAAATGTTCTCCAGCTTTTTTTGCAGCAACCTTTGATATATTTGAAAATTGCTATAATCCCCTGACCCCTTCCTTTCTCTAGGTTACACATGCCCAGTTCTACGAGCCTCTCCTCACACCACTTGTATTCCAGACCCTGGATCATCTTTGTTAGCCTCCTTTGAATTCTTTCCAATTTGTCAACATCCTTCTTGAAATGTGGGGTCAAAACTGAACACAGTACTTCTAATGAGGCCTAACCATTGCCAAGAGTAGTGGTACTATATACAGGCTTGATATAATGGTTTTTAAAGTATAATCCAAATGGATCTAGTGTTTTCTGCAACAGCATCACATTGTTGACTCATGTTCAGCTTTCAATCTGATATAACTCCCAAGTCTTTCTTGACAGTGCTGCTGTCTAGCCAGTTGACTCCTGTCTTTTGTTAACTTCCAGAAACGTTCACAGGACAACAAATGTTATGCAAATACTGAAGAATATTCTCCAAGAGAGATTTCGGATTTTGTTTTGAATATCAGAACCATGATTGTAAATGTTGCCCTCAAACAACTGAAAAAGGGGTAAGTATATCCGATAAACTATTCATTGTGGTTTACATAATTAAAATTCATCTTTGTCTGCCCACCAAGACACTTTATAGGGAATTGGTTTTTAGAAAGTGCTGGTCATTTGACCTCTGAAAATTAGGTCGTTCAGAGGTTTGTCAAACTAGGTTCCACAAAACTGAGGAAACTTGAATCATAGCTGCTTTTGAAAATATGGGTGTTTTTATGTAGTTCTAGTGCCAGGTAAGACAGGTTATTTGAGAACTTTCTGACAAAGGTCATGCAACTTGCATCAAAGCAAAGAGGTACCGAACAGCCCCATGGTTGATGATGGGGCTGTCCAATATCTGTTGGACTAGCCACCAGAAAACTGATAGTGTGGTGAGATAGTGGGACACAGGACGGGGTGGGCAATGGGGGGGGGCATGCATGAGTGGGGTGAGGGGCTGAAGGCGGGGCCAAAGACACAGGAATCAGGCAGGGAGACCTTAAAATCCCAGCGGTAACAGCAGCAGCACTCTGGTGCATGCTCAAGCTTCTGGAGGGGCCAAACAAACTCTGAACGTGAACTGGGAAATAGCTCAACAGGTCATTTCCAATTCATGGCTGGAACCCATTCCATCCCAGAAGTCTGCACATGTGCCCATGTTGGTAGGCCTGAACCCCAACAGTCAGAGTCCAGCTCAGAACAGCTTCTGCTGTTCTTTAAGGCTAGGTAAGGACCTGCACCTGCTGGTGGCCTCACCCATCCACAGTCCCATCCATCTTCCCACTCCTCCCATATGAATGTATGATATCCAAGCAGATAATGGTCAGAGGGTTTGTAGGATCCAAACCACTCCCTGCAAATCTGCTGAATCCACTTAGCTGTATGGATAATTGCTTCAACTCTAATCTAAATGCAACTCTGTCTTCTACACTAGTCATTACAGAGAAAGTAACAGATTTGTGCATATATAAAAGTCCCATCAAATTCTCATTGGTACAAGTTTACTTTCTCTAAACAAAAGTCTCATATTCCCCACTCCTTGTGAGTATTTGTTTCCACCTGCATGTGGAAGAGGAAGACATGTATGGGGGCTGTTTGCCCTCCCTTAGAGATAGATAGGGGACATGTTAGGGGAACAGGTGAGAAAGGTGCAGGGAGAAAGAGGGAAGGGGGACAAGAGCAAGGTGAGATGTGATTGGTCCAGAGGTACCCCATGACAGCTTCCTTGCACTCTGGCTGGCCACATCTGGCAGCGTGTGAATGAATGGGACAGCTATCAACATTTCGGCTGGTGCTGTAGAAAAAGCTGGTTGCCACATTATTTGGTAGCGAGGAAGGATTTTTTTCTCCAGTGCTGATAGGTCAAGTTGCTGCAGGGTTTTTTCCACTCTCTTTGCAATGTCATCACCCATAATAGTTAGCTTGAGTAGCTATGGGTTCAGTTAAATGTTGATGGAAATTAATCCTTGCCCCAACTTGGAAGAGGTCCGGTGATGCGACAATCACGGCTAGGAGGAATTGGTAAAAGTGCACTGGACCTAGGTACATAAATGTTGCCTATCCACATTACGTTGTATTGTTTGATTCTTCTTGCCATTTCCTTCCAAAGAATATTGGATTCTGTATCCTTCTTCCGACAGTGTGGGGACAATTACATGCACTGAGATAGGGACCCTATCTCAGTGCATGTAATTGTCCCCACACCGCCGGAAGATAGTGAGCTTTTTACTGATCGTTGGCAGCTGCCCAAAGGCTTCTAACTCAAAACAAGAACAGAGGATGATGTACTGCATTTTAATTTCCATCCAAATTCAAAAACAGGATATTGTTTGTCCTCCGCTCAGTTTATTTCAGTACAAGGGACTGAGCATGCAAATCGATGAGTGTTTCATTCTGACAGGTGGAATGCACTTTCAGTTACTGTGGTGTCTCTCTCACCCTTTTTGTATCATTATCACTCTTTAAAGGTCTGCATTTTTCCTTTTGGTCTTCAGCTGCTCTTGGTGTAGATATGCCTTACTTGTTTTTCATGTTTTTCCCAGTCCTGACATGTTCAAATATTTCTGCTCTTAACCTTCTCTCATCTTTTCTTGGCTTCCTTGTCTTTTCTATATCGGTTACCTGTTTTTTTCCATTTTCTAACATGCCTCAACATAAACAGCCTGATTTTTTAATCTGTACAAATTGCTTTCCTCTGTTCTTTTCAGTATTCCTCTGCCAAATACTATATCTAAATACAGTTCCTGGTGTAGTTTCCCATCTTTTAAGGAAGACCGGGGCAAAAGTTTATTAAGAGCTAAAATACTGATATGCAATAATGCCATCCTTTACAGATATTTATTTGTAAGGAGCTTTCATAGTTGGATCTCTACAGTGGAGTCTGGTTAAGTGAAATTTAATGAGCTATCTAAAAAGTTTGACTTACCAGAACTTGAACTTAAGCAGACCTTTAAGAACTGGACCTGTCTTTGGTACTGTATATCATCCAATGTTAAAAGCAAGCAAACAATACTAAAAATGCTGTTAGGAATCTTTACTAAAGCTATAGACAATACTCATTCCACTAGACACTCTGGTACTAACTGGTACTCTATGTTGCTGGGTCAACTCAAGTACTGGATATTTTTGTGTGTACTCATTTCAACTCTCATAGGGAGTTACTGATGTTGCTCTAACTAAAAGGAAAATATTCATCTAAGATTGCAGTCTTCACAATCAGTGGGATTATTTCAGTTGTATGAGAGCTGAAGCTTAATAGGTCATTATGGGGTTATTGGCAAGCTTGTTTTCACTAACGCAGCTTTGATATTATCTTTGGTTATCCAAAGGTATCTCTTTTCTGCAGAAAGAAACCCATGCTTATTTCACTGGTAAATACTGGGGCTGATCCTAAACCCCCACCCGTGTGGTTTATGTGTGACATGCGCCATAGTCCCCATAGCGGGGATGCATGCAAGGTCCATGGGGGTTGCATGCGTGGTGTGCATGTGCTATGTGCATGTGCTATGTGCATGGCACATATGCAGGGTGCACAGTTTAGATCAGCCCAACTTTCTTTACATAACTTAATGAGAGACAATGATAAAATGCTTAAACAGAATTGGGTAGAAGTGACTCCTAGATCTTAGGCTGCTTTCCCAACGTTACACAATCTCTTGTTAATTTCGGTCTTCCAGGAGATTTTACAACTTGTGCATGTTTCTTCTCATTCAGCGTGGAAATTAATGTGAGTTACATTACCGATGTCAGGGCAGAGAAATCCAACTCTGACACTAATGTGAGTTTCTCCTAATGGAGATTGGAATGTGTGCATGGGGCTAATTTTTAACATGAGGTTAACATACGGGAAAATTACAATGTGTAGAGGGTAGATGTAACAGAGCGGCCATTGCCGGCTCTGTTCCAAGGCAACTGGCCCTTTAAATCTCTGGCCAGAGCCTAGGTCATTAACCCCAGGTGAGCAGCGCTGAGGCTAAAATTTAAGAGCCCAGGAGAATGGGCGGCAGGTGGGGAGAGGGAGTGTGATTAGGAGAAGGCACGCACGGGAGTGAAAGTGAGAAAGCCAGTAACGGCAGCATCATCCAACAGTGAAAACAGAGTGAAAACGGTTTGTGAGCCGCCCGAGCTGCCTGTGGCAGGAGGGGCGAGGTAGTAAAACTTTATAAATAAATAAATAAATAAAATAAAATTTAAAAAAACCCAGTCTGGGAGCTCAGAGATCGCCTGATAAAGGTACTCTGGGACCCAGGAGGGGGTTGAAATGGGATCGGGACAGTCTTGTGATACCAACGTTGTAATGTGTGCAGGGATTCGTTCAATTTAATCACAGATCTCTTATGGTCATGTGCTAAATGGTTGTCATGACTTTTTATTAATTTGTTTTTCTTTAACTATGTTATGAAGTACTTACTTACTTTTTTCTATCTATTTCTTTATTTTTATGCAGTTGACTCCAGAAGAGAATGTCTCTGAAATATTCACACGTGCATGTATGTGTGAAATACTGAGAGGGGAAAGGTTTGCTATTTAATATTTATGGAGTGGGAAAGAGTGCACAGCACTGTATGGAAACTTAAGGGGGTGGGTGGGGAGGAGACACAATGTGTAAGTATGAGAAGGTTTAAAATGTCAGAGAGCAACAGGGAAAAACAATTAGAACAGTATATAATCATTTGGCAAACCAATTTCCCAGTCATTTACACTGCTGTGAGCTTCTGCTGCAAAAAACCCCTCAATGACAACAGTGGGATTGCTAAATTGTAGAGCTGCAACAGCTCCTCTTTGACATCTTCATTAAAAGGCTTTCAGCTCTTTCTTAGTTTGTTGCATAGTGTTTTTATTTTGTTTTCCTGTGTATGTGTAATTACATGCAATTTGTAATCGCACCGTGCTCTGTAATTACAGAAACTACTTTTCCTCGTGGGAGAATAGTGTAGCAACTACCAAGGCATGGTGTGATGAAGAGGCTGGGAGCAGACATGATATACAAACTGATGCACCCTCATTATTGTGCACACAACTATTTTAAATGCACATATTTGATATCAAATAATGTGATCCTATCTGCTTGGATGGAATATACATTTCAAGTCAGACTATCATGCTATAAGTTAGTGGAAGCCTACAACATTCTCCTCCTGAAACAGTGACATCTTCACTGGATGATGAATCTCTTCAGTATGTTGTTTTGGACATATTGCTGGACTTGTAGTGCTTACATTTATTTATTTTTTATAATTACCGTACCGACATTTTACAAGGGAGCCATGACCACCTGATGGGTACATTTAACATATCTTGATATTCGGTTGTTTATTGATGTATCCACACTTATTCACAAGTCCTGCCTACTGTAACAATTAATTTATTGTGCATACACAGAAACCTATTAAACAATAACAGGCTCAGTACTTATATGTCATCATCTACACCAGTGGTTCACAAACTTTTTGTGGCCGTGAACCCCTTTTCAACTTTAGTGAAGAGCCATGTACCCCCAGCTAATTTGCATACATTTACACAAGCACATGACTTACAGCAGCTGGGTCGTGCCAGCCCCCCCCCCCCCCCCCCCTTCCCTCCACGGACCCCAGTTTGGGAACCACTGATCTACACAGTTATAAATATTTTAAACTCTGAACACAAAGCAAGCATACCTATATCTAAGCCCACACACTGTAATACTATTTGGTATTTTTATCATCCTGTAAGCAGGCCACTGAACACAAACATTAACAACCACCCTGTGAAAGTAAGTGGATGTCTATTATTATCCCCATTTTACAGCTGGAGAAGCAGAAGGAAAGATGAACGAAGCAACCTGCCCAAGACTACAAAATGAGTTTGGGAAGCTTAAAACTCAGAATCCTTTCATTCCCAACCGTGTGTTCATTCCTGGAAAAAACACTTTCCTTTTCCCCAGCATGGCTCTGTGCAGACGCATAACTTTATTATTCAAAAGGCACCCACATAATCTTCTGTGGCACTGCAGCAAACAATAAGGCTATGGCGCAAGGCAGGCAAGGTCCCCTTTATGGAAAGTTATTAGAAAAACTGCAATGACGTGACTCCTTTTTTGTTCTTCATGATATACATACAACTTTTCAAGGTCAGAATTTTTGAACAATATACTCCCTTTCTTTTATTACCCCTGTCAGCAGCTGAAAGAACACTAAATGGGTGTTTAGAAAAAGAAGAATCAATTTGTAACTGAGTAGTGCTCAGACAGATTCTTTATCATTTATTATTGAGCAGTTGCCAGATAGAACTATTATACAATTCAACTTGCCCAGGTACAATATTGATAAAGAACCAAATCACTGACTGGAAAACCCCAAAAGAAGATCATCATGCTTGGTAGCCTCAATTACATCTGTAAAAGTTGGTCTGAGATTAAACCAGTTATTTCTCCATCATCATCATCTGACATCAAGACTGAAACACCTTCTTCCACTCCCATCATTATATAGAAAACGGGAGGAAGAATCTTAGCATGTCAGAGCTGGACGGCATCTCAAAGGGCATCTAGTCCAGTTACCTACTTGGATACTGGAT
Source organism: Sphenodon punctatus (assembly GCA_003113815.1). Taxonomy (NCBI): domain Eukaryota; kingdom Metazoa; phylum Chordata; class Lepidosauria; order Sphenodontia; family Sphenodontidae; genus Sphenodon; species Sphenodon punctatus. Next base: position 5,537,712 of record QEPC01006430.1, on the reverse strand, counting down.
GACTACCACAACATTCCCCAACAGATGGGTGTCTAGCCTTAATTTGAAAACCTCCACTGATGGAGAGCCTATGGCCTTCCTAGACAACTTGCTCCATTACTAAAAGGCTCTTACTGTTAGGATTTTTTCCCCTAATATTTAATCAAAACCTACCTTCATGTAATTTGAGCCCATTATATCTAGTCCTGTCCTCCGTAGCCATGGAGAACAGTTCCTTGCCACCTTTTTAGCAGCAGCCCTTTAGATATTTAATGACTGCTATCATGTATCACCTTAGTCTTCTCTTTGCTAGTTCCTTCAACCTTTCCTCATAAATCTTGGTTTTCAGACCTTTTATCATCTTTGTTACCATCCTCTGAACCTGATCCAGTTTGTCAATGTCCTTCTTAAAAGGTGTTAACACATGAGAAGGGAGGCCACCGGAGCACATGGTCACTCTGTGGGGGCCCTCTGCAGCTACCACTCACAGGCTCCATGCAGGACCGCAACTAATGGGCAGGCGTTCCTCCCTGCTGCAGTTCACCCACACTCTCCCCTCACCCAACCACAGAATTGCAGTTGCTCCTTGAACATCCTTGCCTGCTGACTACAACTCTATGGTGAGGCAGGTGTCACTGAAGACACTGTGCACTAGGGGTGGGACACCGGGGAGAATACCAGAAACCAGATTTACCGGTATCGGACCTCCCTGGTACCAGATGTACAGGTATCAGCATACCGGATTTTTAACATTGGCCGCGTTACTAGATTTTTTACATTGCGGTTATTGACTTCAATGGCCGCAATGTAAAAAATCCGGTAAAGTGGCCAATGTTAAAAATCCAGTATGCCGGTACAGGTAAATATCAGATTAAGCCGGTACACCCAAATATCAGCAATATCTGTTCTCGGGAGAACCGGAATTCCCACCCCTACATTATGTTCCAGAGTGCTTGCTCTACAAGGACTTAAATGATACCTGGCTTAGACTGCTGCTAAAGACAATTGTATAATACTCCAGTCGTAAACAGTTGATTTGGCTGCTCACCTAAAAGGATGCTCTTTTTGTTGGTAGAGTGGTAACGTTGGTAAATTACTCTAAAATGTATATGTATATAAGAGGGAGTTTCCATCTCTGCTGATGGAAACTCCCTCTTATATACATATACATTTTAGAGTAATTTTTAATTGTCAGGTTTTTTTATTTTATTTGCTTGCTTTGTACTTGTTTTACTGTTCTTGTTGTTTAATTTGTAATTTACCATGGCAAAAGTTAGTGCTGAAATAAATAAACAAACAAACAAACCCTCTATGGTGCTGAATGTGGGTGGAGATGGCCATACACCCAGATGGGGGGATGCCACGTAGCTCCCCCCAACACACAGGAGGTGGCCACGGGGCAATGCATTGCCCTACCTTTCCCCGGATGTTCCCGCACAGCATCATCATAGTGGCCCCAGGGTGAACATCAGACTGAAGATAAGCAGTTGAAACTGGGACTAATGGGGGCAAAAGCGGAGCAACATCTCAACTGCTTACACCCAAAATGAGGCATCCAAACTGGACAAAATTCTCCAGGTGAGGACTCTGACCAGTGCTGAATAGAATGGAATTATTATCTCTGCTGACTTGGAGACAATCCCTAGATCCCTTTCACAGATGCTGCAACCAAGCTAGGTATACTCCATATTATACTTGCACGTTTGATTTTTCTTTCCTAAACTCAGGACTTTACATTTAACTTGGCTGAATTTCAGTTTATTAATTTCAACCTGTCAAGATTTTTTGAATTCTAGTTCTATCTTCCAAAGTATTAGTTAGCCCTTTCAGTTTTATGTCGTCTGCAAACTTGATAAATATTCCCTCCACTCCTTTAGACAAGTCATTAATAAAGATAATAAGAAATCAAATCAAGAGACAATAAACATTTCCCAAGTAAATAGTATGAACCTTTTCACACACTATGGTAAATTAATTCAAAGGAACTATTTATATTATTAATTATTATTATGCCAGCAATGTACTTGGTGCTATACAATCATGAATTAGAAACAGATCCCTACCCCAAGGGGCTTATAATCTAGGAAAAACAAAAAAGGGGAGATAACAAAGAGGGGAACAAAAGGGAAAGAGAGTAGTCGTCGTCGTAGTATTTATTGTTTGGCCAATGGCCGTAACAAAATTATACAAATTTACCAAACAGCATATAATGTAATGTAACAATTAAAATAGGACACAGGTGCAACTGAGCCTCGTACATAATATTAAAACAAAAATATACATATACTAACAGTATCCGTAAATAAAACAATTAATATTACCCTGCCTGGGCCTACCTAGGGCTTACGAGAACAGTACTTAGCTCCTAGTACCCACGGTACTAAGGTGGCAGTGGGCTTACAGCGTTTGCTGTCCCATAGTCCGGTCAGACTACACACATCATCAAACAGTTAACCTTCTCTTCCTATTGGTCTCCGCCCACCAGGCGAAATTCGCCATTAGCCTAGTTATTTTTTTGTTTGAGTTTGAAAGTAGATAGGCAATTTTCCAGTGAACACTCCAATGTTATTTCCATTTGAATAATAAAGTCATATTTTTAGACCTAAAAGAGTCGTTATATAGGCAATCAAAAATATAATGCTCTAAATCTTCAATCCTATTCTGGGTGCAGCTGCAGAGACTCAATTTGTATGGAATTCCCTTGTATCTTCCCTCCAAAACTGCTGAGGGGAACAACTGCATCCTCAGGTGAGTAAAGGCAGCCCAAGCATTTTCTACGTAAGGCCGCTTTTAGACGAGCGCACAGTGCGCTCGCGCGTGGTTTCCAAAATCCCGCAAGACGGGATCAGACGAGACGCTGCCACGAGTCACGCGTACAGGACAGGAAAGCACATTCTTTTCAAGTCGCGAACTGACCGGAAGTCTGATCGAGGTAGGTCATTTGCAGCTTGAAAAGAATGCGCTTCCCATGTGCGTGACTCGCGGCAGTGTCTCGTCTGATCCCGTCCTGCGGTATTTTGGAAACAACGCGTGAGCGCACCACGCGCTCGTCTAAAAGCGGTCTATGACAGGTAGTCTTCAAATTTAAACGTAATTTTGAATTTGGCAAATCCTGGGGCTATTGATTTGGCTCTGACTTGTGCCATCTCAGCCTGGATGAACACGTCATTAGCGCTATTTACCAGCTGGGATCTTGATTTCCCATGGGGGTTAGCCGCTAATTCAGGTATAGATAGCCCATAGAGATATGATAGAGGTCTATAAAATCATGAGTGGTGTAGAACTAATAAACAGGGAGCAGTTATACCCTCTCAGCTAATACTAGAACTAGGGGACACTCCATGAAACTCATGGGTGGCAAGTTTAAAACAAATAAAAGAAAATATTTTTTCACACAGTGTATAATTGGGTTGTGGAATCTACTGCCAGAGGCTGTGGTAAAGGCCAGGACTATAGCTGAGTTTAAAAGAGGTTTGGACAAGTTTCTGGAAGATATATCCATTAGCAGCTATTAGCCAGACAGGATCAGGGAACATGATGGGAGCTGGGGGAAAACAACAGGGAATGGATTCCCCATTGTGACGTGTTGAGTGCTTCTCCCAAACCACCGTGATTGGCCACTGTCGGAGACAGGATGCTGGGCTAGATGGACCATTGGTTTGACCCAGGATGGCACTTTATGTTCTTAATTAGCTTGCTGTGGTTAAAATCTAGTACCATCATGACTGTATTGCAAGTCTCTGACACAACACTGACCAGGGTTTGTCCTTGCAGCAGTCACAGTATCACTTTGGCTTACTTGACTGTTCAGTCATATTCCAACACAACTAAATTTTGAATTTTGTAGGTAAAATACGCCCAGGGACATTACCCATGTGGTATAATGGTAATAATACCAAATGCCTATCTTGTGCTTACATAGTTCTAGCATGTGACTCTGTTGGGGCACAACACTTTTTTTTTTTTTTTTAATTCTCTGCTGCCTTTAATAGAGTTTATATGAATACCATATATTATAAATAATTAATACTACTTTAAAAAAACAAAATGTCTTCAGAGGGAACAGTATATTAATTAACTCGCTGTTAAAAGTGTTTCTATCTACAAGTCTACACATGTGCTTAGCAATAATTGTCAGTCTAATCACAGTGTGAATTTTTAATACAAAACCTCAAGTGTTGTATGTATTTATCATCTCTAGTCGGTAATTCTTCAGGAGGCTTATTATGTCAGGATAGCTGGGTACTGTCATTTGTTTCTTTCTGAGAAACGTATTACCTTTTATATCAGAGAAACTAATTAGAACAGAGAATAGTGCCTTGTTGTTATGTTTCTAAAAAATGTTGTACACTAGCTCTACACTGGGTTGGTGAATTGTCCTTTGTTGAAGGTGTTGATTCTGTCACAACCTGCCACTTATATCTTTATTTAACAAAGAAACAAGTCCTGAGAAAACAGTTCAAAATGTCAAAGAAAGTCCATTGCAGTATAAGGAAGAGAAAATTGATTTCAAGTATATTAGTTATGTGTAAAATACACTGAAAACAGTACAACCTCCTTGCCCAATATTTTTGCTATTGCATCTTTGGTCCTTTTCACACGAGACGCCCCCCCACCCTCACCCACATGGGTGAGTGGGTGGGCGAGTGGGGGTGCTCCGTGTGACGGCTGGTGTGGGTGGGTGAGGATGTGTGTGCTTCACCCATCCCCCACGCACAGAGGCACTGGAGAAAACGGAGGTGCCTCCATGCGTGGAGACGGGTGGGGCTGCCACACATGCCCGCCCCCATTTAAAAAGGACCTTTACAGAAGATGTAACAATTGAGACCTCACAGCTGGAAACAATGACCAACAAAACTACCTGACTAAGAAATCAAGACTTAATTTTTTCAACCTTTAAGTCAAAGCAAATTGACATTTTTTTGTATTCATAGATGTCGCTAACTCCAAACATATCACAATGACAATTGTTTCCATAGTAACTAAAGTACTTCACATAAATAAGAAAATCATTAACATTCTTCTCTCCCTTCCACCCCTACCCCTATTACAGACTTTGCTATACTGTACTAATACTTAAATAATACTTGGTCAGATGACCTCACATTGGCCCTTTTCAAATGGGTGTGGGTGTGTAGGGGGGGATGGGGATGGGGATGGCGCAGTGGGTGGGCGGTGCATGGGGGTGCATTCCTATGGACACCCACCCATCTACACGCACAGGGCATCTGCCATTGGTGCCCGTTGCTCCATGTGTGGGTGATAGGTGGAGCATGTACGCACCCCCATCCACAGTGTTTAAAGGCAAACTTCCCCATTCCCCCCACACCCACTGCACGGACACCCTCCACCCGCGGGTGAGGAGGGGGGGGGCAGTCCGTGCGAAAAGGCTCATTAATTTCAAGGGAGATCGAATTTCACCTACATCTCCATTAAGCTAAGCCCCACATTTCTTAATTCCTTTAAAATGTAATTGGTTGAGTTTAACACTAACAGATCCACACACATGGATAGAAGGAATCCCTATTGCTAATGCAGCATGACATATACTCCTACAGCAAATCTTTGGGTGTTTTAAAATGAGACATGTCCACACATGCCCCCCTCCCCCGCGTACAACCACTTGTTTGAATTGGTGGATGGGGAGGTGTGCTCTTGTGATTCATGCACCGGCCACCTATAGCCACGTACAGAGCACGCCTGAAAAATCGGGAGTGGCCCATGCAGGCCAGGATGACTGCCTCTGTGGACAGGGCAGTCATGCTGGGAACCACTTGTTTGAAGCACGCCCCGTACATCTCACCTGCAAGGATGCCTCTCTGCTACCACGGACCCCCTCCTGCTGCTCTCATTTAAAAACATCCCTTATCTATTGGCAGATTCACTATCTTTGACTATTTTAAAGTGCTACAAGAATTAGGAGAATGATTTAAAAAGCTGTAATTGACACTGGTGGGCCTCCAATTTACTAATGCACAGTTTTGCTGGAAGAATAGCCATGAAGCAGGCAGTGAAGTTATTCCAGGCTGAAATCAAATATAGAAAATATCAAATATGAAAATCATTTCTAAAGATACTGAATACAGGGAGATTTTTCTGACTTCCTGCTCCCTCTCAGAGTTCAGTTATAGAGAACATTTGGGTGACGACCATACCCATCTATTCCTCAGTGTTCTAACAACATAGGGAACGAAAGGTAAAAGGAAAGTAGTTTACAGCCCAAGCAGAACGGTTTGTTCAATCATTGTTCCCATCCCTAAAGCTGTAGCCACTTTTAGACAGCCCACCGGGAGTCACAGATTTAAATAATCCGCCAAAGAAAAATTGCGTGGGTGTCTTTTAGACGAGACGTCGCCTGTGAAAACCACCGGTCACGCGTTCTTTATAAGCTGCATTTTGAATACCCCATAAGGTATTTAAAATGTGGCTTATAAAGAATACTCAACTGGAGGTTTTCATGGACGACATCTTGTCTAAAAGCCGCACAAGTGACTTTTCTCTTGTGGATTGTTTAAGTTCGTGAACCTCCGGTGGCACATCTAAAAGTGGCCTGTGTCAGAGATTGCTCACATCAGTTTTGCTGCAGAGGCAAGAATGGTCTGCATTATCCATTTCTGACTCATGGGGACAAAGTAGTTCAGATGATATCTTTTACTGGACCAACTTCTGCTGTAGAGGGTATGAAAGCTTTCAAGCCACACAGAACTTTCATCAGCTTTGGGGACTAACATGGCAACAAATTTGATTTCTGATTGAGGCACAGGCATAGTGCAATGTTAATGGAAGTTCCCCTTCATTATAGCAAGATAGGGACATGGATACAACAATTTATTATTTTATAACTTAATCCTCCTTGCCCTAGAGCCCAGTGCTCAGAGGGCTAGCAGCGGTTGTCCTGCCCCACTCTCAATGGAGGGAGGCAAGGCAGCAGGATGAAAGACTGCAGAGGAGCTTTGCCGTCATCACTGCCAATTCTTCTTGCCCTGGAGCCCAGCACTCGGAGGGCTAGGAGTGTTTGTCCTGCCCCCCTTTCAAAAGGAAGGAGGCAAGGCAGCGGGACAGAAGACTACAGAGGAGCTTCGGCACCCTCGCTGAGACAAAAGGTGCAGCAAGGCAAACAGCACCAGCTGGGGTTGCCTAGGCAACACCCAGCACTGGAATGAAGCAGAGTCTTGCATCACAGGACTGTAGCTGCACCATCTTGGGAGCCTGGAGGTTAGGGCAGTTCATGTCCAGACTTCGGGGAGAGCAGAAGTGGGTGCTGCATGGACCAAACCCCTCTGCAGCGGGCTAAATCTCGTTAGTTAACACCCCATCTGTAACAGGGGCAAAGGCATCTGGGGGTGAATAGTGGCAGGATCCTGGTCAGACATCACAGTCATCAAGGGGCATCTTAGGTCTTCTGTGTCTCATCAGTATTATTAGAGTGCAGGAGCGCTCTAATAGAGAAAGTGCATTGCATTGCATTATCAAGTCCCAACATTCTATTTGCTGTAAAACTGGCATGATTAAAAGTTGGGATAGTGACATTTGTAGTGGAGGATCACTGGGGTAAGCGGTTCATGCCTTGCAAATTTCAGCCAAATCGGCTGAATTAACAGCTGAGATATCGTAGTTTAACTGCTCTTTCAAGCCTGTTTTTTCAAAAGTCTGACCTTCTCGATCTGGGCAGGACACGAGCATTTAGTATTGTTTGGGAGAAAGTGAAAGCTTTTTAGGAAATTTAAGGAGGCTGCCAGAGGGTGCCTTTGGTGTTTTTTAAAAAAAACGTGATTAGTAGTTTAAGTTATGACCTCTTGTAAAAAACCCATGTTAGCCTATGGAGACGGTGCGGTGTGGCGTGGATTATAATGTTGATGAACTGAATGAATTTCCCTGGCAGCGGAATGACAGTCCTCTGAAAGTGGAATGACAACCTCAGGACCTTGATGATGGTTCTTGGGACTGGAATGACAGACCTTGAGAGTTGAATGACAGCACCATATTTTTAACGATGGTTCTAGGAACTGGAATGACAGCTTCACATGCAGTAGAATGACAGCCCCAGAGAATAGAGATATAATAATGATCTTGGTCCACTCCTGGAATGACAGCTTCAGGTGCAGTAGAATGAAAGCCCCCAGGATAGGAATAAAGGGGGTAGGGTAGGGACGGGACTAAAGAGGGGATGAGTAATAGGATTAGGTTAGAGCGGGGAAAGGGTTGTGTAATGTGTGTGGATGGGTGCTGAGGTGTGAAGGTTTGAGGAAGGGATCAGGAAACACGAAGACCTAGGGTAATTTGCTATAGAAGTTCTGAAAGAGCCACCTGACAAGAGAGAGACTAACCCAGAATAAGAACAAAAATCCTGGCTGTGACAATATCTTAAAATATTTATCTTAAAATATATATGCCACGCCCTCCTGCCTCAGGCATCTCGGGCCGGCTCACAACAATATAAAGCTTAGCAGTATCCTCCCCCACGCTGCCTCGCCACCCGCCCTCTGAGGATCCCGGGTCATGATAGCCGACTGGACGTTACTTTTTTTTAATGCCCGCCTGGAATCAATTTCACCACGCTTCAGCCGATTTTCGCGCCGGTAGTCCGGGTAGCGTGGTTGAAATTGACCCCATGTGGGTATTCAGTGTGGCGAACATCTGGCAGCCACCGAACAGACGTGCAGGGCACAGTGACCACATGTAGGTATTCAGCGTGGTTCACTGTGATCTCGTCACGTCTGAAAATACCCAAGGAGGGAGGCTATTGGGAGTCAAAGGAAAAGGAGTCAGCTAGGGTAAGTGGGTTAAATGATAGGACTGCTCCCCCTGGTATCCCATCAGTTTTCTGAATCAGCTTTTTCACCCAGAACCTTGTTATTGTAACTATTTCTAATTCCTCCTGTCATTCCATCCACTTACTTGATCCTGCACATTCTTTGTATTTTTCCCTATTATTCCAAGCATTCCACTTACTGCACTTGATGCCTTCCTCATCATTTCACACCCTCTTGCCTTCCCCATGTACTCTCAAAGACGCAGCTGTGTTGTATTATTTCACAGTCACTTAATTGGATGTTGGAATGACAATAGTATTTATTTAGAAATTGGCTTTGCTGTTGCCTCCATTCCTTCCAATGGCCATTCCATGTAATTAATTTCAGTGGCCACAATCCCAAACGGGATCTGCACAAGGTCCACGTAGGTTCCATGTAGCACAATGTGCCTCCAATGGACATGAATGCACTTTACATGCATATGCGCACGTAGGTTGCACGCAGGGCATGGGATTGGCCCCAATGCGTACCCAACTTAAAGTTTAAATTAATTATTTGTATATGACTGTACCCAGCTTCACTGTGCTCTAGGAGGGCAGTGGAGACTAGTGGGTAAAAGGGATGGTTGTGAGCCATTAGTCAGCTGTCCCATTCTCCCCAACCAAAATGAAAGGATAAAGGGAAAGGAGGCAGTGAGGGGCCAGCTCATGCCCTGCTGTCCCCAGCTACAGTGTTGCCCCCAACCTGCAGAGAAAGCGGATTGGGGCTGAAACACAAAGGCAAAGTGTGAGTGCATGGAGCCGAAGTTGTAAGTGAGCACAATAGGGGAGACTCTACAATGTTTTTACTGATAACATGGCATGGAAGTTAAGGCAGGAGTCTTAATTTGCTATTTCCATACTTTTTAGTGCATGATTGAATTTGCAAGAGCCTTAACTCTTCTTTTAAACTGGAGGTTTTTTGACTATGGAATCTCAGTCTCTTTTGATGCTAGGGGTGTGCATGTCATTTTCATTATTACAGTAACGATAATGAAAATTGTCGCTTTCATTATCATTATTGCAATAATGAAAAAAACAAACCAACAACAAAAATAAAAACAAAAACATTTTGTTTTTGAAATAAAGGGAGAAGACTGAAAAATGTATTTCTGGCTACAACTTTTTTTATTTCTTATTCAATTCTGATTAAACTTGGGAGGACTGTACCCCCAATGGAGAGCTCTATTTGTAACTATTTTCAAAATGATTAGTAAACTCATTTTAGAAGCAACTGAACATTGTGCTTTTAAGAAACGTTCCATACACATGCACGGCTACAACTTCTTTATCTTCCATCCAATTTGCATGAAACCTGTGAATATTATGTCCCTCCACAAGTGTAACAATAACCCTCGAGGCTGGACTATTGCAACACGTTCTACGTGGGACTTCCCTTGTGTTTGGTTCGGAGGCTGCAGCTAGTGCAGAATGTGGCGGCCCATCTCCTTTCGGGGACGGGTCGCTGGGAGCACATAACACCGGTGCTCCGGGCTCTGCACTGGGTGACGATAGCGTACCGAGCCAGATTCAAGGTGTTGGTGTTGAGTTACAAAGCCCTGCACGGTCTCGGCCCCTCATACCTCAGGGACTGCCTCGCCCTCTACACCCCAGAGCAGCTCCTTCGGTCTACCGGGGGTGCCATCTTGGAGGTCCCTCGCATTAAGCGAGGGGCCACAATGGAGAGGGTATTCTCAGTGGCCGGGCCACATCTCTGGAACTCCCTGCCGGAGGAGGCCCACCTGGTCCCAAGCCTATCAGTATTTCGGCGGAAATGCAAGACCTGGTTGTTCGCCCGGGCCTTTGGGGAGGGGGTGGGTAGTTGAGTTTTATTCCCCTATCCCAAGTAATTTATATCCCAGGCCCTGTTTATATGTCATTTTAATGTTTATATGGTATTTTAAGTGTTTGGATTGTTTTAAATTGTATTTATTGTTGGAAGCTGCCCCGAGCTGTGTTCAGGAGGGGCGGGGTAAAAATTTAATAAATAATAAATTAAATAAATAAAATAACAAATAACACTCCTGCCAATTTTCATAAAGATTGGATAAAGGGTCCTGATGGTATAAGACATTAACTTGAAAATATCTTTCCAGCTGTAACATTTGTATATTCCATCCTGGTTACAAGATATTTGGCAAGAATATATCACATACATTCCCTGTCATCTCTACCAAACTACAGGACAATTTGATAAAGGGACCCAATTTTGTAAGCAATTGAATTTGTCCCCTTGAAGACAATTATTCAGATGTATAGCAGCACATGCAGTGCCAGTCAGAGGCAGGCACCTGGCATGGCAGGGGGAGAGAGGCTGTAGGGGAGAGGATGTGGAGCAACCCAAAAGACAGACACATTGAATGGCCAATTATTGCATGCTTCCAGCTTTACAGGGCCAATTGGTAGTGGCTTCGAGGTACGCATAGAAGGGACATAACTGGAATTTTGGGGATAGCATCCCAGGAATCAGGAGACATAGGCTGCATTCCCATCTGCAGTGGCGGCAGAGGGAGGGGCCAGGGAAGACACCGCAGCAAGGAGGAAACGGCTGACAGGAAAAGAGTTGGTGCGAACGGGGATCTGCCATGGCTTCTCTTGTGCATGTCAGGGCAGGATTTAGCCTCCCAGCAATCAGGAGACAGTTTACACATCCAGGCTGGCTAATTATCATCACAATCACAGCCTGCAGAACTGTGACAGAGGACATAAGATAATCTCTATTGGCTCTTTCCTAAACAGATGCTTTTGACTTCCCAGTAACAAGTGGGGGAGAGATGTTGGGATGGTCACAGCACAGAATGAGGATATTTGGTTGACATTTCTGCTGGCCAATTGCTATCACAAACAGATCTTATACCACAGTGACACGTACGAGAATCCCTGGCATAGGCTCCTTATCTGCATATGCTGTGCAGGCATATAACATTGGGACCCTTTATCACATCTTTCTGATATTTGGCAGAGATGATTGTGAAAATATGATATACAGCCCTGACAAATTCCATGTACACTGGTTGGACTACAAAGATGTTACAGTCAGACGTACATTTATAAATACCCTTTATGCAATCCTTCTGAACGTTAGCAGAGATAGTAAATATGGGAAGGGCTATAAATGTGCTAAGTTTCATCTACATTAAATGTGAGGCAAAGAAGTTACAGCTAAGAATGTAGATGAAGATATTTGCAAAATAAAATAATTCAAATGCTTCTAAAATTGGATTCTTTATCCAATCTTTTTGGAATTTGGTACACGTAATGCCTTCCATTAGAGGCATAAATCACTCCACACTTGAGTCAAATATAGTGAAAAACAAAAAAGGTAAGCCGAAAATGTGTTTTCCATTGAAACCGATGGAAAACAAAAGCAAAAACAATTTTATATTTATGAAAATGATAACGACAGATTTAAATAACGAAAATAAAAAATGAGGACAAAAACAACATGGGTCCCTGGTGCACACCTCTATTTGATGTATGCACAGTTCAAACTTTGCAAGGCATAGGCTTCTCAGTCTAACCCTCCTGGCCAGACACAGTCCCTCCCCAGGCCAACTGCCTCTTTCAGTCTCTCTTAATTTCGCTGGACCAGGCAAAAAACCCACCTGCAGCCTGCCAAACCCCACTGTTCAGGAAGAACCCTCTGAGTCAAGTTTGTCTGGAGACAGAGCCCAGCCTAAGCCCCTGTTTCCTCAATTCTTGTCTCTGGCTGCTCTCTGCAGCCTCTCTGAGGCAAAGTTCTTCCACAGCTCTTGCCTCCTCCAGGTCTCTTCCCCCCCCCCCCTTACTGAGCTTTCCATTCAGCTTTATCCTGAGCTGGCCCTAGGGTGGCCAGATGTGCACATTTTAGAGACCACCTATGAGAAAAACAGGGTGCAGGGCTGCATGGGAGACAATGCAACCCTGCAACCTGTATTTCCCATAAGTGTCCTCTAAAATATGTATATCTACTGGCCACCCTAGCTGGACCAACCACATCCAAGACCAGGTGTGTGGCATTAGGCACTGTCCTCTCTCCACTCCAGCACCTACACCTCAATTAGCACCTTCACTGTTGCTGTGTCTAAACCCCTTAAATGCCAGTAGACTAGCAGGCACTCTGCCCTGCTACACCATCTTTGCCTTTCTCCCAAGTTGGGAGAAGGAACTCCCTTCCTGAATGCATTTGTTCTGCTCCCTCTTCCCAACCTTCAAATCCCTCCTGAAAACCTACCAGTTCCATGAGGCGTTCCCTAGCTCATAGTCCACATGCTTCCTCTACTGTTCTTGCATTCAGGGTCTTCTTCTTCCTATAACTAAGCGAAGCATGTACTCCTGTGATTTCTCGTCTTTGTAATTATATATCCCTGTCTCTCCTTATGTTCCCCTGCCCCTTGACTGTATGGCTGTAGGGGCAAGCACATGTCTCTAACTTGTTCAGCAGTAAGTGCATTGTGATTCAGTAGCAAGTGCATTGTGATAAATACTGCTAACTAAATAATTTTAATAATAATAATAATAAATACTTCCTTGATTTAGGGAATGAATCCCCCCCTCCCAAGTATACCCACAGGTTGTACCACAAGAGGGCTCACTCTCATCCACATATGTAACCCAATCATTAATGTAAATTACATTCACAGCATTTAAAATCGGTTTAAAATAAAATTAAACTGACAGTAATTTGGGGGAGTTTTACAAGGGTCTTCCCACTTGTCTCCCACATTTGGGAACAAGCATTTAAGTTGTCAGTGGAATAAGTTTTTGCAAACTCTACTAATCTAGTTTATTCTTCCATTACCAGTAGTTAAGTTAAACAAAACCCCTAAACCAGTGAAGTTCCTGAGATCTTTAGGCCATTGCAAAGGAATTTAACTCCTTGATTCCAATTTAAGTCAATGGAAGAACAAGGCTAAATTTTTATTCATTTGCAGCTTTCTCTCGCTTTGTTACTCTCCTGCATGAACTATAAGAGTTTGTCTGAGACTTCTCCTCTATGTTCCATAGGATAAGTCCATAGAGTAATTCTTCTGTGCTAGTTTTTCTATTTTAAAATGATGGAATCCTGATTTCATTGCTAATAAATAGTGAACTGGCTTGGACAGAACTAGGATTTGGCCTTTGGGCTTTCAAACCTATTCTACAAAATTAGCTTGGTGTTAGTGTTATACGTGGACAGGGAGCAGGGTTCCTGGATTCTGTTCCCAGCTTTATGAAAGCATCAGTCAGAGATTAATTTTTTCAATTAAAAAAAAATAATTCTTCACCTCTGGTTAGTGACCGGTAAAATGGGTTTAATAATAATACATTTATATAGGGTCCTTTAACTGTTACATTTGTACAACATTTTGAACTCCTTCCATAAACGCTGCTAGGTGTTAACTTTAGAGTTCATTCTAAATGTTAAGGCTGATCATTAGAGCTACTTAATCCCAGTATTACCATATCATCCGTTAAATGTTAATCATTTAGGAAAGTTAGAACCATTATTAAATACCAAGTCTCAGCTTTCCACTCCTTGCAAAATTTACATGAGAAAAAAAAATCATTTTATCCTTTTCTAAATCTGCACAGGTTATAAAATCCCTTTTTCTCACTTATTTCCAGGAACCACCCAAGAACATCTATTGATATGCCATGTTTTATAACGGAATTCCAGATAGTATTATCTTGATAAAAACTCTGTTTTATAATATTTCAGTAACAGCGAACCAGCATTTTGGTGGGAGTCTGTAATTACCTACTGGAAATGACTTACAAGTAAAGGTTTGAGAAAGACAAAAGCACAGAAATATCATTCTAAACTTCAGTTCACAGATATTTGCAGATACGCATATCATCTAGGGTGTACCTGTAACAGCTTCTAGCAGTTTGATATTAAATACAGATCTGAGTCTAGCCATTTCTTGGTGCAGGAAAAGCAGGACTGGTATTACCTCAGGGCATCCCAAGGTGAACCTCCAAGGTTCCACTCTTTTCTCTATTTCTTGGGGTCCTGTAGTGGCCCCCAGTTTCACCCAGGCAGGTTGTAGGGGGGGGGGGACTCTCTCCTAGTTGGACCCCAAACACAACCACCTCCAAGGCCCCCACGGAGGATACCTGCCGAGGAGGTGGGGAGACAGGGAAGGGGCCACCATGGACTCTGCAGCTTATCTTTACCTTGGGCCCCACAAATTCTTAGGCTGGCCCGGAGAAAAAGTATTTGTCGGCGCATCCGGAATGAGACAAGAACTCAATATTGGGTTTTAACGGCTGCACGCTTTATTCAAATTATAATTAGGCTAGGTGGGGTAATTGCCTCTAAGCAATTTGGGTCCAGTACTCTCAACCCACTAATGATTTATAATGTAACTGACAGGCCTTGGCTTGGATGTGCCCTCCAGTGTCAGTCCCAAACAACATCTCCCCTTTGCTCTCCGACTGGTGGCCGTTACTAAAAGGCCTGTGTCCTTTCCGGACTGGAGTACGGATGAGGTGCCGAAGGATTCAGGACCATGCCTGTCCCTGCCCTCCTTCTGCAAACACCTCTCCCAGGGATGCTGCCCTTGTGCTTGCCATGCCCTGCTTCTGTGCCACGTGCCGCTTCCCCCTCTCTTAAGGAGATGCCTCCAAAGGCTACTTAATTATCTATTCTAACAGCATAACAGTACTGGACCACTGCAAGAGTGTGACAATGTAACATGGCAGCAACAACACCCTTCCCAGTTGTCAACCTACAAGCCAAATGAACCAAATAGTCATACAGACACCGTGAGAAAGGCAAAAAACAGGAGACCGTGATGGCCAATATAAGTCTCCGGTAAAAATTCCTTCCTGGTCCCAAAGGTGGCCAGACAGACAAACCCACAGGGCCTCAGGGAGGTAGGGTGGGGGCTTGCAGCTCCTGACTCCTACTCTGAATGAGAAGGAAGTCTCCCAGCCAGCGGTGAGATGCTCCTCTCGTCCAGGGGAGGGCCCTCGTAGCTGCACTCGTGGGTTGGCTGCTGAGCCCCATTGCCAAGGGCAACCTAAGCTGGGCCCAGCTGTTTTTCCTGCTGGCCCAGGGGCCCAGCTCTCTGCTCCTGTTGCAGCAGGAATGTCTGCAACAGGATGTGCAGCCATTCCTGTCCTTGTCTCTCCTTAAAAGGGAGCGTGACAAGGGGCCCGCTGACCGCCAATACTGGCGGGCCAAGGGCTTCTATCACCTAAATCTAAATTGGTTGAGACCAATATATTAAAACAAAATCATATACAGCAATGCAAAATATACTAAAGGGGAAAATCCTGCACAGATTTTTGTTCATCTCAAATACATAAGGTTCCTCTATAAACTAAGAGTTTTAAATACTGGCCTCCGCCTTCCCCTCCCCCAGCAGGGGACGGTGAACGGCGGAAGGCACTTTGGCGCGCCCGTTAAAGAGGGCAAGAGAAGGCGGGGGATCTTTCCCGCCTCTGGGCTCCCCTGGAGCCTCAGAGCGGGAAAAGAAAAGGTGCAGCACTCTGCATTTACCCGGCTAGGGTTACCACGGTAACCCTCCCGGCCTGTGATTGGTTGAGCGGGGTCATGGGACACACACCAGGGGGCGTGCACTAAGCTAGGCAGAGGGAGCTCTAGCACACTTGTGGCTAGAGCATTTGAGAAACGGCACCCACCCAACCCTCCCTCGTACTGTGGATTGTTATCGGCCGCCAATGGGGCCAGGAAGGAATTTTTGCAGGAACACGGATTTGACCCAATAAGGTTCCTGTTTTTCGCCTTCCTCACAGTGCGGGTATGTGATCAGATTGTTGACCCTTAGAATCAGGGTGTTGTTGTGCTGTTCGTACATCGTCGCACTCGGCAGGGGTCCAGTACTATAGGGGATAATAGAATAGATAGGTTAGAATTAGGAGTCATCTCCTTAAGAGATGGGGAGGCTACTCGCCGGAATGCAGAGTATGGCAAGCGGCGGGGCAACCTCCCTGGGAGGGGCGTCGAGCGAGGGCGGTAGGGGCAAGTATGGTCCCCCGCCGGCAGGCGCCTTTAACCTTACTCAGGTTGAGATTTGTGGTCCCCCTCACCCGTGACCGGTGTCACTGAGAGGGGGAGATGTTATGGTTAGTTCAAGGTGGTAATCGAGGGGTACATCGGAACCACCCATGGGGTTCTCGTGGTTTGGAATTTAACATTCATAGTACTGGACCCGTCATCGCTTTAGGCGATTACCCCCACATGATTTAAGATTACAATTGGCTGAATAAAGAGTACGGCCGTTAAATCCAACCCATGGTGTCTTGTCTTCTTCGGTGCGCCGGCAATGAGTGGTTTTCAGAATTTTACACAAATGATAATTATGGAAGCTTCATTACAGCCTCCATAGTTAAGAGCATGTTGAGATTTGTATTTAAAACAGAAATAAGTCACTTTAGTGACTGAATTTAACCTCCAAACAACACAGAACAGCTCTTCAGGTCAATTTATACCCTCACATATGTGGATGAAACTTTCAACAGCAGTTTTGAGTGTATATTCCTGGAGGCAAATTCTGACCCACAATCTTCAGCCCAGAATGAAAGTCTACAAGTAGGTTTAATTTGTTTTAGTTCTTTGTGGGTAATGTTTTCTAGCTCACTTGATGTAATATGAATTGCTTTTCCTTTGTATCAATGAATCAGAGAGATCAGAAGTAAAGATTTGTTTTGTAAGATTATTCTGTACACTTTCATTTCTGCCTACATGTAGGGTTGATTTGTCTTCTTCATTTTGATAATGGCTTTTGCAAAATGTACAAGATGTTATGGAATAAAATACTTGTGCATCTAATGGCATTTGTTTGTTTCTGAAAGTATAGCCCCTTGCATCATTTGAAGTATTTTCTATTATAGGTAAGGCTACATGAGACCTTATCTCGCATTAGGCCACATACCCCACAATAGCCCATGATAGTCCAGCTGCTGCCAGATGTCCATCCACTTCCACCTCAGGACAGGCGCCTGGCTACACGATGCATCAGGCGGAGAAAGCTGATGACACATCACGGGCTACTGTTGGGCCACAAGGCTGCCTCCCTTCTGGTCGGCCCATGCAGCCCACCGTGAGGCCCAAGAATAGGGCCTGAAAGGGTGCACTCACCTCACCTGCGAAACAGCTGTAGATTTGGGTATCACCGGCATATTGATGGCCATGCACCCCAAATCTATGCATAATCTTTACAGCTGTTTGGTAACCAAAGTGAGCATGCTCCTCTGACCCCTCTCCCCCCATCAGCTGTTTGGCAGCAGCTTCTCCCAGGACCTCAATCCTGCTGGACAGCAGGAGTCTGAGACTCCTGCCCCATGAAGATGGCTCCTCAGCCAACCTGTGGCATGGAGGGACTTGTGATGGCAGACACCCCCCCACACACCTGGATTCCAGGGGGTGGGGGAGCTTCTCATTTGGACTGTCCCCTCACTGACCCAAACTGTGGCGGCAGTGTTGGGCTCTCCAGGGTGGGTAGGGGATCTGGCTGGCCCTGTCACATGTGTCTTTAACCTATATTATTCAATCGCTTATAAAATATTTTTCTTAATCCATCTTTTTCTTGGATTTCCATGTGTATTGCATTCTATTCGGGTTTCTTAACCCTTTGTTTCTCTGTAATTCAATTAAAAGTTGATAAGTTGAACATGAGGAGTCGATGACATGGCTGTCGGACCTGGCAGGGGTCTGTGAGATGGATTAAGTGGTTCCACTTATTCCTGTCGGGGAGGTTCCAGCAGTGGTGATGTGCAATTGTTCATCGTCCTCCTACCCTCTCTCCTGTGGAGTCCCACAGGGTTCCATCCTGTCTCCCCTCCTGTTTAATGTGTATCTAATACTGCTGGGCAACATTGTGCCTAGTTTTGGGGTGCACTGCCATCAATATGCAGATGGAACCCAAATCTATTTATCTTTTTCATCCGATCCAGGTCTTGAAGTCTTGATGCTTACTTAGTGCCTGGCTGCCACTGGGAACTGAATGCTGCCGGGAAGACAGTTCGCTGTATCATGGGCTATTGTGGGGTAAGGTGGCCTAATGCGAGATAAGGTGAGCCAACTGAGGCTGAATCCAGACAAGACTGAAGTGATGTTGGTTGGTTAATCCTTTGATCTGTGGGGGACTGGGACACCCATCATTGTTGTGATGCAGCCTCCCCTGGGTACTCAGGTTCGCAGTTGGAGTGCTCCTGGATCCAGAACTTCATCTTGAACATCAGTTCATAGAAATGGCCAGGAGCGGCTTTCTCCAACTCCATTTGGTGAAAAGATTGTGTCCCTTGCTCTAATATAGGGATCTGGCCATGGTCATCCATGCCCAGTAGACTAGTGGAATGTGCTCTACGTGGGGCTGTCCTTGAGGACCATTTTGGGGTTTTAGCTTGCACAGAATGTGGTGACCTGCATTCTGGACACAATTCAAGGTGCTGGCAGAGAGGCATTCTTGGTTGCTGCTCCACAGCTTTGGAACGCCCTTCGCCTAAGCCAGAGGTTCTCAACTTTTTTTCAGTCATGAGCACTGGAGTGATGTATGTGACTATGCACTGCAAATTTGCACGCATAATTTGCACAAATTTGCATAGATTAAGTCTCCCCTCTGCAATTCAGTTTAATTCAATTTGATGCCTCACCTGTGTGAATGTGCTCCCAAGCACTACTGGGAAAAGGTATGTCACAGGCGCTATGTCACAGGAGCGCACCTCACCCCACCCCAATGGTTGCATGGGGGATGGGCCTCCATGTTTACATCTCGTCTAAATACGACCCTTGTCTCTGACTGGAATTGGTCAGTAACTTTTCCTATTATATATCACCTTACCTAGCAATAAAATGCAGTATTTTACTTTGGTTTCAAAATATTTTTCAAATAAGGAATTGACATTGATCGTTGAAGTCCTACGCTATATCACTCCTTCATTTTTCTGTTTAAAGCTACTATTAGAATATACTTGAAATATACGTCTTCAATTCACCGCTCTGCACTGTGTCCCTAAAAAAAAAAAAAAACCCAAACACCCACCTTTTGGGAAGCAGTGATTCCACTGCCTTCTGTTATTCAGTTTTTTGAGAATAAAAATCTATTTAATGCTTTCCTTGAAGGCAATTTTCTAAGAAGTGATTTAAAATGTCTTGATCATTGAAATGTGACTAAAGATCACTCAATAATTTGTTAGTTATACGTCCAGTGACTGGACTTCATATAAATAACTGGGCTGGTCCTTGAATAATTTCACCCATTTGTACATCCCCAGGACTGATGTCTGAATAAATGAAACCGCTATTGTTGAATCCTTCTGAAGTGTCATTTTATGCCAGGTTATATTGTAGTATATCTTGTTAAGGAATATCTTATCAGAAGCTGACATACCACAGCTGGATATTTATTTATTTATTTGAATTTCTACCCCACCCTATCCCTGAAGGCTCAGGGTAGGTTACATAAAAACACTGCATAAAACCCATATGATACAACATTATTGGTCTTGATACATTATACATTTTAAACCCAGTTTCTTTCAATCAGATGTAAATCTGAACTGAATAATGTTTCCGGGTAATCGAGCCGAATGTTGAAGTTCCAGGTCAGGTACCCAGCAGCACTTTGGCATTGCCAGCGAAGCTTTGGGGCTCACCAGCGAAGCACCAGCCGTCAGAAATCCCCGTAAACTTCGGAACTTTGGAAACTCGGAAATCTTCAGTGCCAAGTTGGTGCCTCAGCATGCTGCCATGTGCAGCAGCTGCAGCCTTAATAGCCTAGCCAATCAGAATGTGAAGAAGGTGCACAACACCACATCCATCACCACATCCTCCCTCCCCCCCCCAATGCCCTAGCCAATCAGTGTGCACGACACCACATGCAGCCCAGATATATAGTTAGGATATCATACAGGTGGGGTAGGAGGCAAGGAGGTCTCTTACCACCTACATGCACCCCTCTAATGGGTCCCCTATTCCCAAGGGGATCCAAAATGGGGTGCACATGGGTATTGCATGCACCCCTGATTTGGGTCCCCCTGGAAACAGGGGACCCATTAGGGGGTGAATGCAGGTGGGAAGAGGCCTCCTCACTTTCTCTTGCCCTATCCCCCACTTAGAAAAGCCAAGTGGGGAAGTCCCCAGCTCAGGTGAGCAGCACGTGGGCTGGGGAGATGAACGGAGGAGCAAGCAGACAGCAGAGACCAGGACCAGAGGTGCAGCAGACAGTGGTGAGATGAGTCGGCCTCGACAGCTACAAGTGCTGGGATTGGTGTCCTGGCATGTCTCACCAATACCCACATTTTTAGACATCCACAAATGTGCTACCCGTTGCAGCTCTCATTTTAACATATGGTAAAAAGAAATATAGGCCCTTTTCGCACAGTCTAACACTGATAAAATGGGTGTTATGTTTGATTAGACATGTTGCAGGAGCGATCTATGGGTGCCCTGCAACATGTGTAATCAAAACACCCATTATCAGCGTTTAGAGTGCCTGTGTGAAAAGGGCCATACAGCAGCAGGCAGCCAATCTTTGCAGTCTGCTAACACTCCTGTTGAGATGAAGAAAAATTAATATTTTAAAATATCTATGCCCAAACCAAAAATGTATATATTGTATTATGACAGTAATAGTAACGTTACAAGTATCTTTCTTGACAGCCCTGAATGATATAGGGCGTTTTCAGACAAGACACTCTCCACCCACCCCCCACCCACCTACTATACATGTTGCAGGGCTGCAGCGTTGCCCTATGGGTGCCCTGTATGTGTAGCAGGTGGGAAGTTGGTGGGGAGTGTCTTTTCTGAAGACACCCATACTCTAAAGCAGGAGGAATAATTAGTTGATTAACAATATCACTCTCTTTAGGCATTTACTGCATCAAGATTATATGGCATTTTAATCAAAAAATGGTGGTGGGGTGAACCCATTCACCTCAAGACAAAACTAGCCAAGTAAGAAGTAAACAATTTTTCAGAAAGAGGATGAGAACCCTTTAAAAGCAATCATATTTCAATGTATAGTACTTAAATAGATATGCTTTGGGATTTCTTTTTCAGTTTACTAAACTTGCGGATTTCCTTTGACACCCATTCTGAGCTGCATAACCGGTGTTTGCTGAGTTTTATACAACTTCTCCAAAGGGAATGTATGTAATAGTTTAGTTGATCCTTCCTTTTGCTCACTTAGCTAGCCTGGATCAGTGGATTACAGGGATCTGAGCCCTAGGCAGGATGAAAGCATGTTCATGTTTAAGTACACGGATGATGGATTACACTATAAGGGTGGAAGAACAGGAGAGAGATTTGGGCTTTATGTAACCTGTGTGAACTTTCAGCAAGTTTAATATTTTTATAAGGCATTTGTCCAAATGATTGGGTTTTTTCAAACTTTTGTTTCCAAGAGCATATATGCAGTAACAATGAAAGAGAAACTTTAGTGAGTTAGAGTTGCTTATGATAAGCAAATTAGAGATTAGAAGTATGTAAATAACCAATACCATCTAAGAGCAAAAATAGGAAATCCCATAATCTCAAGATCTCAAATGAGATCTAAAGCACATTTTGCTCCTACTTCAGCTAAAAATACCCTGTGAAGTATCTTTCTCCCACAACTGCATTTCAGCATCCTCTCTAGCCTAGGCCCAATGCAAAAGTGCAAAGAGCTATAATAATTAAAATATTTTTTAAAAATTAGCTGGACTTTCTCTATACTGGTTTTCAACTTTTTCCAGTTACTGACTGGCCAGCTGAAGAACTTTACTCTGCATTTGGGGGTATCGCTGATGCAGCAGCAGTTCGCCTACTCATCAGTTTCTATGGGTACCAATTTAACAATTTTTATGACTATCAGCATTTTCTCTCAGCTACTATTAAAATGAAAGAGAAGTCCACAGAAAGGGTCCAACCCTTCTGTACTTACTCGTGCTTCAAAAGATGTTTTTTTCTGGAGTAAGGATTGAGTTCCTGATCCTGCAAGGCACATTCTGTGTGCAACTAAGTATTTTGGTGGATTAGGATCTCCACGGCCTCAGTTTTGCACATATTGGCCTTGTAGGAAAGCATGCATAAAAGTTCCTCATTGGGCAGCGGGGAAGGGGTTGAAACTGGGTTATTGTTACAGCTGACATGAGATTTCACCACAACAGGAAATCTCATCAAAATCCTGGTTCCCAATCAGTCTCAGTTGAATCAAGAACCTTTTAGTATTTAGTAATGTCTCAACCAACATTTCATTTCTCGAGTCACTAACTTTCCGTTTACTGCTTTGCCATTTACTGCTCTGCCATCCATTTCAAATCCTAAGAGGTAATACTGATGCAATATTGCATTTCTTGAACTTCATTTTCCCTTGGTCTTCCTTGTCACTCATTGGCTGATACACAGATTCCTTTACTAATCTGCAATCCAGTTGCAGATTGGTCAAAAAAAGAGAAGATACAACAACAATTCTGATGGGAGGCACTGGAGTGGAGGTGAAGGAGGAATGTGGGGAGGTTAATGGGTGGGCTATTTACACAGTGATTGGCTCAAAAATGCGGAATCAATGAACTCAGAAGGAAAACAGTACCCTCAATAATGCAGTAAGCAGTAAATGAATGGTACACAGTAAACAGTAAGCGGCAAGTCATTAAATCAGGATGGTATCTCGTGGTATTGCAAGAACCAAGAAATTGCATCATATCGGGAACCAATTGGGAAATTGATCCTAGTTACCAATATGGCGAAATTCTTCATAAGCAGCAATTTAGCTGCTTGCTTCCGCCCCAGTTATTGTGGTTGGAAGAGAGTTCAGAAAGCATACGAACTGTTGAGTCCCATACATATTGTGGATTAGAGAACATAAAGCTTGTATGGTTTGTGTTTTTAAAATTAATGACTTTTGTGCCTCTAAAAGTGGATCATCTCAGGTACTCTGAACAACACTGCTCAGCCAAAAATGGACTAGTATGTACTGAGACCTATAAGAAAGCCAAATATTTTTTTCTCTGATATTAATGCCATGGATATAATATTGCTTGCAATGATGTAGGGTACTATCAAATGGGTACTAGTGTAAATGGTTTCACTATTCTTACTCACTTTGCTCACAACAACAACAGGCATTCCCAACTTATGGCAATAAGTTTACTACCTTGTGCTCAATCCGAGGAAGACTGAGGTGATGTTGGTGGGAAGGGGCAACCGATATGAGGAAGCCCTTGCCCTCCCTAGAGCCCCTGAATGTGGTCGGGGTCCGGGTATAGAGGTAGTCAGCCAGGTAAGGAACTTGGGTATCATTTTCAATCACGCTCTGTTCATAACAGCCCAAATGTCGGATATGGTTCAGAAATGCAGACTGTAGCTGGTGCAGAATTTGGCAGCCTGCCTCCTTATGGGGAAGGGCCGCTAGGAGTACATTACACAAGTGCTCCATTCTCTGCATTGGCTGCCTATAGTCTTCGAGACCTGATTCAAGGTGCTGCTTCTTACCTATAAAGCCCTACACGGCTTGGGTCCCACCTTTCTGCAGGACTGCTTCACTCCCCATGCCCTTGACCAATCCCTGCAATCGTCCAGGAGTGGTCTTCTCAAGGTCCCCCAGGGGGCTACTATGGAGAGGGAGTTCTCGGTGGCAATGGAATTCCCTCCCAGTTGAGGCCTAGGTGGTCCCGGATCTTTCAGCGTCAATGTAAGACTTGACTGTTCCACCAGGCAAGGGTGTTTTTTATTTTTTTATGGGGGTTTGGGTTGGGGTTCTGTGTTGTATATTTTATGGGTTGAGATTTTAATTATGAGGAGGCTATGCCCCCTTTTCTTGCAGGTTTTTTTTGGCAGAGCCCTGTGTTAGTTTTAAATATGTGTTTTTATTTTTGTAAGCCGCCCCAGGCTTCCTTTGGCAGGAGGGGCGGGGTAATAAATGTCAAAATAAATAAATAAATATAAATAAATTGTGAATGGGGATATTCCCCAAAGGTATTTGATGGGGATATTCCCAATGGTTCAGCAAACACAAATTTTCTTCAGCCATTGAGGTTTTCACTGAAGTGCAAAAGCCATTGTTCCTTTTTTTACTAAAAACAATTTGCCTTTTGTTGATTGCATACATTTTTACTATTTAAGTATCATTTTATTTCTGTTTAAATCCTAAAGCTGTGCTAAGGGGATACTACTAGAGCAAAATTGTTATCCCTTGGAAATGGATCCATGCAGATTCTCCAACTCTAAGCATTGAAATGGATGACAGTTTTGAGAAATGCCAGAGTTCTAAGGATTAACTAGTATAGCCTGCTCTTTCTTTCTTCTCAGCAGATGCCATCCCTTATTCTTATGTTTTAATCAAGAGCTACTTCCAAGGGCATAAGGAGTTCAAGGCAACATTGTGGGACCTTAGTTTAAAGTAATTAGAAATGATTTGTCCTATTTTGTTCTTGCAGCCCATATTTCACACACTTTCTGGGGCAACTGCTGTAGCTAAAACAAAACAACAGAGCAAACTTTAATTCACTGCTTTTAAAAAAAAAAATCAACTCAAATTCGCTTTCCCTGGCATGCTACATGACCGCATTCAAATCAGAGAATCAAAATTAGGTTTTAACTAAACTAGAATCTCACAAATACAGACTGCTTGCCATGCACCAAAAATCTGGAACTGTAGGTATTTTGCAGTTACAGAATTACAGTCCCCCCAAAAATCTCACACTCCGGAAGCGTGTGCAGAAGGCACAGCATTCATTTTTGTTTCAGTTGACAAAAAAACCCCGAGCAGCCACTTTGCATATATGCAATCCAGACCAGAGAGAACGTCACAGTGAGGGAGCCTGCCAGAACCAATCAAGCTTTTCGAGTCCAGTAAGTAACACTTCAGGGCTCCAGGGGATGGGAATGGGGGCAATATGGAACCAAAACATGAGATCTGTAGCTGGGAGGGCAATTTCTGTTTCTTTTTTTTATTATTAAAGTGTAACAGCCTGTTCTGGGCAGTTATGGATTAATCCAAAACTGAAATCCCCACCCCTAAAAATGAACAAGCCAAAGTAACTGACTCAAAATCTCCTAAGTGGCTGTCTAGCAAGGTAGGACTGAATAGTGAATACGCCTTTCTTAAAATCCTAATCCAAGCATGCAAATTCATCAAATATAGTATTTTCTGAAGTCATTCGTTTCCACTCTAGGTAGCACTGTCACACCCCAGCAATTGAGGGTGTCATTCTCTACCCACTGCGTGCGAAGACGATGAGCTCGATCCAAGCCCCACAGACCGCGCATGTGGTTTCTGCACAACACAATGTGCCCCACTGCCCACAATAGAGATCCGTGCAGTTTATGCGCGGATGCGTGTGATCCACGGGGCTTGGGATCAGGTTCATCGTCTGTTGAAAGATGACTAAGCCTTTTCTGGCTGTCCACATCTCTGGAGTGGCCACTTTAGTCTATCAAATCTACAAGTATTGTACTTGTAGATCCTGCATAATTCATGTCTGCTTAAATCTGCCAGCTACAATGAGCCAATTTACAAGCCAATGATAGAACCAATGAGGAGGTATTTTACACCTCAACTAAAATACCTGCCATGGGAAGACAAAAAACAAAACTACCAAAAGAACAGACTAAACCATTCAATTTTACAGTGAGGGAGAAATTCCTTCCAATCTCCACATCATCAGAATGACTAATTAGCAAGACCATGTAGGGGGGATGCTGTTCCACAAGCAAGCTAGGAGGAGTAGGTTTCTGCAACACAAGAAGCCAGAACGCAGCTGTGCAACAGACTTCAAAGCCTCAGGGCTCATAAGAACTCACAAAACAGCAGGAGCTGCACTTTTGATTCCGCTCCAACAGAAATGGGATTGAGGCAGTAAGGATGAAGCTTCCCTGTGCCTTGTTATGCATGGACAAGGAAGGCATGGAGAACCAGACCCGCAGCTGTCCAGTTCTACCAGGGGTATGGCATCAAGCTAGGTAATCATCTCCTGAAATTCCTTCTCCACGAACATCATCTCTTTATTTCTGGTGATATTCACCTTCAATTGTTTGTATAGTCAATTGTATTATGATTATTTGTAAGCATGGGGGTTAAGGATGTTGATTTTATAGTGCTTTCTTGTAGTAGGATCCTACATTAATGGTCTTGAAAACTAATATTTTGTAAAGGAAAAGAACAAAAGGTAAAGAAAAGTGTTGAACTCAGTGCATTTAAATGTGGCTATAAAAATGTGTCAAGGCTATGAATTAAAGGTTTGAAATGCCAACTGATAAATAAAATGATGTAATTATCTGTCACCTGGTATTAAAGCACAGAAATATTTTAGAAGAAATAGTTTATTTATTGGCTTTGAAGTGAAATAGCATGTTACTTCTCAAGGACTTCTCAAGGACACACTATTCTTTGTATTCTGTAATGCGGTGAGGGCCTTAATACACAAGGCCCTCTTCCCTTTTCATATTTCTGACTTCCTATTACATAAGATAGTGGACTTTTGGAACCTTTTTTATATTATAGATTCATAGTATATTGATTTCAAGGTCAGAAAGGACAATGAAATAATCTGGTCTGACAACCTTCATAAGGAGCAGCAACGAATTTCATTTACTGACTTGTATTTGGCTAAAGTATATTTTTAGATAGGCATGTAATCTTGATTTGAAGACTGCATTAACAGAGAATCCCTCATTTCTCTGGTTCTTCAGACCAGAAGTTAACTGCCCTTATTGATTAAAAAAAATCACCTTATTTCTAACTTAGGGTTGCATGGCTTTAACTTTCAGCCGTTGTTATCATCCTCCTAGCTGTTTCCTGTAACATGTTAAAATGTTGTTTGGTTTTCAACCTATATATTATCTGAGAACGCGGGGGTGTCCCAAGGCAAATTTCCTGCACTTCCAAGGACAAAGAGTGTTTTGTGACACTGTAAAAGCTGGTCTTGCTAGTCAGTCCCAACTGGAATGGAGGGAGGTTCCTAATACTCTTAAAAAATTCTCTACGAGATAGCCTAGTCTTATTTCCCCCACCCCACTACAGAATACAAAGAATAGTGTGTTCTTGAGAAGTAGCAAGCTATTTCACTTCAAACCAAGTAAACAAACTGTTTTCTTCTTCATAAAATGTTTCTGTGCTTTAATACCAGGTGACAGATAATTACAGCATTGTATTTATCAGCTGGCATTTCAAACCTTTAATTCATAGCCTTGACATATTTTTATAGACACATTCAAATGCACTGGGCTCAGCACTTTTTGTTATTTTCTTTTACAAAATATTAGTTTTCAAGACCGAGACTGTAGGCAGCATGACTGTAGGACCTATCTACAAGAAAGCACTATAAAATCAACATCTTTGCCCCCCCCCCCCCGCTTACAAGTCATCATAATAATCAGCATCAGCTGATGATTCTCTTTACATCAAGTAATTCTCCATTTTAGCAGCATTTCCAACGAGACCACTTAAATAACAAGAACTATTGAAGGTGAAGGTCACCTGAAATAAAGAGATGATGCACTGCCTGAATAGTACGTTTGCAACTTCTTCAGATTTTCAAAGTTCACTTTGCTATGGCCCTGAATGAAGCACCAGAATTAACTGAATGGCTTTTAGTAGCTTGTAAATTGAGAGACACTCTGATATCACAAAGACTCCCATACATACACTAATACTGAGACAAGGAGCTGAGTTAATCAGTGAAGTAGTATACATTTAGTCTTCACATCTACCATTTTCTGTATTTTGGTGAATCCATTCATAATTCAGCCACTCATAATGATAAGGCCTTTTGTACTGGAATGAATATGCCCTAGAGTTGAAATTCAAGTGCCTAAATGACTCCTTTCTACATTAATGTACTTTACATGGGTGATTTGGCACAGCACAAAAATGTCAAAAGCCTTTATCTTTTAATCACATACATAACAAACATATGTAAATCATGCACAATAAAATGTGCACTATCAAGAGTCTCCCAGAAAACATCATGATAATCTCGTTTTTGATAAATTCATAATATCGAGACAGCCAGTTTCTCATTAAGTACTTTTCCAGTGCTTCTTTCAAATCACTGAAATACAGCAACTTCATGAAACCAAACGAAAACAATCTACTCTAGCAAAATATGGATAATTTTCACAGCAAGGAAAACCAGAGCCGATTATCTCAAAGAAAGCTAACCAATCCTTCCAGAATGTTGAAGAAGATTCACATCTGTTTTAGAGAAGGTGACGGATTTGGGGGGAGTGGAGGTTTGAAGAGGAGTCACATCATCATTTTCCAGGCAAACTGGGCAACATAAAAAAACCAAAACCAACTAATATCATTTTGGTAGCATTACTTTGGTTCTGTCCCTAAGCCTTTTACAGATATTAACTAAATTCACAGCTCATGCTTGTGAATAAGTTATGATTAGCCATTTTTACAGATGGGATAGGAAAGAGAGCTGAGTGAGGAGTGTAATATCATGTTCACGATGTCAAGGAGGAGAGTCAAAATAAGAATGCATAAAATAAAATATTCCCACCTTCTAATACTATGCCATACTGCAGCTTCCCCAAAATTATTCATTATGTTATCAATTTTTGTTCTCACACCTAGAACTGCGTACGTAAAAACAAAATGGAACACTGACCCCAGTTATGTCCCAGAGACTGTCCAACTGGATTCTAGAATGTATTCATGTGGCATATAAATCAAGACAGGTAACTCCAACAGAGGGTATTAGGCAACCTCTGTGGCTAACTTTCATTTCATCCCTATTGTCTTGATATGCAAGGCAGCTACGTAGGCCTCTCCACATACATTAATCAAACTTTAGACATGGCTAAACCCTAGACATGGCTGCACAACAAGAGGCAGCAGTTGGGTGGACGGTTCTCTCCTCTGTTTTGTCATAATGTTACATTAATCTATGTTTTACTCCCCATTCCTTACTCACTCTGTTATTGTTTATAAGGTTACTTAAAATGTGTAACAATAAAAAAAATGAAATTAAAGATTGTAAGGAACGTTTACAGTAAGGGAGTGTATATCATTCAGGCTGATAACAGAAAATCAGGGTGTACTGAGTGCTCAAACCTGAACCATACTACTGTATGGTTCAGGTTTGAGCACTCAGTGCCTCAGTCTGTGGTTAATAAAACCTGTTATTTGCCTTGCACCCTCCACCTTACTATTTCTTTACTGCTTATCAGTCTGATAACACTCCCATTGTGAAAATTACAGTGTCACTCAAAGAGAAAGTTGCTAACTTGTAACCAAGGTTCTTCGAGATGGCTCCATAGATTCTCACAACACCCAATTATCCAGCCCCACATCGGAATTTGGGGCTGGAAGGAACAAATGGTGGAGAGTGCCTCATAGGTTAGGAGAGTGCGAGAAAGGTCACATGGTCATATTGGGATTTTAGCTGTTTTTCCAGCAGGTCAAACATTTGCATATGGCTAGGGACTGTCCAACGAGTGGACACTGGATGAGAGTCTGACATTAGCATTTTTCTATTGGTTTCAATAGATTATTTTATCCATAATACACTAGGCTAATGGAAAGAAACAGAGGGTTTCTAGCCTGCATAACCGATACATATAGGTTGTTACTGTTGGAAATGCTAGGACTGTGAGATCATTGCATCCATTTGCCCAATGCAGAGTTTACAGAGGAGTGTGAGTAGGTAATCATCAATAAGCAGGCAGGAAGCATGCTTAAGCTTAAGTAGCTTTATTAGGAAATACATGTAGGATAGGAAAGGCCTACATCTATGCTAAGTCCTAAGACTAGGTGTGTTCAAGAGGGAGGAAGGAAGCTCTCTGAGACACAAAGAGATGAGAAATCTCCTGGGGGAGGAGATTGACCAATCAGGTCCTGACAGGAGTAGGACAGATAG
>QEPC01006430.1:5482600-5506234 GCA_003113815.1 Sphenodon punctatus | reverse complement strand
GACGGCAGCAGCAGCTGCTCCGTCCAGCGCGCTCGTACTTCCTGCTCGTACTTCCTGGCCCCTCCCGACGGGGCCTCTCAGGGCGACGCAGCCAGATGACGTCATCTGGCTGCGTCGCCCTGAGAGGCCCTGTTGGGAGGGGCCAGGAAGTACGAGCAGGAAGTACGAGCGCGCTGGACAGAGCAGCTGCTGCTGCCGTCTCTGGTAAGGCAATTCCTTTTGTTTTTCGGGGGGGGGCGGAGAGTCAAGCAAGCCCCAGCAGCTGGGGAGGGCAAGCCCCGGCAGCTGGGGAGGGGAAGCCCTGAGGATTTTACCAGTGCGGGGGGAGGAGGAGGCAAGCCAAGCCCCCCCCCCGGCATGGTAAATCGCGCCGAGGTGCAGAATTGGGCCCTGACTCCCGTGGAATTTTTAAAAAAATTCCACGGAAGAATCGGGGCCCTGGTCATATCATAGATTTATATAGAGGCATTACAATATTTTTAGTTTTACTCTCAATCTCTATCCCTTTCCGAATGATTCCTAACATTGTTTGCTTTTTTGACCGCTGCCACAGACTGAGCTGAGGATTTCAATGTATTGTCCATGATGACTTTAAGATCCTTTTTCTGAGTGGCAATTCCTAACTTGGAACCCAGCATTGTATACGTATAGTTTGGGTTATTTTTCCCAATGTGCATCACTTTGCACTTGTCCACATTCCATTTCATCCGCCACTTAGATGCCAAGTCACCCAGTCTCGCAAAATCCTCCTGCAATTCTTCACAGTCTGCTTGGACTGCTTGCAGAAGGAGGAAGAGGCTGCCTGGGTTGCCAGGTCGAGCTCAGGACACCCCTATAACATAAGTAGTGCCATACTGGCTCAGACCAATGGTCCATCTGCCTGTATCCCCACATGTATCTGCCCCCCTGAATGCAGCTCCACTGTTCCTCTCCTGAACCTCGCTGTTATGTAACCAAGCCAAGCACATGCACCTGGGACCTCGCATCTTCATGAATGTTACACTCCTTGTCTCTCCCTATGTTTCCCCTTCCTTCGTCTCCCCCCCACCCCCAGTCTCTCAGATGGTAAGCCCTATGGCAGGGATCGTGTCTATTTAATTAATTTGTAAAGCTCCAGGTACATTGCTGGTGCTATATAAATGCTTGCTAATAATAATAATAATAAAACAACAACTACCTCCTTGTATAATAATTTTGTTATCTGCAAATTTGTTCACCTCACTCTTTACTCACTTCTCCAGATCATTAATGAATATATTAAACAACACCGGTCCCAGTGCAGATCCCTGGGACACTCCACTTGTTACTTCTCTCCACTGTGAAAGCTGACCATTTAGTCCTACTCTTTGCTTCCTATCTTTTAACTAGTTGCCAATCCACGGTAGGACACTACCTCTTATCCCATGACTCTAATTTTCTCAAGTGACTCTTATGAGAGACCTTATCAAATAAATGCCTTCCATTTTTGAGTCTTCAGTGAGTCACTCCTCAAATTCCATCTTAGCCTGTTTTATTCATGTTTTACTTTTAATTTGGCAATGCTTATGCTCTTTCCTATTTACTTCATTAGAACTAGCTTTCAGTTTTTTAAAGAATGCCTTTCTGGCTTAAATAGCCTCCTTCACCTCCCCATTTTGATACACTGGCAGATGTTTGGTCCTCTTGCTACCTTTTTCTGTAATTTATTTGCAGTATACATTTAATCTGTACTTCCAAGATGGTGTTTTTAAATAATCTGCATGCCTCTTGCATGCATTTAACCCTTGCAACTTCTCCTTTTAGTGTCCCTAACTAGTTTCCTCATTTTTGCATAGTTCCCCTTTTTAATGTTAAATGGTAGGTTGTGGTGTTTGTTTTAGGCTGAAACAAGCCCACTTTAAAAAACTCCAGGCACTGCAGTTTAAAAAGAAGAAAAAAGAGCTGGAGCATGCGGAGAGCAATGCTTCAGCCCTGGGTGCCCTTTTCAAAGATGGTGCCGGCAGGGTTAAGTAGTTGTTCTGCACATGCTCAGCCCTGCAGGCACCCTTTTCAAAGATGGCGTCTGCAGGGCTGAGCATGTGCAGAACAACTGCTTGACCCTGCCGGCACCAGCTTTGAAAAGGGTGCTCAGAGCTGGAACACTGCTCTGTACATGCTTCGGCTATTTTCTTCTTTTTTTTAAACTGCAGCACCAGGAAGCCCAGCAGTGTGGCGAGGAGCGTCAGGACCCAACACTCTTACACCCTCCCTCCCCTGCACACAGCGGTGCAGGGCAGCAGGGGGTCAGGACGGGACACACACACACCCCCATGAACTCTGGAGGGAGGTAAGTAAATCTTTAATCCTTTTCTGCTTGTCCCCTCCCTCCCCCGCCCAACAGGGAGGCCATGTGGGCCCAGAAGATGCTCAGGGGGCTTTCTTTGTTCCCTGCTCACCTCTGGGGGCCCCGCTGCCCCCCCCTCAATGTCTCATCTTGCCAAGAATTGGTGAGAACGGCAAGACAAGTTTCAGCCCTTGTTTGGTTTTGTCAGCCTTCATCCTATAGCTATGTCAGTTTGATTATATTATGGTAACTATTGCAAAGTGGCTCTACCACCGTTACCCTTGCATCAGGTCCTGCGCTCCACTGAGGAGTAGATCCAAAGTAGCTCCGCTTATTTATTAATTATTAATTATTATTATTATAAGCATTTATATAGCACCAGCGATGTACTTGGCGCTTTACAGAAAGTAAGATAAACACAGTCCCTGCCCGAGAGCTTACAATCTAAAGACAGGGGGAGGGGAGACAGGGAAGGGGGAACAGAGGGAGAGACAAGGGATGCGACATTCATGAGGATGCAAGAACTCAGGTACATATTCTTGGCTTAGTTCCAGGACCAGGTGCTCCAAGAAGCAGTCATGTATGGAATCTAGAAATTTTATCTCTGCATCACACCCTGAGGAGACATTCAGTCAGTCAATATTAGGGTAATTGAAATCACCCATTATTACTGTGTTTCCAACTTCTGTAGCCTGTCTTATCTCCATTAGCATTTCACAGTCAGTTGCACCATCCTGATTGTGGTTGATAGTATATTCCCCGTTACACACTTCCCTGTTGCACATGGAATTTACATAATATGAAATATAAATGCCTGTTTCCAGATGGAGAAGTTTAAACTGGCTTTGGCACGTGTTAAAAAAAAGTATTTTTGCTATAACCTCTTTGTTTGTAAAGGTTCAACTGTATGATTATTTTCAGGAGATCAAGTCTAGTCAATAAAGTACCACCTTACCTTCTGGGCCAAAACAAACAATCACTGGTAGTCTCACTATAACTTGTTTTCCACTGGCATAATGGGTGTTTAACAGATTTCAGTGCCCAAGCCATCTGAAGTAAATAGTGCATGCTTGACGTAAGCAAGCTTTAATGTTCCTGCTGTGAATACCAATCCTCTTTATACCTTCGCATTTGCTTTATGGGACAATAGCTTTATTTTAACTCCTTACCTTATACATCCATGAATAAGCGGAACATATGGAAAGCGATTATCGAAGTGCTGAAATGGCCACAGAGCTGTCTATTCTACTGCCTTTCAACATTTAGAGACAACACAAAGAAAACATAGAATTGCAGAGCTGGAAGCAACTGCAATGGTTATCTAACCAAGCCCTCTGCCTTTAAGCAGGATCTATTAAGCATATTTTGTATTGGATATGAAAACAAAGGGTAGCAGGGGACTGCCTTGCCATGTGTGTTGACAGGATTAGGCCCAGAGCATACAGTCACCGAGGGGATTTAACTTTCGTCATTTTATTCTCAGGTTTATTCTGAGGTTTTTTAATTGCTCCCAGATCGGTCAACTGATGTGCTGGCAAATCTTTTCACCCAGATTAATAATTCAGGGATAATCCCTGATGGCTGGAACACCAGGGTTCTTGTTCCTATTTATAAAAAGGAGGCTAGGGATATCCTTAGTAATTATCACCCAATCAGCCTACTCTGTATTATCACCAAGTTATACACGGGTTTTCTTTCAGAGCACCTGGAAACCTGGATTTTTGAAAAGGGAATATTGGCTGTTGAACAGGCTGGGTTTTGCAAAGGGAAATCTACAGTAGACCACTGTTTTGTCGTGTCTCAGCTGAAATGTTTAGGTTTAGGGGGGAAATGTTATTTGTTACCTTTATTGATTTGTCTTCTGCTTTCGACCTAGTCAACAGAGAAAAACTTTGGGTTAAACTGAGGGAGCTTCAGATTGATAGGAGACATCTTGTCCTTCTTGAATCACTTTATTCCAATATGAGCCTAAGGGTACGATTGGACTGGAGAGAATCTCTTTCTAATCTGATCCCAACCTCTGCTGGAGTAAGACAGGGTTGTCTTTTGGCCCCAACCCCCCTTAACATTTATGTTAATGATTTCATTCTGAAACTGGGAAATAAGGAAAAACATGGCTCCCAGAGTGGGGGGTTGGAGAGTACCCATATTAATGTATGCAGACGATAAGATTATTCTTTCTTCTTCTCGTTTGGGGATGCTCCATCTCCTAACAGACTTTGGGGAGCTGTGTAGTGCAGAGGAACTCACCATTAATTACAATAAATCTAAAGTTTTGGTGTTCGCGCCCTCTTATAAGGAATACTCGTGGAGGTTGGTTAACCAGAGTTTAGAACAGGCTAAGTTCTATAAATACCTAGGACTAGTTTTTTTCTATGTATACTACTTGGAATCTGCACATTAAGTATGCAAGACAATCTGCAGTTGCCTCTGTGCTGCTGTGCATAGTCTGGTTGGTTTTTCTAACTCTAAGGGGGGTATTTTGATTAAACCAGCCCAGCATGTATTTGAAATGAAGGTGGCTCCTCAGGTATGCTATGGCACCCAGAGGGGGTGGGGGGCTGTTTATGCACCTTTAGAGGCTGCTCGGTGTAATTGGATATGGAAAATATTGGGTACCCCACCGGGTATGATGGTAGCTATTTTGCACTGGAAACTTGGGTTAAAATCTATTACAGGTAGGACCCTATGGCTATTACTCGCTTATTGGATTAAGGTTTTGTACTCACCCCCGGACTCCTTGATGCACCTCTGTTTGAAAGAAAAACTTGTAACAGATATTCCCAATAGGGGCCTTTGGAAAGGGAGCGTAATTTGTACCCTGAGCGGTTTAGGGTTTTCCTGGGATTTTCTGGCATCTCTCCTTTTTGGGGGAGGCCAGGCGGATCATCGAACGTTGTATTGATGATCTGGACCTTCAGAGATAACAGTCGTGGCTGCAACCTCGAGGTCATCCCCTTGGTACAGATATTGGAGTCCCGGACCCTCAGGCACACGCTATTTTTCCTTCTTAATCTCTCCCTTACACAGGAGAGCGATTTATAGAAGCAATGGTGGCCCAAGGAAGATATTCTGGGATTAGCTGCTCTAATAGGTTTTGTATATGTGGCATGGGTGAGGTTGAGAATCTGCCCCACTACATCCTTTTCTGCCCTCTTAATGTGCATATCTATTTATTGATTTTATACAGGTTTTCGTATTATGTTATTTATTGACTAATTATATGATTATATTTTATATGTTTTAATTATGTTGTGAGCCACCCTGAGCTGCTGTAGCATGAGGGGGTGGCCAAGAAATCAAAAGAATAAATAAATATCCATATGCAGTTGTTTCATACCCTTGGTGTTAATGAAACTCTTTGCATATGCTCCGTTTCCTGTTAAAGGACACTAGGGATGATATAACCAGGGCGATAGCAGGTTTCACTGTTGCTGCTGTTAAATTAAGGGTACAGTCGGCACAGAGACTCTCCTCGGCTTTATAACAGATTTATACTTATCTTTTGTATTGCATCCGTATTGTATTTATTTTATTTATTCTGTGTTAATGGCATGGCCTATGGCTGCTGCATAGTAAACTTAAACTATTATAGGTGGGGTCTTCTGCGCCTTTTTCTAGCTGTCAGGCTGACTCCGTGGGGCCTGAGGAGATGGGGGAGGGTCCACCTGGGGGTCCTGCAGCACTCTCGCACCTGGCCAGCCCCAAGACACACAGTAACAGCGCCCCCCCCAGAAGCCCCCACAGCCCCCAAATCCCCAGAAACCATGCCGGATGCACCTTGGCCGCCGGCTCCACAAGCAGCGGCAGAACTCAGAGGCATAGCAGAAGGCACGTTGCTCCACCCCAACGCTCCTGACCCAGAAGTCGGGGACATGCCCCCCTCCAGCACTGCCATGGCGACTACAAAGAGTTGTGTGCCCCTGCAATACCGAGAGTTCATCAGTGTGTTTGACAAAAAAGAAACAGTGGTATTGCCACCTCACAGGCCCTCAACTGTCCTATTGACTTGCTTCCCAGCATGGAACACCCTTATGGGCACATCTACGCTCTTTCAGGACCTGAGCTAAGCACCTTAAAGGACCATACTGATGATAACCTACGTAGAGGGTTTATCTGCCACTCTTCCTCCCCTGCAGGTGCTCCCTTATTTTTTGTCCCTAAGGAAGATGGGGGGTTGTGGCCATGTATCCATCACAGGGGATTGAACGCTGTAACAATCAAGAATAGGTATCCACTCCAGCTAATTCCAGAGCTACTAAATTGATTACAGGGCGCACAAATCTTTACAAAATTGGATCTACAAGGTGCTTACAATTTGGTCCAAGTTCGCCAGGGCGATGAATGGAAGACGGCATTTTGAACTCGATATGGCTATTTATGAATACCTTGTTTGGCCTGGCTAATGCTCCAGCGACCTTCCAGCATTTCATTAACGACGTGTCACGAGACATACTGGACATCTATGTGATTGCCTATCTAGACGACATCCTAATATACTCATCTACTGAAATGGAACATGTAAAGCATGTGACAACGGTATTACAGAAATTGCGCCACCATATATTATTCTGTAAATTGACAAAATGTGCCTTTCATGTGGACACCATAGAATTCTTGGGTTTTGTCATCTCAACCGGCGGTGTAGAGATGGACACGAAGAAGGTGGAAGCCATCTTAGCCCGGATCGCCCCCCCTTCGGTAAAAGCCATGCAACGTTTTTGAGGTACCACTAATTATTACCGTCAGTATATTCCTAATTATGCTAGACTGACACAACCCTTGACCAAGCTATTACGCAAAGGAACCCCGTATGAGTGGATGGAACAACAACAGAAATCATTAGGGATGTGCGAATGTGGTTCGGAAGTTTGGACCAAACCCAAACTTTCAAACCGAACTCGATTTTCAAACTGAACCGAATTCCCAAACTCAGTTCTGTTCGCACATCCCTAGAAATCATGTCTCACCTTAAAGGCGGCGTTTATGAGGGCCCCCATTTTACAGCATCCCGACTTCAAAAAGCAATTTACGGTGGAGACAGATGCCTCCAATGAGGTCTTAGGTTCTGTACTGTTATAGCCCGGTGTGGACGAAACAAAATTATTGCCCTGTGCATTTTACTCCAGACAATTGTCCAGTGCAGAAAAAAATTACACTATCTTGGATTGGGAATTGTTGGCCATTAGGGACGCCTTCGAAATCTGGCGTCACTACCTGGAAGGAGCAAGGTACCTGGTCACCGTAATTACGGATCACAAAAATTTGATCTATTTGCAGACAGCTCTAATAACCAATGCCAGAAACCAGTGCCAGACATGGGTTTGGGGCCTTGTTTTTTTGCACGTTTTACCTTTACTATATAATACCGGCCAGGACAACAAAATTTTCTTGCTGATGCACTATTACGTTGCACTGAAATTCGAGAAGTCACCAGCCAACTACTCCTCGAGAGGAAAACCTTCTCAGCCACTACACTATCCCGTACGCACTTGCAGCACCTGTCTAGGCAAGATCGAGCCTTATTCCAAACACTTAAGTGTCAACAGCAACAGGGAATCTATCACCATCAAGGAAAGATCTTCGTTCCCAAGAGGGCCCGTCGTTGGGCGTTGTATAGTCATCATGACGCCCCTCTAGCCAGACATTCAGGAATCAAACGTACCTACAACCTTCTGCAACGACATTATTGGTGGCCTGACATGAAAAATGATATCAAACAATATGTGCATGCGTGCAGCACGTGCATCCGGACCAAGGTGCCTCAGCAGCAACCTCAGGAACTCTTACACCTTGCCCTGTTGCCACAGGGCCCTTGGCAACGGATCGGCCTGGACTTCATCGTAGACCTCCCTCCTTCGAGCCACTGTACTACCATCCTTATGATAGTGGGTCATTTTACAAAACTTGCCCATTCTGTCACTTGCCAAGGGCTCCCATCAGCCAGCCAAACTGCCCACCTTTTATCGCAGCAGGTAGTGAAACTACACGTATATCCTTGGAGATTGTCTCAAACCAAGGAACACAATTCACTTCCCGGCTATGGAAAGCCTTGTTTGTCAGCTCTTCAGATCAAGTGGAGTTTGACCACTGCGTACCATCCACAAGCTAATGGACAAGTGGAGCGGGCCAACCAAACGTTAGAACAATATCTTAGATGTTACGTGGATTACCTCCAAGATGACTGATATCATCTCCTACCTCTAGCAGAATTCTTGTATACCACCACCTTAAACGCCTCCACTGGATCTTAGCTATTCTTCGTCATTTATGTTTACCACCCATGTATATGTATTCCAGAAATCGAACCCATCACCGTTCCTACAGCAGGTGCCCTAGTTACACAAATACGATAGGCCCATGCCAAGACCAGGCTGAACCTAGCAAGACAACGGTACAAACAATACGCAGACCACCATCAGCAGCCCACCACAGAATACGCTCCTGGGACCTTGGTATGGCTAGACCGACATCATTATCCCTCCGACCGAGCTTCCTCCAAACTCGATTATAGATACATGGGTCCGTTTCCCATGAAACACAAAATCAACGATGTTGCATATACCGTGGAACTAC
Organism: Sphenodon punctatus; assembly: GCA_003113815.1. Taxonomy (NCBI): domain Eukaryota; kingdom Metazoa; phylum Chordata; class Lepidosauria; order Sphenodontia; family Sphenodontidae; genus Sphenodon; species Sphenodon punctatus. The sequence goes on along the minus strand of QEPC01006430.1, from coordinate 5,497,356 downwards.
CCCCACAATACCATATCCATCCCTCCTTTCACATCTCCCTCTTAAAACCTGCTATCACACCCCTGGCTGCTGCGCACCAAGACTATGACAACCCTCCAATAGCAATAGATTTGGAATATGAAGTACAGGACATCCTTGACTCCCATTATCACAGAGGACAACTGTATTACCTTATCGACTGGACGGGCTACAGCCCATCTAATAGGTCATGGGAAAAGGCATCCAATGTCCATGCACCACAGCTAATATGATGCTTCCACTATCACCAACCTTGGAAACCCGCTCCCCTTGTGGTACGACACCCCTGGAGAGGGGGTACTGTCAGGCCAGCTCCGCGGGGCATGAGGAGATAGGGGAGGGTCCACCTGGGGGTCCGGCGGCACTCTTGTGCCTGGCCAGCCCCAAATGGGACACACAGTAACGGGGCGCCCTCAGCACAGCCCGCAGTGGACCCAGAAGCCCCCCAAACCCCAGAAACCACATTGGATGCACCTTGGTCGCCAGCTCCAAAAGCGGCATAGAACTCAGCGGCGCAGCGGAAGGCATGTTGCTCCACCTCGACTCGGAAGTCAGGGACACGCCCCCTCCAACGCCACCACGGCGCTCAGAGCACCTGCACCAGCATTCTCTGCAACACTAGGAAGGATAAAAGGAGGGCTCTGCCTTCTTTGAGTGGCCAGTGATCAGTGCCTATGCCTGTGATACTGACCCCTGGATATCGTTGCCTGTGAACTTGACAGAGAGAGAGAGCGACAGAGAGAACATGAGTGTTAGGGTGTGGAGAGTGGACCGTGTGGAAATGTGAGTACTTGAACCTGCCTTATGATTACCTACACTTGCTACCCCCTGCGTGTCCTGGTTCCCATGAGAGAGGTGGTTGTGTGCTTATTATTATTATTATTAACAAACATTTATATAGCGCCAGTAGCGTACCTGGCACTTTACAAAGTAATCAAATAGACACGGTCCCTGCCCCTAGAGCTTACAATCTGAGAGACAGGAGCTGGGGGAGAGACATAGGAAGGGGAACAGAGGGAGAGACAAGGAGTCTAACATTCATGAAGATGCGAGGTCTCAAGTGCACGTACTTGGCTTGGTTACGATGAGAATGACAGCAGGCAGGTCCATGTGGCAAGGATAAGGGTAAACCGATCGTAGGTATAGGAATAGTGGCTCAGCAGGATAAAGAGTCAGACAGAGCAGAGCGAAAGAGGTGAGTTTTAAGGAGAGATTTGAAGGTATGAAGGGAGGGGGCAAGGCGGATGTGGACAGGGAGGGAGTTCCAGGCATGGGGGGCAGCAAGTGAGAAGGGACGAAGGCGCTTAGGGGAGCAGGGAAGGCGTGGAAGGGTGAGAGAAGGGACAGAGGAGGAGCGAAGTGCACGGGCTGGAGTATGGAGGGCGATAAGTGCAGAGAGGTAGGGGGGAGCAAGGTTGTGAAGAGCTTTATAGGTGAAGACTAGGAGCTTGTGCAGGATTCGTTCAGGAAGGGGAAGCCAGTGAAGCGAAGAGAGGAGGGGCTGCACATGGTCGAAGCGACTGGCGAGGTAGATGACCCTGGCAGCAGAGTTTTGGACAGAGATGAGGGGAGAAAGGTGAGACCGGGGAAGGCCAGTGAGAAGGAGGTTACAGTAATCGAGGCGAGAGATGACCAGAGCATGAACAAGAGTTTTGGCAGACGAGACAGAGAGAAAAGGGCGAATCTTAGCAATGTTATGGAGGGAGAAGCGACAGGATTTAGCAACAGAGTCAATGTAGGGTTTAAAAGAAAGGGCTGAGTCAAAGATGAAGCCTAGGCTACGGGCTTGGGGGACAGGCAGGATGGTGACTCCATCAATAGTTATTGACAGTGAGGAAGGAGAGGAAGGATGAGGGGGGAAGATAAGGAGTTCAGTTTTAGCCATGTTGAGTTTGAGTTGACGTTGAGACATCCAGGTAGAGATGTCAGAGAGACAGTTGATGAGACGAGCTTGAACAGAGGGAGAGAGAGAGGGAGTAGAGAGATAGAGTTGAGTGTCATCAGCATAGAGGTGGTATTGGAAGCCATGGGAGGCAATGAGTTTGCCTAAGGATGAGGTATAGATCGAGAAGAGGAGAGGGCCAAGAACAGAGCCTTGAGGAACACCAACTGAGAGGGGGAAGGAGGAGGAGGTGGAGTTGGAGAGAGACACATTAAAGGAGCGGTCAGAGAGGTAGGAGGAGAACCAGTTATGGACAGAGCCACAAAAGCCAAGGGAGTGAAGGGAATCCAGCAAGAGTGAGTGGTCAACAGTATCGAAGGCAGCAGAGAGATCAAGGAGGACAAGAATGGAATAGAGACGTTTAGATTTAGCCACCAGAAGATCGTTGGTGATCTTAGCGAGAGCAGTTTCAGTAGAATGAAGGGGGCGGAAGCCAGATTGGAGGGGGTCAAGGGAGGAGTTGGAGGATAGGAAGTCAAGGCAGCGGGAGTAGACAACACGTTCAAGCAGCTTGGAAGCAAAAGGAAGGAGTGAGACAGGACGATAGCTAGAAGGGTCAGAGGGGTCAAGAGTGGACTTTTTGAGAATAGGAGAGACTGTGGCATGTTTGAAGGCAGAAGGGAAAGAGCCAGTAGAGAGGGAGAGGTTGATGATGTGCAGGAAGGAAGGGGCGACAGTGGGAGTAATGGAGGTGAGGAGGCGGGAAGGAATGGGATCAAGGGGGCAAGTGGAAGGGTTGGAGGAGGAGAGCAGAGAGGAGATTTCCTTAAGGGAGGCAGGGGAGAAGGAGGACATGAGAGAAGGAGGGGGAGGAGGGAGAGGGGTGGGAGTGGGAAGAGAGGAGTGGGAAGCGATGTCGAGGCGGATCTTGTCTATCTTGGAGGTGAAGAAGGAGGCAAGATCCTGAGCAGAAAGGGAAGAAGGAGGGGGAGGACAGGGAGGCTTGAGGAGGGAGTCAAAGGTAGAGAACAGGCGGCGAGGGTCCCGAGAACAGGACTCAATGCGGGAGGCATAGTAGTGTTGTCTAGCAAGGGAGATAGCAGAAGTAAGGGTGGAGAGACAGAATTTGAAGTGAAGGAAGTCAGCGTGAGAATGGGATTTGCGCCAGAGTCGTTCAGCAGCACGAGTGCAAGAACGGAGGTGGCGGATACTAGGGGTGAGCCAAGGACGGGGGTTGTGGGAGAAGGCAGGGCGGGAAGAGAGAGGGGCATGGGAGTCAAGTGTGGAGGAGAGAGAGGCGTTGAGAGCAGAGACAGCGGAGTCAGGGGAGGAGGAAGAGAAGACTGTAGGAAGAAGGGGAGAGAGAGAGGAGGCAAAGTCCAGGGGATCAATAGCTTGAAGGTCACGGAAGGGGCGTAGAGAAGGGGAAGAGGAGGGGGGACAGTGGGAAATGTTGACAGAGGCAAGGAAGTGGTCTGATATAGGATGAGGATCGAAGGAGAGATCAGCGACAGAGCAGTTTGCTTATTGGTGTCTCGTGTGTGGGTGTCTGGTGTTGCACTTTGCCTCCCAGTGATGATCTAGGCTGGGGAGATATCTCCCAGAAGCCACCTAAGATCCTGAGGGATATCTTTCAGGCGAGTGTCCACTGTCACCAGAGACCACATCTACCCCTTCCCTTCAATCCCCCTATACCTCACACTAGCTAATTGGAGGGGAGCTGGAGAGCCCTCTCTCATTTTAAGCACAAGACCAAGGGATTTATCTTGCAGCTAGGAAAGGCCAAACAAAGTTTAATTCTGCTAATTCCCATTTGGTGACATTTTGTCCACCCAAATCCACCTTTTCCCTGCCCTGCAGGTAGGGAAGTAGGTCCCATTCCCATTGCAGGGCTCTCGTGCTTGCCACGTAAAGGCAAACCTTTCTCCAACACCCTCACTTTGATCCAGAGTGTCTGGTGAGAAAAGGTGTTCCACTGTACAGAATGTGCTTATGGGAGGGACAAGTTAGATAAGAGAGGCCTTGTAAATCATGACGATGAGTATTACTTCATTGTGGCTCTTTCTATTGGAACATATAGAGATAGTGGAAAAGCTGCGGATATAGCTACCAGATACACTGTTCACTCTGGATGAGGAGGCCTAATTCAGAAGATAATGCAGTGGTACACAAGTAGTGAAACAGCTATCCTGATCGTGATGTGTTTCTTCCACTCCAAAGCTCACTTATGGATTTTAGTTCTCAATTCTCAAAGGCCCTAAACCAGATTGGGGAATGTTTTCCCTCCCAGAAACCACTGTGAAAATTAGTACAAGCTCCGAGAGCCTCACAGAAGTTGAGGGTGGGGGGTGATTGAGGGCCCAGATCACAGATCTGAGCCATGACTCTATCCCTTATCCTTGTGTGCATACCCTCATCTCTGCTCCCTTACCCAGAACTCAGTTTTTCAGTTCTTGGGGGTAGGAACTGGATCCAGGGGCCAGACACTGGAAAAGGGCCAAATAAAAACTAGCTGTATTTGGCCTCCAGATCTGAGGTTCTGTATCCCTCTCCTAAACCGTCATCAGTCCCTATGCTATTTACTAAGAGATAACTAATTTTAAGCATTTTGACTCAGGCCTTTTTGCTGGTAGTGAGAAACCAGTCTAAAAGTAACCAGAGAATGAAAACTATGGGTAAAACCAGAAGCGACCACATCCACAATGGCAACAGGACCCAGCTCGGGTAAGGAAGCTGCCAGAAAAGTGGTACGGACCGGGCCACGGAACAAATGTACACATGGCCAAGTCTTGGGGTCACGGTTGAAATGTGTGGCCGCCTGGCGTCACCCACCTGCTGTGGTCAGCAACCTAAACCCACCCACACCCACCATGATGGGCAACCATGGTGATCTATGATGCCAGGTCATGGCAGACCCAATCTGGGCCAGCGGGAACAGATGTGTGGATATTCTCTACCCGGCTGTGTTCCAATCGGGTTGGCGCTAGCCCAGGCTGTGACCCCCATATGCCAAAACACCTAGGGTCAGTCCGCGTGAACATCTGGTGGCCCAGTAACAAACATGACAGTGGCCCGTGGGCCAAAGTGGGCTACAGGGGGTTATTGTCACATTTGCTTTCACTCTACAACAACTAAAAGTACATCAGAGTTTACAGGGATTTATTTCTACAAAAGTAATTTACATGTGTAATAGTTATATCTGTGGTTAGAATATTCCCTCTTGGAACTGAATTTTCTATCCTATCCTTATAAACGCCTTCATTTCTTCAAAGCGCTTCTTTCTTGTTGACATTTGAAACACAAACAGTTTTGGGAATTCTTGGCATTGGTATCTATCCACTGTGAAAAATGTGTTCTCATCATGGTAGAAAGCCGCACTGATCACATATTCATCTCAGTGAAGGGTATCATATTGTTTGGTTTTGAGTTCTTTAATGTTTGTTATACTGTAGGGATTCTGCAAGATATACAAAGAAATTTTAGTCGAAAGGATAAGTTAAACAATAATTATTTGTTATTTTATCCTTTCAAAAGTATAACTAAAATTATTCTAAAGCTACAACCTAAATATGTTTTATCATGATTTTAATATACACCAAATTTTAAGGTAATCCTCCATCCTGAATAAAATATTATCATTGCTGTCACAAGGAATATACTCATGGCTTAGTTGACAAATTACAACAGAGGAAAACAGTGATTAAGATATAATTTCTCCTGCAATCTACTTATCATGCTCTTGGTATGTGGAGTATAATTATTTTAAAACATACAGAAAAGCTGTACATTTGCAATTAAGGCATATTATGAGGGCAATAATATGCCCTAATTCTGTGGGACAAGATGAAGTCAACACAAAAGATCCTTAATTGTTACATACACTGTGGTAAAGGGGGAAATATGGCAAAATTCTATGAGGAAGAAAATAAATAAATGGTTTAGGAAAAGACTGTTTGGAATCTTATTAAATTTGAATATGCTTTTCATTCTGGTAACAAGGAAGTAAAATTACATGGAGGAACAACAAATGAGACTTGGTTTTGAAAAAAGTCTTATTTTGCAACTGAAATATTAGGTTTGGGAGGAGTAAATACAACACATTCTTAGACACCAAAGGAAACTATACCTACACTTAAAGGGGCCAAACCAAGTTCCACATGTGCACCAAGTGTGTGCATGTGGGGCATGCAAAGGGTGAAAACAGACCTGACGCTAACTCCACTTTAACACTGCTTTAACATTTGTTACGCATGTTGCAGGGCTGCATAGGACACCAGTACAGCCCTGCAATAGGCATAAGGAATGTTAGAGGTGTTAAAGTGGAGTTAGCATCATGTCGGTTTTCACCATAAGTGCACATCACGTGAGCACCATGTTCAGGATGTGTGCAAACCAAATACAGGGTATGTATGTACACAGATCCTGCAATTGGTGCACCGTGATTCGCAATTGGTGTGCAAGTGGATCTTGGATTGGGCCCAAAAGGGTTAAATGTGCCTCCATTTAAAGTACATAAGAGTACTAAATACTGCAGAAGAAAGCAGCCATGAATTTTAGCCAACAATTAGTAGGTTTACGAGCTCAGTATGAATGTTATTTTGCAAGGTGATGTAAAAAAACAATGATTTCTTTCATGTGTAGTTGACATTTGTGAACAACAAGGCATCAGACCATCAGGTGGTTAATTTAAGCATTAACAGCCTTTGGCAGGAAAGACGCCAGACTGAATGCAGGCATTTATGACAGAATTTCTAAATGTAGGTTTTATTTTGTAATCCTATAAATGAACAGTCTTTCATGCAATGTTTTGACAAATTGAGGAGGGAAATGCCAGGAAAAATCCAGCAGATAGTATGAGTCACAACTTACATAAGCTGTTTCAAGCATCTGCTGCTTTTGGACCATATGGATAAAATAGAAAATGAAGGCACCTTTTCCAGTCAAAAGAAAAAAAATAAATAAAATTTAAAAGCCACAGGTATAAAAATAGAAGTCAAAGTATCTTGACTTATTTTCTTTTTAAGGCCTCCCTGGTGCTTGCAACAGCTTTAATTTTGATATGTAGCTCAGTTAACTATGGAACGGTGAAATTCTCTCAGATACAAAGGCCTAGTTTACATGCCTAGACAACAATTTAGAACCTTCACTTTAGGAAGCCATTCTTTTTAAATCTTGTCCTTTGTTTCTAAATGAGTTTGTGGACTTCTCTGGGGACTGCCTCTTCTCTCGCTAAGTACTTGAAGGAGATCACATATATATTTTATGTAGTGCCCCCGCCATGTCACTCGAGCACATCACATAGAACAATTTAACAGAACTTTTTAATCCTCACAACAACCCTGTGAGGTAGGTTAGGCTGAGAGAATATTGTGACTGGCCCAAGTTCATCCAGCGAATTTCTAGCTAAGATGAGACTTGAAACGGGGCCTCCCCCTACCGCCTGATCCGCACACTTAGTTACTACACCACACTGGTATATGTACATACATATACATGAAGTATAGTATACAGTAAGTATAGTATATTAAATAAATAAATAATGTACTTAGAAGTACATCCAAATGTACTGGAAGTGTAAAAAAATTCTACTGTTCAAAAATCATGTTTAAGATGGTTGAAGGAAAATAAAGTACTATTTAATGATACTGTTTAGTTAATACTTACACTCAAATGTAAGATTTCAAACATGTATGGATTTCAGAACATTTGTGCTCTGCTACATGTCCTCACAATATGCAGATTCATTCTCTACTGCACTGTTATAAAAAAAAAGTCTACAGTCTCACAGTGAAACTCTAAATGAAATCGGCTTGCCTGCCTCATTTGTTATCGACCAGTTAGCATTTTAAAATTTCATCTGTACCAGTGCCAGAAGGTTGGCAGGCTTAGAAAAATTAAACGCCTTGAAGTAGATTCACCCCTGCTGGTGTGCATATGACTACACATTTGCTTAGTAGAGAGGAGTCTCAACTTGTGTCCAAGATCTCAACATTTCTAAACTTTTCAAAATAGAAATTGTAGTTCAGATCCCAATTTTGCGGCTTGAGTCTCTCTCATATATAGTTCATGATATTTTGTAGCAATCCTTTTCTGTGTGATTAAAATATTATTATTGCTGTTTAATCACAGTGCAACTGAGGTAAAAATGTTTTAATTTAGATATCCCTCTTTCTCAGAGATATTACCAGTCATAGGCTCCATTTTAAATACAGCATATATTTCTCCCACCAGTCAAATTTTGCCAACTGCTTTCTTAGTCTGACCCTGACATATTAAATTTCACCTGCTTTCATAGCCAAAAGAATTAATCAATTAGATAAAAGCACATATCGGCAACTAAAAAGCAACTAAACAATGGGTGAAAACCAAACAAGAAAATAACCCACATTAGCTAGCATTAGCCCACAATAGACAATACTGTTTATTAGGGGTTTGCCACATGTTCGCCCCCACTGGGCCCAGGACCACCATCCAGCCCCCACTCACAGCATCATTTCGGAGAATGTGGAGCCCACCATGTGGGCAAATGCTGGTTAATCCTGGCTAATGTGTGTGCACAGGGCTGCTTCCTGTCTACTGGGATGCGTGCAGCCTCTGCTGAAATATGGGTCGGCCAGGACGATAGAGTCCCAAGCACAGCACCTAAAGTGGTCCAATGAGTGAGCACTCTGTCCGCTCTAGCTCTCACTGGTGCTTTGACTTTTTATTTTCATTTCTGGGCACTCCAAAAAGGTGCTCAAAAAAAAAGAGAGAGAGAGCAAAAAGATGAAAAACAAAGTAGGGGTGGCTTCCTGTACCCAGAGTTTGCCACAGCTTTGGCCCTTTTCACAGAGATGCCCGCCCCCCTCCCCTCCGCTAGCCCTCATATGCGAGATGGGAGCCAGTGGAGGGGGCATCCATGGGATTGCCATGGCAGATGGGTGGGGGTGCATGCGTGCGAGCTCCTGCACTCCACCCATCACCTGCGCATGGAACAACAGGCGCCAATGGCGGATGCTCCATGCGTGGAGGTGAGTGGGCATCCATGGGAAGAGCCGCCCATGCACTGCCTACCCGCCACTGCCTCTACCCTTTCCCTATGGGCCACGGTGGTACCGCGGTCCGTGTGAAAACAGCCTTTGAGTCATAGGGGTGTGAGAGCGGCGCATGGCACCTCCCCATTTATTGAGTTCATTCATTGAACCATGTGAGTGGGTGTGCATGGAGTCAACCTGAGCTCCAGTAGGCTACTGTCTTGTCAGTGAACACTCAATGAAAAGCAAAATTTCAAACATCATCCACATCCCTTTAAGTATACAATGGCACAAATATAGAAACATACAATGCCATCGCTCTGTATGGATACATTAGACTTAAATAGATCCCAGGAATTAAAATAGCCTTAATTTGTATGTTATTTGCTCTCAGTATCTTTTAAAAAGTCCAAAGTCAGACTAATGCTTTAAAAAATGCATTGGTAAATAGTATTGATTGGAGGGCAGCAGAAGCGACTACTAGGGTTGAGTCCCAAAACCTGGGTCTAGCTCAGGAGCGCATGGCGCATTTACCTAATTTTTCACACAACCATCTGACCCTATTACGAGCCTCAAATTAGTAAGATCAGAGAAAGTTCAAGAGCCATAGGATTTTCCTTCCCAGTCTTCATGCCTGGTATTTACATACTCGAATTATTCCCACTGTATATAATTCCAATTTATTTGTAGATAATTATGAATTTCTTGATACACAAAGTAGTTTTACTCCACCTTAGTCTATCTTACAGTGTTTTCTTCTTTCTGTTTAGCAATTCTCTGCCCCCCCATTCACGATTTCCATTATAACATGCCTAGCCATTAACTTCTACCTTCTAATGAGTGTTATAAAGCCATCAGTTTTAAAACCATTTTGGCATCAACCAGCCTCTCTCCACTTTAGACTCCACTGGAATCTTGTGTTTAAAAGTATCCATTGGATAGATTAAGGAAAAAATATAAGCACTGACACCTGTCATGCTCTTTCCTTCAGTGAGTGGATACAAAAGCTTTTTTACTACACAGATCAACCAAAATAATGTAAAGAAGTATTTTTAATGCTTAATTCCATGGTATTTACTATGTTACAATTAGAGTTGCCAGCTTTCAATAGGGACAATCACATCAGCTGCAATAAAGATGTTGCTTTCAACCCTTATCAAACATGTGGGGTTTGGAATAAGATCTTTAAATAAACAAAAGGTCTTTGGGAGAAGTTTTAAATCATGATTTGTTTATTTATTTTTACAAGCCATTTTTTTCAAAGCATACTTTGAGGGCGCTATCCAAAAGGTTACCTGGTGTAAAGGACTGACAATCGGGAACATAATGAATGTGCGTTTCTCATTTTAAACTATGACTACAAACTAAAACTGTAAGTCATTTCTAAGTATAATACATTGAGTATGCTTATATGTAGGGCAGAACATGTTCCCATTCTGAAGGGAAATACCAAACTTTCGTGAGTGCCCATCGGAACTTGATCATTTCCAGTGATTCTGTGCTTCCACCAGTTTTTTTGTCATTTTCGTCACTTTCTAGGACTTCCTTTTTGTCAATTTCTGGAAATTTTTGTCACTTTCCGGGAATTTTATGACTGTTTTACCACAGTTTTGCTAGACTTTTATGACAATTTCGAGCACCTCTCCAGTGCTTAGCCAGCCGGTCTTTGTTCCAGTCCTAGCTTGGAACTGGCCCATTTCAACTTGCAAAAAATAAAGGAAAATGGCAAAAACAGCAGGAAATCCAATACATTTCCGTGTCACGCGAATCTTGGCGAATGTGGTTTACTTATACATCTAATTAAAAAGCATTAAACATAAAATACATGCATGCTGTAACTCATGCAGACCTTTAAAAATAGATCTTTGTATTATAGCTTATTTATGCAACATGAACTATTACTTATAATGCAGGGCTTTTTATAATGGCCGCGCCGCGCCTTTGGAACTCCCTTCCGGAGGAAGCTTGCCTGGCCCCAAGCCTGTTGTCATTCCGGCGGTGTTGTAAAACCTGGCTGTTCGCCCAGGCCTTTAGGGAGAGAGGGTTAGGGTTGTGTTTTTCTCCCCTACCCGTTTTATTGTTTTAATGCTGAAATTGTATCCCGGGGCCCTGTTTTGATAATATTTAACTTGTGATTTTTTAAACTGTTTTATATTTGTTTTACACTGTTTTATTGTTGTTGGAAGCCGTCCCGAGCGGTTTACAGGAGGGGTGGGGTACAAATGCCATAAATAAAAATAAATAAATAAAAAATTTAATGGCTGTCCCAACATGGGGTGAAAACAAACAGGACAGTAGCTCATGTATCACCTGTTCATCAGTTCAGTGGCCGCCAGATGTTCACTCACTACTGCCTCAGAGCAGGTGACCAGTTGCTACAGGGAGCATTATCAGACAGACTCTTTCTGCAGACAGCGTAAGACCTGGCTGTTCCGCCAGGCCTTTACCAAGGGAGATGGGGTGTGTGGGTTGGGCTAGGAAGGGTGGGTATGGGTTGTTTGCTTTGGGATTTTAGGTTGTTTTAATTGTAGTTTTATTGTTGTTATTTTAATATGTTTTAAAAATGTTGTTAGCTGCCCCAAGATGCATGCGGCAGGAGGGGGCGACATATACATTTTATTATAAATAAATAAAAATCAGGAGAAGGTCGACGATGCAGCCCGGGCTAAGGTTCATTCACCCAGACCAGACCCAGGCTAACATGTACCCTCCCAGTTGTTAGGCCCAGCCAACCGTGAGGCAAGGGTACACATGCTAAACAGCTGATATGGGGTGTTTCTCCAGGCCACCACACTAGCTGTTTGGTGCACACACCCAGCCCACTGAACAGCTGGTGGGGGGGGCTGGATGAGCACCCTCACCTGGTCTGGGTGCATGGACATCAAACATCTGATGGAAGGTCCCGGACAAGCTCTGCCCCCTCACCCGGGGGCACGTCAAGTAGGCTGTCCAGGTCCCCATCAGCCATTTGGTGCATGCACCTGGTCCACCCAAACAGATGATCTGAGGGGGGTCCTGGAGGAGCACCGTCACCCAGCCTGGGAGCACATATGCCAAGTAACTGATGATGGGTCATGGAGGAGCGCCCTCACATGGCCCAGGTGTGGCACCAAACAGTTGATGGGCACCCCTCCAGCACACATACCCTGATCAGCTGCTTGGACAGCCATGTGAGTGCCCTCCTCCACCCCACCCCACCCCCACCCCCATCAGCTGCTTGGTGTGTGCACCCAGGCCAGGTGAGGGTACTCCTCTCAGCTCTCTAGTCAGCTGTTTGGTGCGTGCATGCGGGCCGGGAAAGGGTGTGCTTTTAACTCCACCTCTTTCCCATCAGCTGTTTGGCAGCAGCTCCTCTCCGGTGCCTGATCCTGCTAGGCAGCAGGGGTCCGATAGTTCTGTCCTGTGTGAACAGCTCCTCGGTTGACCAGTGGCGTGGAGAGGGGCTTGTGATGACCACTCCCATGCCCAGATTCTCCAAGGGAGAGTTGTCCCCCCCATGCTGACCCCAAGAAGTGGCTGCTGCAGTGGCTCTCCTCAGGGTAGCCAGGTGATCCAGCTTTCCGCCAATCTCATTAGTTTTCATCCATGGTCAAATCAGGACTTTAGGCCTGAATTTGAGAGGATACCTGAAAACGCAGCACCATTGCCAACTTGAATTAAAAAGCAGCTTGATCCCAGAGTTACCAGAAGAATATAAAAGAATAGTTCATTGAGTATTAGATATACCTGCTGGCCTACTTACTTTTTCTCTTACAAATAAACTCTTGGGTTTAGGGTGGTTGAAGTAACTGAGGTAACCATTTGGATTCCTGTGGAAAAGCTTACATTGGCATTGCCTGTGATCAGTTTATGATATGGACAGAGAACAAGAGAATGAAACCATCAAGTGTAGAGAGATGACTGGCTTGTAGGGGTGGGACCCCGGGGCAATTACCGGATACCGGATTTACCGGTTTCCGGTTCTCAAAGAACCAGATTCTCGGATTAAATCCGGTATCCGGTACCGGTTTTATTTCATTGATTTCAATGGGGCACTGTGTCCCCATTGAAATCAATGAAATACAATGAATTCCTCCCCCCTCCCCCTCCCAGGCTGCGCGGGTGGAAGTGGGGACACCCCCCACCCGCGCAGCCTGGACCGGGGGAGTTTTTTTTTTTTTTTTTACTTTTTTGGTGGGTTTTTTACATTGCAGCCATTCATTTAAATGGCTGCAATGTAAAAAAATCCGGTACCAGGAATCCGGTAACGGGACCGGATTTACTGGGTTGAATCTGATAACGTCGGTACGCCCAGTACCGGCATTATCGGATTCCGGATTTACCGGTATTCCCACTCCTACTGGCTTGGTCAAGAGGAATAAAGAATGGGGACTTAAATAAAGAACCTGAGGACTTTCATCATTGGAACTGAGAAGCTAAAGCTCTGGTGTTTAGGGTTTCTGGGAGTCTTCAGGAGTAGAGCTGCTATCAAGCCACAATCAAGTCTCGTTTTGTTAAAACTGAGGTTCTACATAGTACTGCATGAAAATGGTTTTACTAGATATTTTGCATATGATAAATCTGTTTCCAAATGTCAGAGTTATAAACATTTAGCAGTAAAACAAGAACTGCACAGAACTTCTGAATGCAATAATTCAGAAAGTACATTTTTCTGAATTATTGCATTAAAATATCTCTGCTATATCAATTCTACAAGTGATGTTCTATTGGTTATTTTTTGTTTTTACTAATTTATACTTCCAAAGTGTCATCAAAAAGACTGCTTTGTATAAAGGATTAACAATCAGAAACACAATTAATGTGAGGTTCATCTCATTTATACCACAGCTACAACAGATTTTCAGCATCTGTATGATAAGTTTAAGGGATAGCGCTTTCAAGGTAGATGATAAATGAACATTCAAAACATTTGATGAGAGAAATAAATTAGTTGTTCCTCTCCATAAGAAAAAAAAGGAGTACAGTCAGCACCTAGCAATATGTTTCTGCTGTGAGAATAGGATAATTTAATACTCTATGTGAGAGTTAGCCCACAAATGTCTTGTTAGTAGATTAAACAAACTGATATTTATGAAGAGAGCAGAAAGGAACAGGGCTTTTGAAATATGAGACCTGAAATATAAGAATATGAGTAGAATTCAGGTATTGTTATTCTTCAATTAATACTTGAATTAAAGTTCATGACACCATGAAGTTCACCAAATTTGTTGGTTTGGGTATTTGGCATTTTTCCACCTAGCCATTCTGGCCAGGGTCAGCCTTAGAATTTGTGGGGGCCAGGGCAAATATAAAATGTGGGGGCAGGGCCGGCTCCAGGGTTTGTGAGGCCATGTGCAAAGTCTTGGTGCGGGGCCTAATTTGTATAATTAGGCAGGCACCACCTAATTATGCAAATGTATACATTTACATAAAACTTACTCCCTCTGGACAGGAAGGATTCCCATTCTCCACCTCTCCTCCTAATGCTTCCCCCCCTCCCTAGCCGAGTGTCTACCACTACTCCCCAGGAGCGGTTCCACTGCAGGGGCAGCCAGGTGGGCAGTGACACAGGCACAGAGAGACTGACTGCGTCCACTGCCTTACTGGAGGAGGGGCCGGGGGTGAGCTTAGCCAGTCTGGCCTCCAGGGCCTGTTGCTTCTTGCTGCCAGTGCCGCCTGTGCCTTGTGCACTCATGCAGTGTGATCAGTCCAGAAATGAACGAATCTGAACGAATCCTGCACAAGCTCCTAGTCTTCACCTATAAAGCTCTTCACAACCTCGCTCCCCCCTACCTCTCTGCACTTATCGCCCTCCATACTCCAGCCCGTGCACTTCACTCCTCCTCTGTCCCTTCTCTCACCCT
>QEPC01006430.1:5430685-5477539 GCA_003113815.1 Sphenodon punctatus | reverse complement strand
CCCCCCCCAGGGATCGGGTCATACTTACCGGCGGCTGCGGGGACGCCGCGGCCGCTGGTGCTGGGGGGTGGGCTCGCCTCTCAGTCTGTTTTTAAACAAAAATCCAGGCTGGGCAGGGTGGGTGGGGGGTGTCCCATCTTCCACCCGCGCAGCCTGGACTCGGGGAGGGTTTGTTTTTTTAAATTTGGGGCTTGAAGTTTTTTTACATTGCAGCCATTTTTAAATGGCTGCAATGCAAAAAATCCGGTACCCGGATTCCGGTACCCCGGACCGGATTACCGGGTCGAATCCGATAATGCCGGTACGCCCGGTACCGGCATTATCGGATACCGGATTTTACCGGTTTCCCGCCCCTAATTTCTGGCACCCGAGGGCAGTTGGACCTGGTCTAACTGGACCATTGCCTACTCCATCTTCCAGGGGGCTCAAGTTGTGGCATACCCCGAGATGGGGAGGCAACACCTACCGCAAAACAAGTGTATAGCAAGTGGTGGGGTAGCCTCCCTGGGAGTTGTGTCCCATGGGGGTGGTAAGGGGGTACCCATGGGGCTACAGTCCCCAGCCTGAAGGCAACTTTCTCCTTATTCTGGTACGGCAAGGACCTTGTCCCCTGACACATGGGATGAGGGGGAGACATGTTTGATTAAGTGGGGGCAGGCACTCAAAGGTATATCGAGCCAGCCCCCATGAGCATGTTTAACATGTGGAGACTTCTTGTACTGGACTCAAATCACATTAGGCGATTTCCCCACCTAATCCTGATTCAATACATAATCCTGGTTTGATTAAAGAGTGTGGCCGTTTTAAACCCAACTCATGGTTGTCTCGTCTCATCCGTCAACAAACACAAAAATGGGGAAGTAGCATTCTCTCCATTTTACAGCCAGAGAAACCAAGGCACAGAGAGGAGGACCTGGAAACAGCACTAAAGACTCCTCCACCAGCTCTCACTCTCCAATAGAGCAGAGAATAGAAACCCAGAAATCCTGGCTCCCTGCTCTAACTCACTAGATTCCACTCCTTTCCAGAAAGAACCCAGGAACCCTGACTCCCATCTCCTCTACCCACCAGACCTCACTCCCCTCCCAGAGTCCTGGCTCCCAGCCCCACCCCCTGTTCTAACCTAACAGACCCCATAATACCCCAGGATTAAGACTAGAACCCAGGAATCCTGGCTCCCATGCACAAGAGCTTATTTAACTCCAAGAGGAGGGAATAGAACCCAGGAGTCCTGGCTTCCAATCTCTCCAGATTTAACCATTTCCAGAGCTAGGAAAAGAACCCATCTCAGCCTGTAAGCCCTTCAGGGGCTGTCTTGCAGGATTCATAACTACCTCCCACCCCTGTCCCTCTACTTCAGTTCCTGCCAGAAGCAGAGAACCCTGGTAACCATTCCATGTGCAAGACTTCCTTGAACCTCCTACCTCTGATATTCCATCCTCCGCATCTCTGCACAACAGCTATCGGTGTAGGGATTCAGGTGCACTCAGAGCTCATCCTGCTTCTTTCTTCTCTGTTTCAAGGACCACATACACACAGTCTCTCTAAAATAACTGGCAGTAGGGGACTCCTAGAAATCAGAATTGGAAGGTATCTCAAAGGCATCCAGTCCACCCCTTGCCCTGAGCTGGTGCAGAATGTGACGGCCCGCATCCTAACGGGGTTGGGCAGCCGGGAGCATATTACACCAGTACTCTGATCTCTGCACTGGCTGCCTATAGTTTTCCAGGCCAGATTCAAGGTGTTGATGCTTGCCTATAAAGCCCTAAATGGCCTAGACCCTGCCTACTTGCGGGATACCTCACCCCCTGGATCGGCCCCTGCAGTCGTCCAGAGGCACCTTCCTCGAGGTCCCCCAAATCTTCTAGGGGGCCAGGATAGAGAGGGTGCTCTTGGTGGCCATACCAAGGCTGTGGAACTCCCTACCGGCTGAGGGCCAGCTGGCCCCAGACCTCCCCTCTTTTCAATTAAGCTGTAAGACCTGGCTGTTCCACCAGGCGTTTGGTGGGGAAGGTGAGGGAAGGGTGGGGGGAGTGGGTTAGGGAGGGAGAGATTTTTTATAACCTCCTGTTGTGATTTGTTTTATTTGTTTTTAATGTTTATTTATTATTATTGTTTATAAGCCGCCCTGAGTTGATATGCCATGAGGAGCGGGGTATTAAGTTTTTATAAATAAATATCCTATCTGTCTGTATGTCATCTCCGTCACCAGGGCACTGAATTCCTGTGCTTCTCAGCACTACCCACAAGCCATCTCTTGCAGCATAACACTTTTAAAAATAATAATTAATAATAATAATTACTCACACACACCCCTTCCATCCCCTTCCCCAGCTTGGCTCCATTTTCCTCCTCCCCTAAATCCCAGCCTGCAGGCAAGGTTGTAGCCCCTTCCCCACTAGCTCTGAATCTCAAAGTCATCTGCCCCCATAGAAGCCCCCGACACAATATTTTTACCCTCCTCCCCCAGCCTAAGACGGATTGTTGCATCCCACCTCCTAGAAAATCTGTATCTGCCCAGCGCTTCTGCTCACAGCCGCCTCCTTTTCTAATTACACACAGTTACAAAGCACTCAGAATCAAAGCTCAGGCTTCTCTCCCGTTTCCACCCCTCTGTCTCTTCTCTCCCCATTCGTCTTCTCCCATCCCAGCCTGGCTCTAAGCCTCATGCCCTCCTCAGCAAACCCCACCACCTCTCTTCTCCCCATTCCCCCCCCTTTTGAAGTGAACCCCCCTCTAACTAACTAACCCACAGGAACTAACCCCTCCCTATTCTCCCTCCTTTCTAGTGCCTTTGCCCGATGGGTACAAACTGAAAGTGATTAGCAGAGGAGGGGGAAAGGGAAGAGAAGGAGAAGAAGAAATGGGGGTGGGGGAAGAGAGATAGGAGGCCGCATTCACCGCATTCACAACTGCGGCGGAGAGACCCGCGAGGGAAGCTGCAGCAGCGGGAATGAGCCGGAGAGCAGAAGAGCTGGTGCAAACGGGGATATGCCGTGGCTTCCGGTGCAAACGAGGATGTGCCGCGGTGCAAAATCATGCACTGACATGCATGAGAGAAGCCACGGCACATCCCCGTTCACACCGGCTCTTATTCTGCTCTCCAGCTCCTCCCCGCTGCCGCGTCTTCCCTCGCAGGTCTCGCCACCGCCTCAGGCTTGGTGGGGGTTCTCTGTGCAGCATGCTGCTGCAGTTGGGCAGCCCTTTCAGAAGGGCCTCTTCTTTGTTCTCCTCATCAGCTCTGCTCTCTCTGCTTGTGGTCACCTGCAGCTCTCTCCTCGTGCTGTGGCTGCCTCAGCCTGCCATGGTGCAAGTGCGCAGGCCTCTTCCTTCTGGTGGCAGCCCTGCCCAGCCAGCCACCATGTGGTGCTGCTGCCTGGGGCGAGTTACCACGATACAGCTGCATGTGCCACTTTGTGTGCGGCCGCAGCCCGAAGAGGGCAGGCTGTGCGGCCCTGCAGCAGGTGGTTTGGGGCATGAGGAGAATCTTGAGCTGGGGGCAGCCACTCCTCCCAGGCATGGGACTCAGGGTGGTGGGGGACCAGGTGTGACTGCACATGTCGCACATGCTTAGGGCCTGCCCTGGTAGAAAAAGTTACAAGAATGGAAAAATCCAAAACCGAAACAAGATCCAAAGTTCATAAAGAACTGAAACTAAAAAATCCAAAACTGAAATTCCCCCTGCAGTCCCATCCCTAATAATTAAGGTAGCTGTTATATTTCTTTTTCTGCCTGCTCAGGTTAGCGTATATTACTTTAGCGATAGCAGAAGCATTAAGTAAAGGTAAGAATAATGATCTTTTGGTGAAATAACTGGTTTGTTTAGCTTCATTCTCTTTCTTTCTGAAGAGAAGGAAGCTGGGGTTCTTCTAAAATATAAGCAAATTGAACTTTTTAATTTCCCCATAAAAACAACACAAATAGTAATAACATAACAAGATAGCAGAAAAATCAAACTTTTCTTGCCTTTTTAGCACAGCTCCTCTGAAATTAACAGTGGGGAAAATTAAACACTGGAGAGAAATACTAAATTCAACATCTGGCAATTTATTAACTGAAAAATAATAATGTTTAAAACAAACAAACAAAAGACCCAACAACCTGGATCATATACTAATTGTCTGCCTAGGAAGAATAGATTATCATCAAGAAGAGTCTGTGCTTTTTTCCACTGATGGTTTGCTTTGTCATTTTCTTTTGCAATACTTCTTTGAACATGCTTAAGAGTTAGAGTATTTGACAAGGTGACCCTACAGCAGAAAGAAACCTATGTTCCTGAATTTCCCCAACAACATACAGAAGAAAGGTTGCATGTTTCTATGGCACCCACCTATCTCTGTACTGTCAACAAGATTGAAAAGTCAGCAAGCAGAGACTGAACAGAAAAAAAGAAAAAAGGTATAAATGCACATATCATCTCCTTAAGCGTGAAGTTGAGTTAGTTTCCGATTGAATTTCTTTTCTTTTTACAGTGGACTGTGACAAGGTTGGGAAGAGGAAGCATCAGGTGCCTCATCTCCAATGGAAACATAATATAAATATCTGGAAAGAGCAGCAGAGGGTCAGAAGTGTGGGAGTAGAGGAAACTACTGCTCATGTTGCAGGGAGTACTAGAGTGAAGGCAAATTCTGCCCCAAACAGAAGTAACTGGAGAATGCTCTACATGATGATTTGGGAATACATTTTATTTCCTAAGATGTGATCTGCTGTGGTTGGCTGCAGAGCAAGCAATATATTTCTTCCTAGCCTTGCAGAAGTACATGAATTGATACATTTACCTGGGACAAGTCAGGTAACGTGTATCAAACTAAGATATATTTCATCATAAAAAAGACATTTTTCTACAAGGGTCTGTGTAAGATCTCACCCAGGTCATGCCATGCCCCTTACTAGCCCGCCAAACTCCACAGTCTCTAACGGTTGAAGCTGCAGGCAGCTCTGACAAAACTCGAGTTGTACAGGTTTTCCCAAAGTATGACATTCACAGCACTTAAAACAAGCTTAGATAAAGTAAGAACCTTTCTGAATCCTCAATAAAATGTTTTTATTCTTCCCATTTTCTGCAAAAAACATTCTCACAAGTGCCAAAACGCCATGAGGAGAGGCATTTACTTGGTATCGTTGCTCTGATCAGAAGCAGAAAGTACTCAAAATCTAACAAGAAATCTATTCTCACTAGATTTCCAGGCACATTTTAGAGACCAAAGTGATTTGGATTGTTCAGATAAAGTTTTAATAAGTATGAACATGTTTGGGTGCTTATCTGAACTGAGATGAACTTTTGGACCTTTTGAGGCTTTCCTATTACGTGTGATAAGTGAAAGCAAACAAAATAAAATGGTTTCCATTGCTTGTTTGTACACAGCACAACCTTACAGCCAGGCAGGATTACTATACATTTTAATGCACATCCAATTTTTTCCCTATTATTTGAAATATCTTCACTGAAGGAGAAACAGGTATGCAAGTGTATTTCAGTATAATACACACTGAACAAAGCTAAGCCATCCCCCTGCCTCTCCCAACTACAGTTTGCTTACCAATATTCTTCACTTTAAAAAATAATTTTAAAAAATGTTACGTCTGGAAGTAAATAAGTACCGAATCCAACTAGGCGTAGGCGTACTGACACCGAGCCTTGTTTTTGCCAACCAAAATTCTGTAAATATGTCTTTAGTCTAGCATTACTATAAGTATGTCTTTCCAGCCTAGCAATGCTAGGCTAGAAAAATCCCGTTCATATTTTCTAGGAATTAACTCCCACTAGTTACAGGGTTGTTCTAAGAAATAGGTTTGTAGATAGACAGACAATACAAAATGTAGCAATAGATTTTGCTCAAGTATATAAAACATTGGATTTTACAGGACCAATAAAAGTGCTCATCTCTTAATTCTAGCAATTTGTAATGTAGCCCATTGCATTTAAGTTAGCACCACACTTCCCCTTCCACATGCCAATGTCCTTTCCCCATACACCCTCCTCATGCATCCTTACGAGCAGGGATCCCCATGTTCACTATTTCCCCCCCATTAGCTGCAATGAGGAAAATGCAGTGAACACAGGTTTATGCTTAAGAGCATTCTCCTCCTAAGAGAGTGAAACTCTATTGCATGTGATCCTTCTACAGGCGAAAACAAACACAAACACAAAAGAAAGAATGGCCCTAAATCTCATAAACTAAACTAGAGAAAAGCAAAAAAGGATAGACAGGCGCAAATAACAGAGGCAAAGTATTATACTTTTCTACAGGCTCCCACCTCATTTTCCACCGACCCCATCACGTACCCCAGTTCAACCCACAGTACTGGTCTTATCACTGGAGTAGATAAAAATAAGGAATTGTCTGTGCGACTACTTCCACTACTAGTCACAGATATTACATTATCTTCCTTTGGATAGAAGAGAGAATAGGATCATGTTTGTTCTCACAAGCAGAGCTAACTCCTGAAATGGTGGATTTATGGGATGCCATTGATGTACCTACAAAAAGTCTATTGGAACCAAGCTAATAGGGACTCTACAAAACGCTCTACCTTGGGATGAAATGCAGAATGTATTGAGGAGAAAAGAGTATGAGAGACTGGGTAGAAAGAGAAGAAATTTGGTCTTATAACAGCTAGCAACTAACCATAAAACTATTGTTGACACTCCATAAATGTTTTCAAATATTTCCATGAAGTTTTATTAATTAAAAGGTGAATTTTCAACCAATACTATATATATATATATATATATATATATATATTACACACACAGTTGTATCTCCATACAGAGAGAGAGAGAGAGAGAGAGACACACACACACACACACAGAGTTGTATCTCTTAGGAGGCCTGTACCTCCAAAATTCATGTTGTAAGCCTCTTCAGCCAAGTTTTACAAGCCATTACAGAAATGTGTAACTCTACAGCTACAGGAAGTGTGTTGATCTTCAGATTCTGACTAAGGAAAGTCTGTAATGAATTCTTCAAAAGATTTACATTCTTTTTGAGTCCCGAGGCGAAACGTATCTCTCAAAAGGTTTCACATTTCTTCGGAGTGCAATATTCTTCAAACTTTCCCAATACAATTGCATAACTTGCCTTTTCTGCTGGAGTCAGTTGCACGCTTTTAAAGATGCTTTTAGCCTCACGTCCTGCTAGAATTAAAAAAAAGTTGCATTTTTTTGAGTAACTGGCTTCTTTTCCAGAGCTGCTGTCTCCAAGTAGATCTGCAGATCTTGCTTAAAGATCTGTCATGACTCTGTCACATTTCCAGAGAGCTTGAGTTCCTTAGGATCTTTAAGCCACGCCATGTCCTTTTTGTTCCTTTCACACAATTTTTCCTTCTCGCTCTTTCAGTCTCCAACCCCCTTCTTCGCAAGCACCCTTTTCTTTTGAGGACCCCACTCCTGGTACCATGTGCTGATCTTTCAAATTCTGACTCAGGAGACTTGTTGGGTATTTTAACAAGAACATTTATTAACATAAGGCTGTTGGCCTAGTCTTTTAGGAAGACTCTAAGGCCATTTTTAGACGAGCGCGGCGGCACCTGCGCTTGTTTTCAAACGAGCCGGCAGTCCGTTCTACACGTGACACTGCCGCCGAATATGTGCATGCGCGGGCGATGCACATCCATTTCCGGCCGCGTATGACCAGCCTCGATCGCCGACCCGGTCAGTTTGCAGCCGGAAATGGATGCACATCGCCCACACATGCGCGTATTCGGCGGCAACGTCGCGTGTAGAACAGACTGCCGGCTCTTTTGAAAAACAAGCGCGGGCACTGCCGCGCTCATCTGAAAACGGCCTAAGGCCGCTTTTAGATCATCACGTAAGAAGAGAACTTAGTTCTCAGTTCTGGTGAAGCACCGCCCTCTGTCTAGATCTTTCCAGTATAAGTAGGAGGCATTGGTAACAACATACACCCTTTAAAGACACAGTACACCATAATCTTATTGTTACCTAACTAGTAATTCAAGCAGCACTGTCTCCATCTCAACAGGAAGCTTTAAGTTTACTTACTATCAGCAGCTCTTATTCTATTCTTTTGAATTAGACTTTCTACCTGGCGATCGTTCTCATCGTCTCCCCTTCCTTTGCCACTGTTTACAAGCACTGTCTATACCTCACTTAGTTGCTCAGTCTATAATTCTAATTCCTGACTTGCCTGACGAAGGACCCTGTGAGGTCTGGAAGCTTGCGTACCTCCACCAACTGGAGTTGGTTCAATAAAAGATATAATTGTGCTACTTTGTCTCTAAACCCATGCTATCATACAAAACATGACTTGTGCATATTATCTGCCAATGAATGGCATGAGAAAGAAGAAACACATTCAAGATTTACTATCAATACTTCTTTTTTAAAAAAAGGGGGGGGGATATATGTAGGATTTGTCCTGTTTTCAAGCGGTAAAGGTGCTATTGGACCTTTGAATTTTTATTGGCATTTTCCTGTTGCACTTTACATGGAACATGTGTTGAACTTGACAACTAAAGCAAATTGATTCCTGAGCTATGAGCCTTGTTAGCTTCAGACAGTCTGCCAGGGTCCTCCCAATCAACAAACCTTTATGACAACAAGGTCACAGAATAAAAGTGATAGCTATATCTCAGGCCCAGTAACACTGATTAACACTACGCTGCCCAGAGGCAAGACTGAGATCAAATTGCCCTTGAAGTTTGTTGGATAGATGGCAACAAGTTTACAGGCTGCAAAAAGAACACCTCAAAAACCACTGAGAAAAGTAGCTGGGGGACATAATATGCCTTGGTATGCTTTCTAAGTCTAGAAACGTACATATAGAAATGATTAAATAATCCTTCCTCAAAGCTTTTCTTGTTTCCATTATTTTCAATTAAATACGGGGGGGGGGGGCATGCTTGAAGGATGATGTCAATATCTTTCCCTAAGAAGAGGTGTATTATATACTTTAAAGTATTAAAGATAATCAGGTTAACTCAGCGCAGAGACTGTACTCCTTCACCACAAAATATTCTAGATTAGAGGCGGGGAACCTAGGGCTGAGGGGCCAAATGCAGCCTGTAGCTAATTTTTATGTGGCTCATTTCAAGTTCCTGGATCTGCCCCCTGATCCATACTGAAAAACTGACTTCCAGGTTAAGAAAGAGAGGTGAGGGTACTATGCAAATGCACACACAAGGATACAAAAATCCATGATCTAAACTCACCAAGGGTGTAGCTAGGTTGGAATGGGCCCAGATACAAACGATAGATGTTCCCCAATCCCCACCACCAGTGCTCCCCTTTCTCAACTCACCTCTGCTCCAACCTCCTGGGTTAGTTTCTTCTTGCAGAACACTATCAACTTGCACAGTAAAGAAATCTTGTTGAGAATGAGCTTCACATTGAGATTTTCCATCTTGCGAATCTCGCAAGAATCGGCATTCTTGCTGGCATTCTTGCGAGAGTCTTGAAAATGGCCACTGTGTGACCGTGCATGTGCAGAATAGCCACGGCTGCAATTTTGCACATACACAGAGCATTTTAGTGTTTTTGTGAATCTCACAAGATTCTCAAAAACGCTTTGACCATGCACGAGATGGCCACTGCGGGGGGTGGGGGTGCGCATGAACAGAATGGCTGTGGGAGCCATTTGCACATATGCAGAGCGTTTTTAAGGTTTTCAAGAATCTCATGAGAGTCTCAAAAATCTTAAGAGCAATAGGAGATCTCGCCGGGGCTGTGAGAATCCTGCAATGTTCCTGCAAGAACGCTTAGCATTTTTTATTCAGCCCTAATTTTTTATTTAAGTTGAACTAAATAAGTCCGGAGCAGTGAACACGTATACTCTTATCCCAGACTGGAGCCTGCCCTTGCCACAGAGAACTGCTTAGTGCTTATTCTGAATTAGTGCTTATTGTGTAATATTAATGATTGTGATCCCTGAATGACAACTCTGGAATGATAAATCCAGGCATATAGCTACTTGGGAATAATTGTGCATATGTAAAAACAAAACAAAAAAAATATCTTCTTTAGTCTACTGTTCCTGTTCAGGGATTCTGGTTAGATGGGTATCCGATATTTAGGGTTGCCAACTCTTGCCGTTTTACCCTGAAACTTCCATAGGCCAAAATGGGAGTCTCCGGGTGAAGCCACAAAAAGTGGCCATCCTACTAATATTATGGTTTCTTTGTTATGATGAAGCATAGGGAGAGCCACTTTTGGTTTTCTGATCGGCACCAAAATCAATAGTATTCTACCTCTTAACGCCAGCAGCATTCACTAAAGCAAGCATGCATATTAAATAGGCTGGTGTACAATCTAAACCAGGGGTGGGGCACCTTTTTCTTCCCAGGGCCTACTTTGAGAATTATTACAAGCTCCAAGAGCCACATAGGAGTTGGGCATAGGGGCACGTAAAGCTACTGCCTTCCCTAGCTGCTCGGAGCCATCTGTCCATTCACTTTCAGGGTAAGGGTTAGGGGGGTGCAAAGGAGAGGGCTTGAGGGGAAGAAGGCACAGGACTGGGAAAGCATGGTAAAAGTTCAGATCATGGATTTGTGGCATGGATAGATCCCATGTCCTTGAGTGCATGCCCTCATCACTGCTGCCTTTCCCTGGAGACATACTAAAATGAATGACAGGGAATGCCCAGGGCCATTGGAAACAATGGAGGAAACACCCATAGCAATTGGCAATAATGGAGACGTGAATAACCATGTGCTTTAACTTAATGGACTGTAAAGCAATACAATAGAGCTGCATCTCCAATAGGGAACAGGAGCAATGACAAAAAGGGGTTAAGTAGAGGGGATGGAATAACAGGGAGGAAGCTACAGGGTGTTGATAGAGTGACAGACTGCATGGAATGATAAGGAAGGAACTAGGTGGAATGCCAGTGAAGGAGGTCTTAGGAAGTGGGTATGACAAGAATCTTGGTGAAATGACAGGAAGGAGGCTACAGGGATTTAAGTGCCACAGTAAGGGAATGAGTGGGATGATATCAGTGCTCCCCATGGTCTCCTTATCATTCCTCTCAATCACTTATTTCACCAAGACCCTTGTCAGTTTTCCCCATCATTCCAACCAAATACTTGTCATTCCACCAACTCCACATGGCCTCCTCCCTGTCCTTCCACTCACTCTCGCTGGTGCCTTCCTTATCATTTCAAGCCCCCTTAACCACATCTCCAAAGATAATTTATTTCATTGTTTTGCATTCAATCAAAGCCAAGGAAAAGATTATATCCACTTTTCAGTTGCCACATAGTCCTTGCCAGTTTACTGTCTATACCTGGGATTTCTGTAATTCAGAATCCAATGTAAAGCAAATGTAAAATCTAACATCTCCGGCATTGTCTTTCAATTCAGGATTCAGCTAGTCAGTGCTCCCAGGATTTCTACTCCTTTTTCCCAGCTAGCCAGAATCCCCAGTCTCCTGCCCTCTTTTACTCCCTCCCAGTTAGCCTGCACCCCAAAGCCTTCTCTCCCCACCCCCGTACCTGTAAAATGTATCTTTGAAACCACTCATCATGAAGAGTTGAGAATTCTTGAGCACCTTTGCCTCCCAAAGACAGGCATTCCCTGACCCAGAAAGCCTGGTAATTGAACTATCATGAGCTCCAGCTGAGGGGGAAGGGAGGAGGAAGAGAACTCTAGTGTCAGGGAGTGTCTGCTAAATTTAGAAATTATCTTCAGGGAATTGTGCTCCCCCAAAGCACCTGCCATTCCCTTCCCAGCAGAAATTTCTCCTTAGACCCCTAGCTACTACAAGAAGCTGGAAGATCTTATCAATTAACAATGTCCACCAGTGTCCTCCTGGAAGTGCTTAGCTGAAATCCAAGGACATCTAAGCAATGCTGTGGCCCCCTGGGCTCATGGGACCAGGTGCACTTATTGCTCCTGGGGACTCTCTTTTTCTTGAGCACACCGCCCTGCCCTAAATTCCCACCCCTGTTCTAGAGCTATTTTCTAGGAATGAGGTAGGTATTACAGGAAGGTGGTAAATTTAGTTGAAACACTCTGAGCAAATAATTGGGTGCTCAATTTTTCTTGACATTTTAAACAAAGGTTTCCTGTATTTAAAAGCAATGACAGAGGGTGCTTTTAGACAAGCACCTCCCTACCTATTACCCACCCATCATGCATGTTGTCGGGCTGTGTTGGCACCCTATGCAGCCCTGCAGCATGCATGATGGGTGGGTGATGGGTTGGGAGGCACTTGTCTAACAACACCCAGAGATGTTAGATTTTACATTGCTTTACATTAGATTCTGAATTACAAAACTCCCAGGAATAGACAGTAAACTGGTGAGGAATATGTGGCAACTGATATAATCTTTTTCTCAGCTGCTGGGAAACCAGTGCCATCCAAGGGGTAGGCAGCACTGGCCATGGAGAGGGTACAGACAAGGCATTAATTACATGGAAGGTTCTTTCAGTGGACCTCCTGAGTGTACCCCAGACAGACAGTAACTCTGGTGTTTATAGCTAGAAATGACTGTTAGAACTGGCTGCATGTACACACAGTGATGTGTGCATGAGTGTCTGATTTATTTTTTGCTGCTAATGCCAGCTGTGTGCACCCAAGAAGAGCTCCTGACTCTGACTTAAGGATTGCTTGACTGAATTAAAGCACCCTACATTTGTGATTCACCAGGGCAAACATTGCGGGAATGCAAAGGCGATGGTGCAGATTCTCGTTGGGGGCAAATTTCCTGGGGCAATGGGGCATGATGGGTTCAATTTACTCATCCTTGTGCCAGTTGATGTTAATACATTCCAAAGGCTGCCTTTCAGACATGGACTGTCATTCTTGGAGAACAAACTGCATTGGAAAAATTAGAAGTAAGACTTAAAGTACCATTTCCCCCCCCCCCCCTCAAAATAACTACATGCATTATAGTTAGTAAAATGTTTCACAAAGATATGATCTCATTTTAAACTGAAAACCTAGTTGATACCTTTTTCAAGGCAGCTTCTTCCCCCCTGCCCCTTCGCTACACTGATGATGTACCTATTTCTCTGAGTTCCACAGATATTAACTTTCTGTAATTTGTCATCTCTGGAAAACAATAATTCTGCATTTTGATAGATCCATTTTTTTTCCTGTCACCCATACAATATTACCCGCTCTCCTGCTCTCATATTATTCAAGATATTATCTGCTGATAAAGCCTTCAACATAGTTTAACTAGAGAAATGCCACACAGGGTGCAGGGGAGGGGATCTGTGGGTGCATGCTGCATGGTGCAGCTGTGGGGGGCCCACGCATGCAGCGTGTGTGGGGAATGCTTCAAGCGAGTGACTTCCGGCATGGCTGCCCCATCCATGGAGGTGGCCACCCTGGCCCACATGGGGCACTCTGGATTGTTCAGGAGTGCTCTGTGCGTGGCCATGAGTGGCCGCTGCATGGGTCACAGGAGCGCGTCGCCCGTCACTCCATCTCACGAGCAGTTGGATGCGTGGACGAGTCTCGTTTAAAAACACCCATAGTTTTGCAATAATAAGATGATGCACCAAGCAGTGCACAGTCTGAGTATTAGTATGCTTGGTATGCAAAATAGGAGCTTGACTTGAGATCGGTATTTCCAACACGCATGAGTGATTAAGACATTTTTGAATATATTAAATATATACTTTGTAATTTACCATATTTCCCCTAGGGCTCTCTTATAACAGCTTTGCTAACCCTTCTACACTGCCTCCTTTGTGTTTTATTTAGGCTGCTCTGTCAGTTTTTGAGAATTAATCTGTGCCCTACACACAACTTCAAGAAACCTCTGTTACCCACCCAATGCCGCTAAGCTGCTCATCCTGGAGTTTAGCTCCTCTGAGGCAATATCTATTTCATCTTGCTCCCAGGAGGAGGATACTGAAATATGCCAGTGGTTCCCAAAATCATCTAATCTTGCACTGCCATTCTTACAGGAAGCCACGTTCTGCTACTGAATTCAATGGTGTTACTTCATGCTTCAGCTTCCTGTAGG
Source organism: Sphenodon punctatus (assembly GCA_003113815.1). Taxonomy (NCBI): domain Eukaryota; kingdom Metazoa; phylum Chordata; class Lepidosauria; order Sphenodontia; family Sphenodontidae; genus Sphenodon; species Sphenodon punctatus. The sequence goes on along the minus strand of QEPC01006430.1, from coordinate 5,463,604 downwards.
TGTCAGGGGCACCTCGAGCCGCACCACAGCACCCCCGGACATCGCCGAGACCCCCAGAGCACCCCCGGATCCGCCACAGCAGCCCAGCAGCTTGCCGGCTCGGATAACCTCACCCCCGCCGACGCCCGCGGGCCGGGAAGAGCCGCGCCGCGGGCCTGCGTCACCGGCAGGATGCCGGCAAGTAGACACTCCCCCAATCTCCCTTCAGACGCTGGAGGGAAGGCCTGGGCCTGCAGCCACGCCTGCACCACCGACCAACTGGGCGGGGCCGGCTGCGGCCCCGCAAGGAACCTCCCCACCAGCAGCGCCGCCGGCAGGAAGCCAGGTGCGGCGAAAAGCCACTCCCCCTGCAGGGGATTACACAGTAGGGATTCCCCCGCCCCCGCAGCGCCGCTCAGAGCGGCTGCGGGCACGCACGGGGGCGGGGCTTAGGGGATAAAAACCAGCGCCGCCTGGGAAACGGCGCTGGTGATTGCAGAGACCGGCCCCTTACCTGAGTGCAAACGGTGGATGCCAGAGAGAGCATCTGTGAACGTCTGTGAGTGTGAACCCCCCTGTCTATTGCCCGAGCGAGAGTGTGCCTTCCTCCGTGATCCCTGTCTAAGTTTGAGAGTCCACAGAGTGAGTACCGCGAGAAAGCCCTTCCTGACCCCTTGTGTGGTGCCCTTGGCCTTGGTGGTGAGTGACCCGTGTCTGTCCTCCCTCTCCCCCTCCCGGGGCCCCGCACCCCCTGGGGAGAAGCCCTTCACCCCCTGTCCCCTCCGTGTTGTACTGTGTGTTAGAGGCGAGTGTGGGGCAGCCTTGGGATCTTGGTCAACAGCGCCTGATGATGATAAGGGCTCGTTCTCTTTAATTAGAGGTAGAGCCACACACTATCCTGACGGGCATTCTCACCCCGGTCGCTCCCGTGTTGACCTCGATACCCTCGGCCCAGTGAGCGTGTGCGTGCGTGGAACCGTTGCCCCTACCCCCGGTAACAGTAGGCAGGGGTGCCCACCCACGGAGCTGCTTCAGGGTTGCACCCCCACATCTACCCACTGCTAATCCCAGCCCCGCCTGGGCCTACTTCAGACAGACCTGGCAGGTTCCCCAGGCAGTGGTCCACCGACGTGGCGCCCCCCCCACGAACACCAGGGAGTTGTGGGCGAGTCTCATATTCACTTGTTGCTCACACTGACAGACAAAAGACTCAAATACAGTTTATTTGGATTGAGAAAAGGCAGCAATCCTCCCGCCTACATGTTGTCCAGTGTGAGCACAAGCAGTCCCCCACGTGTCACTCAGCATGCCTCACCAGTGGCCATTATTCACAGGCATCAAGGCCTGCTTTAACACATCTTGCACCTTTTCCCTGCCCATAGGACCTTCTACCTAGTTCCTACTGGGCTGGAGGAAGAAGGAGGAGATGACATGACTCCCCAGTCTGCTTCTGCTTCTGCTTCCTAGCTGGCTGGCTGGCTACACATAAGGCTGGCCTGAAGCCACAGGAAGCTGACTGGGTCGTCTAATTCCTTTTCCCATTTGTCCCTACCTGTTTTCTGGTTTCTGGATCTCCTTTATTGGTTCCTCCTGTTTGTTTGTGCTTAGACTGGCTCTGCTCTGGTTTGGTTTGTGTTTGGATTTGGTTTGCCCTGGACTTGTATGCCTCTTTCTGAAAGTCATGCTATCTGACTGATTGCTCATCCAGTCCTTCTGTCTTCTGTTCCATCTCCAGCACCTCAACCTGTTTTTCCTTTCCTCCTTTGTCCTAGAGGACCTAGAGCTAATCCTGCACCAACTTCCCAAGCCAGATTCCCAGCAGCCCCTGACAGTAGGTTTCCTAATTGCCACACGTTTCTGTCCCAATAGCTTCAATGGGTGTTTTTAGATTGATGTGGGGCTGCCCACCCCCAGAACTGCTGCAGGGGTGGGCAGCTCTGCATCCACCCACTCTCAATCCCAGCCCCACCTGGGTCCACTTCAGACAGCAGGTTCCATGGTCCATCCATGCGACGCCCTCCCCACACACAATATAGAATTGCGGGTGATCACCCAATGCTCTAGACTGGCACCGGCAACTCTATGGTGTGGCCTGGAGCAACAGCCGGTTGGAAGCAGAGCTACAGCATGGGTCCACACATCAAATGGACAACTGCTCCGCTCCGGACCAGTGCCCCGGGTTTGGCTGGCCCACTCTGCTGACAATGCTCCAGGATGTTCCAGAGAACCACTGACAGGGCTACTTGGGGGAGCAGGCACAAACTGTTCCGCCTGCACATCTGGTAGGCTGCCTGTAGACAGTCGGGCCTTCCAGGGGTGAAGAAAGCCCCAACATTGGGGAAACACCCAATGTGGCTGCAAAGGGCTATTTTAGATCTCATGTGCACCCTTCCGACCGGTGAGAAAACTGCCCAGCAGAGAGCAGGGAGCACCCCCTCTCCCCGGTGGTCACCTTGCCTCTGCCTGAGGCAACAGAAAAATCTCAGCCTGCTTGTGACAGTAAAGCTGTCTTAAATAACCATGATTTTTTACACAAACCACATAAACAGCACAGTCCTTTGATTAGGGGTGGGTGGCGTGCCGTGTCTCCCCTCTCTTGCTCTTCGTGTAATCACTGCCATGTTTTTCAGAGCAGCTATCATTCTAATTTTGTGCCACACTTTGCATTTATATTGCATGGAGGACACTGCCTATAAAGTCCTAAATGGTCTGGGCCCGATCTGCAGGACCACTTCACCCCCGCCCCCGGGTTGTGGAGTGAACCCTGCGGTCTGCCGGGAGCACCCTGCTCGAGGTCCCCCGTGTATATCGGGGGCCACAATGGAGTCGGCATTCTCGCTGGCTAGGAATGCCCTCCCTGCAGAGGCCCAGATGGCCCCGACCCTCTCTTCTTTTAAGAGGCTGTGTAAGACCTGGCTGTTCCGCCAGGCTTTTGGCAGGGGGGACGGGTAAGGGTGGGGGGACTGGGCTAGGGTGGGTGGGTGGGTGGAGCTGGTTGAAAATTCTGTTTTTAGGACTTCTTGGGAATGGTGGTTTTATTTGTTTTACTTTATTGTTGATTATATTTATTAATATATTGGTTTTCTATTGTTATGTGTTTTATGGTGATGTAAGCCACCCCAAGCTACGTGGCAGAAGGGGTACACATTTTTATATAAATAAAGAAATGAATTAACATGGGAGGCTGTGGAGAATCTGGATCTCTGTTTCCTGTGCTCCACCATCCTGCCAGCAGCCTCACTACTCATGCTAGTTTGTGGCAGGATTTGTCCATTTGCACCAATATCCATTCTGCTCTTTTGAGGGTTGCTGCTCTTCACTCCAAAGCTCTAACAAAACGTAAAAATGCAAGACTGGCAATCTACAATAATCTGCTGGGTAGTGATGAAATTCCCATTGTTTCGTTAGAAATCACACCTGTTCAAGTCCAGTCATCGTAATTTGCTATTTTCTGTGTGGAAAAAAAATCATAACTGGGGTCCTCTGTTCACCTAATAGGAAACAAGATTCTTTTCAAGGTTTTGTCTCCCAGCTGCTATCTCCATGTGTACATCTGTGCAAACTATTTCTGTTGTTAGGTTACATTTAGTTATGTATTCCAACCATATGTAGACCATCAAGGAGGCAGAGGTGAATGTTCTGTCATAACTAAAGAACTATAAACCTGTACATGGATAAAGTATTTAAAGATCCCATTGAGGAAATTATACCCTTGGGAAAGACATATACTATTCATTATAACAGCAGTTTTCTTTGGGGGCAGACAAGATTTAGGGATCTCAAATATCAGTTCATCAAAGCATTTAAGCATGTGCTAATGCCCATTCTTATTCAGCAGAATACTCCATTTCAGAAAACCATCAAAACTCATGATATAAATTAAACCCATGCAAAAGTCCACTGAATTAATTCAGTGGATTTTAATCATATGCTTAAAGTAAAGCACATGCTTAACTTCTTTGATGAATCACTAGGTTATCATAGCTTTATTCAAAATAAGCTTCCTACCATTTGCATAAAATAGTTTTCCTACCCAATGAAGTACTCTTCCTCCTGTTCCAGTATAATAAACTGCCATCTCTGCTACGACTTCATGTTTTTGCTAAAATTGAATGAATTTTGTAAATGAAGTAGGAGTTGCATGCAGGGTGCAGTTTGGAGGTGGTGAATACTGCATAGCCTCCATTAACATCAATGGCAAGTTGTGTACGGTTTTGTTATTTCCCATAGTGCACTCTGAATCAAGTGCAGGACCTATCACTGCTGTCGCAAATTATGGCGTACGGGTCGCTCATATATATTCATAAGATATTTCTGATGGCTACGTGTGTGAAAACTAGCTTGTGTTGCCAACCCAAAAGGTATGGGTAGAGTTGCCAGAGAGGTATATTTTTTCCAGGCCACTTATGAAAAATACATGTTGTAGAGCCTACATTGGTGCCACTTTCATAGGTGGCCTGGAAAATATACCTATCTGGCAACCCTAGATATGGGCAGGTTTAGACTTTCTGTTTGCCCATGCAGATTGTGCCCATGAGGAGAACAGGCATCACTAGGACTTCTCTCAGAAACAGGAAAGAAAATGGTACAGAAAGAGAGGAAAGGAGCAATTGATTTGTTTGAATAGCAACCAGGCAAACCTTTGGGGTGAGGCGTCTAGGGTGGAAAAGTATGGAACGCAGGCATTTCAATAAAGTTTGTTTAGAATTTTTGCATTATTAACACATACTTATTGAACGATCAATAATTGCTCTCTCAAGAAAATAGAGGAGAATTCACAAATAATTATTTGATGATTTCACAGTGCCAGCTGGTAAATCACTGGTGAATTAGTCTTCCATTCTCTTAGTTGTTCTGTTCATTTTCTTTTCAAATGGACACATCAGCTAATTTATGTTATGGAATAATAGTAGTTGGTTTCAAAATGCATTTAATAAAAGTCAAGCAAAACAATACAGAAGCACCAAACAATATCTCTAGGCATATAATCGTCTCTTCAGTATGCAAGTATACATATACTATAAAAGTCTAAGAGAATTAAGCAGCTTTGTGTCTTCTTTGAATATAGTAATATAAAGGTTTATTTCAAGACGTGTATGTCAAAAAGAAGTTAAAATAAATTTTTCCTCCTAATTTTGAGTGGCTGTAAAGATAGAATGGCAGGGTCCCTAAAATTCCTGAGTCTGACTTGAACAAGCATTGCCAGTGCTGGCTGCATTGTCCCTCGGTGGGTCCGACCCATGCCCTGTGGATCCTGCATGCAGCCCCTGTGCGCACACATGCACACAACTCGAGCACGTGTTCATTGGGAATGCATTGTTCCATGCAGGTTCCACGTGGAGGAGTTAAGGACTGTGGCCAATGAGCTTGAAACAAGAGCTTCATCCTATCGGACTTCTGATGTCTTTGATAGCTGTACTACTATTGCCTGTCTGATTCGAAGTACAAATGCTAGATAGGAGTCTACTGTAAGAATGGGGGCTTGAATCAGGACCTTTGCAGGCTAGAGGTAGTAGCTGTCTCCTCAGCACCACTGGCTTGTTCTGGCCAGGCTCCACCATTGGTGCTGAAGGCCTTCCCCATGCTACTCATGCCACACACCCCACACACACACCTCAGCATTGCTCCGGACTGCATGGCAGGAGGGGCGGGGCATAAATTTATTAAATAAATAAAATAAATAAATAGATTCCTGGTTGGCTGTCTGCCACATATTTTTTATTTATTTATTTATTTATTTAAAATGTATATCCTGCCCCTCCTGCCCACAGGGCAGCCCAGGACAGCAAACAACACTAACGTCACCTCCGTCTTGTCAGGATTCAATTGCAGATGGCTCGACCTCATCCAAAGCCCCACAGCTGACAGGCACTGGGAAAATAAGGAGACTGCATGGCCTGGGTCGATGGAAAAGGAGAGATAGAGCTGAGTGTCATCAGCATACTGATGACACTGCATGCCCTGAAACCCTCTCACGATCTCCCCTAACGGCTGCATATAGATGTTAAACAAGAGGGGGGACAGAATGGCACCCTGTGGGACTCCACACGTGAGGTCCCGGGGGGAAGATGTACACTCCCCCAAGTCTACCCGGTGAGTTCTCCCGGCCAGGAACGAACGAAACCAGTCCAAGACCGTTCTGCCAATTCCGGCACGGGCCCGCAATCGAGTCACCAACACCTCATGATCGACTGTGTCGAATGCAGTCGAAAGGTCTAGCAGGCCCAGTAAGGTCTGATGACCCTGGTCCAACGCCAGACAGAGATCGTCAACCAAGGCCACTAAGGCCGTCTCCGTACCATACCCAGGCCGAAACCCAGACTGGGAGGGATCAAGGAAACTGGTGCAGTCCAGACGTTCCTGCAGCTGCCATGCCTGCAACCACAGGAAGATGGATGGATCATAGTGTCAGGTGCCACAGGGTCCAGGCAGCTCCAGTCAAAAGTTTTCTTTTTTGGGATCTAAGCAAAACAGTTGATGAATGTGACAAAACGTAACTGCTAGGACGGAACAGACAAAGGGGTGATCTGTGCAGAGAGTGGGCAGATCATCTGTTTCCCCTTTCTATTCCCTACATGCTGGCTCTGTTCTCTTCTCCCTGATTCCTGCTCATTGTCTTTGGACCTGCTTAGCTTGCTTTGGACCCCATCTGTTCCTGGACGAGCTGTGACCATTTGTTTTCATCTTCCTCTGCCTGTGCTTGCGTGATCCTGTCTTTTGTATTATGATCATTGATTTATCTTGTGGCAACAATGTACCTGGAAGCTGTACAATGAATATAGGCAGGTCCCTACCCCAAGGAGCTTACAATCCAAGAAAGACAAGGGAGGGGAAACAGGGAAAGATGACAGGGAGAGGCAATGATATGTTCATGACATTGAGAAGTCACAGGTGAAGGTGCTTAATCTAGTAACAGGGAACAGAAGAACTCTGAGGAGATAAGAGGAAGCAATTTCCTCCTCGTTAATAGCTTTGGGAAGCTTGATGGAAGAGAGAGGTTTTCAGGGGGGATTTAAAGGCTGGGAGGGAGGGAGCAGAATTAATGTATCCAGGAAGGGAATTCCAGGCATGGGGGGCAGCAAGAGAGAAGGGGCAAATACAGTTTGAGAAGCAAAGGAGTTGCAAACATGCAAGGGCTGGGGCAGAGGAGGAGCGAAGTGCCTGGATGGGGATGTGGACTAGGGTTTTGGTCGAAGAAACAGTAAGGAAAGGCTGAATTTTTGCAATATTATACAGAGCAAAACTACAGGATTTGGCAACCAACTGGATCTGAGGTGTAACAGAGAGAGAGAAGTTGAAGATGAATCCCACGCTATGTTCCTGAGGGACAGGCTGGATGGTGACACCCTCAATAGAAATTGGAGGAAGAGTAAAGTTTTGGATAAAAGATGACGAGTTCATTCTTGCCATATTAAGCTTGAGTTGGTGGTGAGACATCCAAGTAGTGGTGTCAGAGAGACAGTCTGTGATAAGACTGTGATGGAGGGGGAGAGCGCGGGTCCGGAGAATTAGAGTTGAGTGTCATCAGGAAGCCTTGATATATGAGTTTACCCAGAAAAAGTGTAAAGGGAGAAGAGACAGGGACAGAGGGACAGAGCCTTGGGGAACTCTCACAGAAAGGAGGAAGCGATGCAGAGGGAGTACCAGCAAGAGAGACGCTGAAGGAGCGGTTTGAGAGATACAAAGAAAATCAGTCAAGAATCAAGCCCCAAAAACCAAGCAAATCAGGTGGAGAGGAGGCCATAGAGCCAACAGTATCAAAGGCGACCGAGAGGTCAGGTCTTGAACCAGGTCCTTCTGCCCTGACCCCAAACTGCTCACTCTGCCCTTTGTTCTGTTTGTCTGCCTCTCTGCTCCAGCACTAGATCTGCAACTGGGCACCCACCCAGTCGGGCATCCCGTCAAATCTGGGATGCTGAACACGAACCAGGCTACCTGCAGCTCTCTGGGCGGACTCTGCCACCCAGTTGCTGCTGCTGCTGCTCCGGTCCTGGCCATTGCTCCCTGCTTCTCTCTGCTGCTCAGCTGATCTGGGGCCTTTCTAGTCAGCTTTTTCTGAGCAGGGAGGGGGGAGTGAGGAGGCCTCTATCGGTGTCGGGCATAGGGCCACTATGGGGTATAGTGGGGGTACATTTGGGTCACACATGGCACACCAGAAGAGGCCTCCTTGCTCCTGCCCCTCTGCTCAGAAAACATTGGGCCGGGAGGAGCAGTGAACAGCAGCTGAGACCAGGACCAGAAGAGCAGCTACAGTCAAGTGATTAGTCAGTCCAGGGAGCCGTGAATGCCAGGATCAGCTTCCAGGGGCAACCAAGGAGGGATGCCCCAGTAATACCTGCATTTTCAGGCACCAGGCACCCCATGGAGCGCTGAGTAACCCATTAGGTGCCTGGGGTGGGGGTGTCCCAAAATACGGGTATTACCCATGGGTAGCCAATGAGCTACCCATTGCACCCTATATAGTACCCCAGTCTGATTTTCCTGTCCCCTGGTATGTATACTGATCTGCTTTCTCTCCACCCAGACTGGCCCTTTGTCTGTTCTGTCCTACTTGCCCATTTGATCCCATCCGTTGTCACCTGCTTGAATCTGAAAAAGAAAATTCTCAGCTGGTGCCCTCTGGACCTTGTGGCACCTGACATCTAGAAAAAAAAATTCTATTGTATGTGGGGTGAATATACTTGTCTTAGGTGGATAAAAAACAGATCTAGACATTGCTACCTATTGAGAACTTTGGAAACATTTCCTTTTAATGACGATAGGTTGCTCAGATTTCTTTTGCTTTGTTTCGGAAGATGGTTCTGTGGCCCTGATTTATTTATTTTTTTAAAAACAACTTATTCTATAAATGTGCCTGCCATTAAAAACAACAAAATTAGAATTTTTATTTTTACTAACTTTACTAAAAAAATATTAAAATTTCTGTTTTAACTGTGGTTAAAATGTGGCTCTATTATGTAAAGATAATAGAGATGGTGCATAATGGTGCAGCGTAAAGATCAGACCAAAAATCCATCTATTATGCAGTAACAGTTCCTCCTTGCTTTGGGTAGGTATGTACACTGGCACAATCTACATAATTACTTTCCCTTCCAAGCTGGCATTGCTGTACTGGCCAGTGCATTGGGGGAGGAATCCTGGCTTTGTCCACTTTGCAAACTTGCATGCCCACTCCTTTCACACCTGCATAGGAAGGGAGGTGCAGCTCTACAGAAGGCATCCATCAGCATCCCAGTTACTCAGCATTCTCTCATTAGGCATGCAAGAAAGGTCATACTCTTACCTTAATCACTTCAGTTGCAATATGCTAATAAATTTAGAAGAGCTGAGAAGCATGGAAGGGAGAGGGATGATGGATTCATTTACCAATTTATCTGATGTCAATGTTGTTATTTCAATGGTGAAGATGTTACAGTTTCAGCATCAAACAATGGCCATACAGGATTGCAAGTGGCAAAGAAATAGGTGAGAATGTGTAATCAGAGGGAGAAAGAGAAATACATGCACAGGATGCTACAGTAATGATGATCCAATTATCCTTGTCTTTGTCTTTTCAGCTAGTAACTTATGAAGACAAAAAACAGAACCACAAAGTAAACTAGCAAAGCTATTGTTAATGAAACTAAAATAAAATGTTCCATTTTGAGAACAGCTCCGTCCCCCAAAGTTAATTCATCTCTACTTCATGCTAAATAAAAGCTATATAAATCTTGCAATAAAATGTTATGGCTGCTGGCACACAGAGTGTAACGTTCACCTCAAACAGGAGTGTCACATGAATGAAAAGAAAGCTGCTAAAATATTGAGTCAGGACGCTTAACTAAACCAGGGGAAGAAGTAAGAGATTGTGAGAAAATACTAATTGACCAAAATTAAAGATGGGCATTCGTTAAAATAAATGCTTCTGGAAATATCTGAGTAATACCAACATGAGTGCCAGCAAAGGTGGCAGTATCTGCAAAGGTGTTCCCCTTCAGATTCTGCACTGGGAGTCTAAACTATCAGGAAAGCCAACTGGCATTTCAGGTGGCAGTCCTATCATAACAATTCAGTGATGCTGAAAAACACAATGCCAACTATTTGGCAATGAAACCACAAAAACAAAATAGGCACTCCACCAATGCTCAGTGTATACGTTAGTATCTGAACATAACTCAGTGGCAGCTGAGACATTTCTAGTTAAAACTTCTCAAGATGCATTAAAGTGCCATGGGCTAAATAAGTGCAAAGGGATCCACTACTTACTCGGGGTGTTTTTAGACAAGCACCATCCCACCTATTACCCTCCCATCACCCACCCACCATGCATCTTGCAGGGCCCCATTGGCACCCTATGCAGCCCTGGAACATGCATGATGGGTGGGGCGGTGCTTCTCTAAAAACACCCTCAGTGGCAAGCTTAATTTTCATATAGGTTAACAGGTAGGGCAATGCAAATTGTCTCTCACATTTGCCTCCCCTGTCCACTCTCATATCATAGAAATTCCAGCATATTAGTCAATCTGTATGGAGAACATGGGAGGACAAGAAAATGAAGCAGAGATTGCAGTAGAATCAGAACACTTTTGTTGGACCTTGGAGTTTCCCATATTTACCCTGCCAGACAAGCAAGCTCCCCTATCAAATAATAAGCAAAATAAAACTTGCAAAAAAAGGATAAAAGACATTTAGATCACAGTCTGAAGTCTAACATATTTAAGGAAAGAATGTAATGTTGCATATGCAGCACAATTCTGTGTCTGCTACTGTTTAATGTGTATTTATTATTATTGTTATTATTAACAAACATTTATATAGCGCCAGCAGTGTACCTGGCACTTTACAAAGTAATAAAATAGACAGGGTCCCTGCCCCTAGGGCTTACAATCTGAGAAACAGGAGCTGGGGGAGAGACTTAGGAAGGGGAACAGAGGGAGAGACAAGGGGTCTAACATTCATGAAGATGCGAGGTCTCAAGTGCACGTACTTGGCTTGGTTACGATGAGAATGACAGCAGGCAGGTCCATGTTGCAAGGATAAGGGTAAACCGATCGTAGGTATAGGAATAGTGGCTCAGCAGGATAAAGAGTCAGACAGAGCAGAGCGAAAGAGGTGAGTTTTAAGGAGAGATTTGAAGGTATGAAGGGAGGGGGCAAGGCGGATGTGGACAGGGAGGGAGTTCCAGGCATGGGGGGCAGCAAGTGAGAAGGGACGAAGGCGCTTAGGGGAGCAGGGAAGGCGTGGAAGGGTGAGAGAAGGGACAGAGGAGGAGCGAAGTGCACGGGCTGGAGTATGGAGGGCGATAAGTGCAGAGAGGTAGGGGGGAGCGAGGTTGTGAAGAGCTTTATAGGTGTATATGCAGCCCTTGGGGGACATCATGAGAGGGCTCGGGGTGCAATGTCACCAATATGCTGATGATACACAGCTGTACCTCTCCTTTTCAACCGACCTAGGTCCTGCCATCTCAGTACTTTCCCAGTGTTTGGAGGCCGTGGCAAATTGGATGTGGCAGAGGAGAATGAGGCTCAGTCCCGACAAGACGGAGGTAATGGTGGTGGGTAGGGCGAAGGAGATGTTGGCCCCCCTGGTAGGAGGGGTCCACCCTCCTGTAGCCCAGCAGGTTTGGAGTCTGGGAGTGTTACTGGACTCATACAGGTGGAGGCGGTGGCTAAAGCCGCCTTCCGCCAGTTGTATCTGGTGCAGAGGCTGCAGCTGTACATTTCCAGGCCCGACCTGGCCACCCTCATTCATGCCTTCATCACCTCGAGGCTAGACTACTGTAATGCGCTCTATGTGGGGCTTCCCTTGATGCTGGTTCGGAGGCTGCAGCTAGTGCAGAATGCGGCGGCCCATCTCCTCAAGGGCATGGGTTGACGTGAGCACATTACGCCTGTGCTCCGCGCTCTGCACTGGCTGCCTATAGTGTACCAAGCCAGATTCAAGGTGTTAGTGTTGGCCTATAAAGCCCTACACAGTCTGGGCCCCTCATATCTTAGGGACCACTTCGCCCTCCGTGCCCCAGGATGACCCCTTCGGTCTGCTGGAGGCGCCTTCCTGGAGGTCCCCCGTGTAAAACGGGGGGCCACAATGGAGAGGGCGTTCTCGGTGACTATGCCACGACTCTGGAACTCCCTTCTGGAGGAAGCCCGCTTGGCCCCAGATCTGTTGGCTTTTCGCCGAGCCTGTAAGACCTGGCTGTTCGCCCAGGCCTTCAGAGGGGAGGATGGAGTAGTGGGGGCAGGAAATGTGTTTTATAGATTTTAAAAATGATATTCTTGTTTTTATTTTTTTATTTTTTATTGTTGATATGTTGCTTTTGTAAGTCACCCTGAGATGCCATGGCATGAGGGAATGACTAAAAAATGTAAAGAAATAATAAATACATAAATTACAAGGAAATTAAGTCAATGTGTTTTAAATGCATGCGTAGTCTTTGTACATAGTTTTCTGCAGAACTGGGCCCATAAAGGGTGACATTTAAATAAATCAGCTTCTCAGTTACTAAGTATTAATTCCGATCCTTATTTTCTTCCCTCCCCCTCCCTCCCCAATATCAATTTATCAAATTATTTATCATATTTAGCAATTAAATAATCATGGTTAGATTCTTCTATCTTGTAACATCATTGGCTTCAGCTATACTAAAGACGATTTGGGCTTTAAATGTAAAACAACATAAATAAGTCTATTACTGATACCTGAAACCATGGCATAACCATGGCATTTTTGTGATTTTATGCCTAACATATACAATCAATGAAGGAAAATGAATACGATAAAATATAGACTATTTGCACATTAAGGTGGCAAGAGAAGAAAGAGAAAGTAGTTGGTGAATGAAAGGGAAATTAACTTAAACCAGCTCTTAACAATAATTCTTTCATTAGATTACGGCTTTCTGGTAAAGAAATTGCATTCACAATAACCACCTCATATTCATTGTTGTAATTTATTATTTGTACTTTGTTTACAACCAAAGATCTCAATATGATCAAAGAAAGCCTCATTGAGTTGCTGCATGAACATAGAGAAACTAGTGGTGTGCAATTTGTTTTCATTTTTTTAGTTATTAAAACAAATGGAGCCCCGTTCATTTTACTAACTAAAACCCCCAAAACAAATGAATAAGTAAACAATATTAGTTTGCCTTCATTTTTTGTGTGTTAAAAAAACATAAAAAATAAATAAAATTTTAAAAATCATTGTGCATGTGCAACAATGACTACTGGATCATTAACACATGCGCACCCTTTTCCAATGGCAACATCACCACCATTTTGAAAAGGGCATCCAGTCTGCACATGTGCAAAATAGCCTCTGCACATGTGCAGACTGGCTGTCATCCAAAATGCTGGCAACACTACCAATACCAGTTTTGGAAAGTACATGCGCGGAACGGTCCGGTGGCCACTTTGCACATGTGCAGTGATTTTTTAAACAGGTAGGGAGCTATCCCCCCTACTACCAATACCTAAAACAGCACTGATCCACTGTCATGGGGACATGGGGGCAACACACCCATTTGGGGGGAGATGACTCACATTTTGGGGATATGTGTGGTGTGACTGGTTTCAGCATTCTGCCCCAACTGAGCTTAAAATCCGTTTAACCCTTCACATCACACCACACATATCCCCAAAATGTGAGTCATCTTCCCCCAAATGGGTGTGTTGCCCCCATGTCCCCATGACATCCACTGCTTGGGATCGAGTGTTGTAGTCCAGGACTTACATAGGAAGGGCATAAGAGTGGCCAGAGAATTATTCATAGGTGACAAATTCAAAACACAAACTGAGTTAAAGCAGGTGATCCGGGGCCCTATCAATTTCCTACACTATAAACAACTGAACAGCTTTTTTGCCAATTAAAAAAACAAACGAAAATGCTATACCAGACCAATTAAGATGACTGAAGCCATAATATTAACAAAATGCAAAGACTAGAGGTCTTTTACCACAAATTTATTCTGAACTTAAGAATATTATGTTTACACCTAGAAATAAATACATTGACAATTGGAGCAAAGATCTCAACAATGAATTTGAAAAACAGGATAAAATACAAATTTGGTTACATATGAACCAACGTTCAAAGTCACTGGCAATAACTGAAACACAATAAAAAACAACAATTATATTTTACGCCAACTCGAATAGCTAAATGTGCTGATAAGATGTCGAACAATTGTTGGAAGGGTTGTGGAGAAAGGGGAGATATTATGCATTGTCTTTGGTCATGTCCAAAACTGAAGCCCTTTTGGTCTAGCATATGGGAATTTACTACAGAAATTACAGGCCTTGCGCTACCATTTGAACCAAAAATTGCTATTTTAGGTGTTTATCCGAAGATGCCTTTGATGGACAGACACAAGGCCACCTGTATACACCTATTTTCGGCAGCATTAAATGTAATTGCCAGGAAGTGGAAGAGCCCAGGACCCCCTACAGCAAAAGAATGGACTCACCAGATATGGCATATAATGACAGTGGAGAAAGTCATAGCTGAGACTATGTAAGAATTTACAATGACTGGAAGAATTTTACAATGACTGGGAGGAATGTTTTAAGAAAATCAAAGCTAATCCAGATGTAGGGACAACCGCAGACCCTATCTGGATCACGCATATTTACTGATAGATGAATGACTCATACTCTCAGGGTTACATGTTTATATTTTATGTTGATGTGTCTCTCACTTGAGGGGGAGGTGGGGAGGAAATGAAGTGGAGGGCATTGTTACAGGGTGAGGGAGGGAGGGAATGGAATACGGAATGTTTTGGAACACTAGGAACGTTTGGTGAAGTGCACCACAGAACGGGATTCCTGTAAGATTTTGTATGATGTATCACTAAACACAGTTGCATTTTTTATTTTATTTTTAAAAAGTTTTTAAAATACGTTTTATATGAAAATATTAGGAAAACAAATGGGTTTTTAATAAAAACAAATGTATTTTTTCAAACAAAAATGAAAACGAAAACGAAGGAAGTTCTTCTGCATATGTCTAATAAAAGCATCTCTGTTCCAAAGAGGTGGCAATTCTTACACAACATGTACTTTTCATTCAGATGCATCTCAAAGAAAATTATGAATTTTAACTGCAGATTTACATATGATGGCCCCAACCATACAATGAGATGTACACAGAACGAACCCCAGTGCCTGTGCTTGTGATCTCAAAGATCAGAACCAGCTAAAAGACCCCCAAAGCCTAGATTGCTAGTTTCTCTCATTAAAAGCAAAAATTTTACCACCCCTCTCACAATAAATTAAAATAAAATCTATAATTTGCAAGTTAAACATCTTATCAGACATCTGCAAAACAACAAAAAAGCTATGCTATCAGTGATTAGAGAACAAAATAACAAAATGCTTATATATATAATAAACAAAACAGTATGAATGGTTATTGAAATGCTGCCCTTATGAGCATAATAGAATTTCAGAAAAGATTCCTGATTTTTGACACATTTTGCTAGCAGCCTGTGTTCTAAATATCTATCAGTTTCTTCCTAAGCACAGATATTCATCAGAACACTTCTCCGCTAATAACATTGTCTGTCTTGTTCATTTCATACAAGGACCGGCCATTTCAATTTTACCCCTGCCTACAAGAAAAATATAACTCTCTCAAAATTAAGGCTTCATGAAACAGTACTGTCTAAAGGTCATACTCTGCCCCAAATTCCTGTATTACCAGTGGCATCAAGAGGAAATGATTAAGCAGTGAGCAAATGCAGCATGCAGCGATCAATAACAAACAGCAACAATAATATCTAGGACTGGTAAAGTGACTTACATGTGCAAAGGACTGAGCAGACATGTCCTATTTATTTAAGGCCAGGCTGTATAATCAAACTGTTGTCAGTTACTTACAGGTAGACTGTAGGCCTATTCACGTGAGTGCACCTTTCCCTCATGCTGCCCCCTGTGCTTGGAACTCCTTAACTGAACACATACACCCTTCTCCCTCCCAACTAGGGCTGAAATGAAGTCTTTGGAAAACTTCAGAATTCAGTGAAGATTACAGTTTGGAAAGTCCAAATTCCGAAGTTCCGAGGACCAAGACTGTTATTTGGAAAACTTCTGAAACTGCTGCACGCATGGGGGGCTGGTGGACAGTTGAGCTTCTGGAAATGAAACGTAGTGCCATATTTGGTAGGAAGGGATATGGGAGGGGACAGTTGAGTGATGGTAAGCCAGATGGCAAGTTTTGATTGACTGACAAAGCCAGATGGCAAGCTTTTGATTGGCTGGCTAGGTAAAATAAAAGTGGCTTCAGCCATTTTGTCCATTCTCTTTGGTGAATTTGACTGTGTTCTACAGTGCTGCTGGATTTGTAAGTAATTGGCTGGGGGTAAGGGGTGCCTGACCTGGCCTGGCCTGGTTTGATCTGGCCTGTCCATAGGGCCAATGCTGGGGGATGGGGGTTACCTTTACCTTTACCATGCCATGCAATTTAAATAATAATAATAATAATTAATAAAAATAAATAAATAAATTAATTAAATAATAATTAGGTGCCACATTGCTTCTAGTTCTGCTTGGTTGGCACTTGGCACCATGAGACCAGAGCGATCTTTCTGCCTAGCTCCACTTCCTCTTGCCTGGTCTGTTCAAGTTACCAATGCCACAGAACCATGCCATGCCAAGAGGGTGCCGGTGTGGGGGGTGAATGTCTAGTTTCCTTACTGGTTTGCTACTGGGAGTCTGGTTTGTCTGTTCAAGTCTGGTCTTTTCAAGTGTCTGGTCTGTTCAGGTTACCACTGTGCCACAGTACCAATGCCATGCCATGCCATGCCAAGAGGGTGCCCGTGGGTGGGTGTGAATGTCTGGCTTTTGGTGGGATTTCTCCATGCAGTTGCACTGTTTTGTTGTATTCTTCTTGAGCGAATGTCCCACTCTTGCTAGCCTGTTTTTTCTGTGCACTGCTTGGTTGGCATAATAATGATTTTACAGTGGGTGCACTCACTGCTGAGGTGGACCATGCTGGGGTACACACACTACTGTTGTTGTTTTTATTTCTTCTGCACGCAGTTGCACTTTTGTGGGGTTTTCTTCTGAAGCAACTGTTCCACTCTTGCTAGCCTGCTTTTCTGGGTAGTGCTTTAGCTGTGGGTTCAAGAACTTTTGCCAAGATGTGACCAGCCGAGGCACTGGAAGAATACTTACTAGTTTCTTTCTGGTTAATAATATTGGGGTGGGGGGGGCTTGCCTTGTATAGGTGGGATGGGCACACTCAATGGAGGCTTGTTGGGGGCAGACATCTGGTTTCTTGTGTGTGGTTGATATGGCTGCTGGTCTAGCTGGTGGCACTCATGGGACCACACACGGACCTCCCCCCCCAAAAAAAAAGAAGCTTACTGAAACTTGATTGATCAATTTTATTTGCTTGCTAATGTAGTCTTTGGACTTTCTATGGTGGGGCACCCCAGTTCAACCCCCTCCCACTCACCCTTAGCTTCAAGCCTTGCATGTGTATCATTCATGGGGCATGTGTTCGGGTGGGGGAACTTACTGATCACATACCCTTTGGGTTTTTTAATTACATGGTGGTGGTGGTGATGGTTTTTGTGCTGGCTTCTGTTCTGTCTCTCTCACTCGGTCTTTCATCCTGCTGGCAGGCTCAGCAGGGGGAGGAAGGGCTGATTGTGTTGGTGTGCATCCTGACTGGCTAGGCAATTAAATGGCTGCAGCTGCTGCACATGGCAACACATTCTGAGGCGCCAAGCTGGCGCCGAAGATTTCAGAAGTTTCTGAAGTTTCCCAACGTCCCAGACTTTGGTTTACAAAGTCTGAAGCTTCAGAAAGAGTGCCGAAGTGCCTCCGTGTACCTGGACTGACTATTCGGAACTTCGAAATTCGGTCCGAGTACCCAGAAGTACTATTCGGTTCAGCTTTACTCCCAACCTTTAAACCCCTCCTAAAAATCTACCTCTTCTGTCAAGCTTTCCCTTTCTCCTCATCCCCTAGATCATTACCTAGCTTCAGGGTCTGTCCCCCCTAAACAAAGTACACCTGCATCTTCTCAACTTCATGAATATATCCCTGCCCCTTCCATTTTGTTGCACCTTCCCTTCTCTGTTTTAGATTGTAAGCACCCTAGAGTACAGGCCTGTCTCTTATCGCAACTGTTCAGCATCAGGCACATTGCTGGCATAAATAATAATAAATAATACCTTCTCATCATTCTGAATAAGGATTTTGCAATGTCGTTTCCAGTTCTCATAACCCCACTTACTGAGGTTGTATTATTACATTATTTACATTGTATAGGCAGTTGACCACTCTCTTCATTGCGTGTTTTTAGACGTGACAATAGCACAGATTCCCATGCTTTACCAAGCATGGAGATCCGTGCTGTTGTCATGGCTGGATTTTGACCCAGGCTTGCATGGGTCATGGCGGCGCTTAGCCTGGGCTGTTCCTCAGACTATATCTGAGGAACAGCCTGGGCTAAGCACTGCCATGGCCCCTGCAGCAGATGCTGGACTGGGGTAAAGTGGGATGTCATGTTTGCCTCTTACCCTGGTCCGGGTCTACAGCACTTCCAGGCAGCCAGGGAAGCCCCATATGCCGCCATGGCTGCCTGTCAGGGATGGGGCCAGCCACTCCGAGCAGCACGGTGCAGGGCTGTGTGGACACACGTCTGCACGTCCCCCTGCCCTCTCCCCATCTCACCGTTGCTCTTGTTTGGTGCTCGCCACTCGCACTGAATCTTGCCTGGAGTGAGGGGCTCACGGAGACAGGATTAAAGAGTGGTTCTGTCTGAAAATATCCATTGGAAAGTTAAATATAAGCTAGGAATCATGTTTGACAATCTCAAGTGCCATGATGTGTAACAACAGCATGGCAACAGCTAAATGAATTGTCACCACAGAAGTCTCTTTCTCTCTCTTTTTTTTAGTCAATCAACCAAGGTAAATAGGGCTGAAATGAATATGACCCTTCATATTTGTGAAGAAAACTGACATACTCATTCCTGGGGATAGCTATGCAGATTCATCTTCATCACAGTTGCGAAATTTGCAAAATGTTGTTTATTCGGTTACTGATTATTTGGTATTTTGCTCAGTTTGGTGCTACTATATTTAGTGCTAAACAGACCTGAAGTGAATGAAAAACCAAACAAACACAAAGTAACAGATATAAATATTTGGAACAGCAAATGGAGCAGGAAGCAAAGACTGCATTATATTTACTTAGTTTAAAGGGATGCAAACACACAGAATACACCAATTTTGGCATTCATAGCAAATATAAGTTTCAGCCTTAATACAGACAGCATTTATTATAACAATCAAAAAATGCAATTCTGCATAATTCAAAACATTTTATTTTAAAATAACAGGCCATGAAAAGGTCATGTTGATTTATGATCTAAATTAGCTCAGACCTTTTAATTTTTTAAAAAAAAATCTCCTTAAATACTTCATTTCTATGCCATTTTTAGCCACTCACATCTATTTAATTTTATTTATTTATTTATTTTAAAGTTTTTGTTGAGACAAAGTTGCAATAGCCAGGGAACGGTCTGGAAAGCAAATTGCCAGCAGATAAGAGAAGGCTAGCACTTCCCAGTCTATGTTTGGATAATACAGTTTGTTAGGCAAGAGTTATGCTTGACTGACTCAGTGCAAATCACGAGGTAATATGGATAAACATAGTGAAACACTTCTGTTTCCTCTAAGCCTTATTAACAGTGATGACTGACAAGGAGCACTGTAAATTAGAGATGAAAGATAACTACATATTATACCATGGTATCAACCTACAGGGTATTATAAAAATGTGGATTCTTGGTTGAAATTGTCCTTCCTATATGTAATAGGAATTAAGTTTCCCCTAGGTATACATCCTTCTGTGTTTATGAACAGATGTGGAAAGGAAACACTGTTTATGGCATACTGGTTCTAAATTGACTCATTTATGGCTTTCATTAAAATGCAGACTAAATCTGATGTCCCCAGGCAATATTTCCATGGATCTTTCTAGGTTAAGGCTTTTTATTCCATTTAAAAAAAGAGAAAGAAACAGATTTCCTAAAGGCTTAGTGATTTTATCTTTCATTAAAGCTGCCATTAAGGGGGCAGACGAAGGAGTTGATGTTTTATTCCTCCATGTACTCTGTCATTACTTCCTAAGACAGCATATAGTTCACGATCTTCAGAATCCTAATGAGAGAGTCAAAAATCTTCCACTTGCTGGATATCACCATCTACACAAAATCTAGAACCAACAGACTAAAATCCTTCCTGAATTTTTGAAAGAACTGTTTATGTTCCTCTTAATGTGCTGGGCTAGATTCAGCTAGCTTTGATCCAATAAACCTATGTGGCCAGTTCTGGCTATGGGAACCGTTCCTTCATATTAGGGGGATCTAACATGGGTTAAGATGGCTGGGAAGGTGATGCAGCCAAGAGACTGGATGGCTTTTAGCTGTGAGGACTAAATGAATATATACAGATAAAGTAAAGAGGAAATTAAAAAATATATTATAATGCAGGACTTGCCATCCTTTTCATAAGAACTCTCAGTCTTCAGTAGTAACAGATAAAAATGTTCATGATGAACTTATATTGACTTACAAGACTGTCATATTTTCAGAAGTAATTTAGGGTTAAAACAGGAGTGACAGCAGTGCAGTGGGGACCCTGGCCGGGTTGGGACACTGCCGCATCGCTGACACAGCCATGGTCAGATTGAGGAACTGATCACATGTGACCCTGACTGGAGAGCTGTCCCAGCACTGTGTCCCTCCTACCCACTGTGATGGGCAACCAAGGCAACCAGTCACAGAACGCTATGGAGGCTGATCATGGAAGCCCTGACCTGAGGTGGGTCATGGTGGTTCAGAACATATATTCTCACCCACTGTGGCCCGCTTTGCCCCAGACTGACCCCGCTGGGGGGCAGGGATGGTAACTCAGGCTGTGACTTCAGCACTCTGCCTTGTAACAGCCTGGCCTACTTGCCAACACACCCAGGGGCAATCCAGGCAAACATCTGGGGTCCCAAATACAAATTTGACAGTGACCCACAGGAAAAAGCTGGCCACTGGTGGCCAGAGCAGGTCACTGTCATATTTGTTTTTACCCGTAGGCACTTAAAGTATGGCTGAAATAAGATTTTGCCAAAACAGGAAATCTTGTCAAAATACAGGTTCTTGGTACTGTCTCGGTCAAATTGAGATCTTCTCCATACTCAATAATGTCTTGATCAAGATTTCAGTTTTCAATTTCCTAATAATTTGGTTACTGGGATCGTGTTCACCGACTTTCCACTTACTGCTTACTACGTACCTTGTACTTTTCTTACTGCTTACCGCATTGTCAAGGGTAGTGTTTTACTTTCAGGTTTCCCGCACAATACCTCCTTTCACCAGTCTCCAGAATTGCCTTGAGTCCCCCTTCTTGGCTGCTTCCAGTACAGCCTCCCATTTGTGCTGATTGTAAGTCTGATGTTTAACTTCTATAAGGGCCTTATAGCCCTTCTTAGCCTGGAAGTACTGAGCAGGGACCCTAGAAAGAGTCCCCTGACGATATTCCTTATATATAGCATGATAGGCACACTTTGCTTGGTCGCATTCCTTATCAAACCAAGGATGGGAATACCGGGACTTGGTTCTGACCTCATTGACACAATGGGACACCATAAATGCTTGGATGTTTGCACTCAGCTGGTTATAGGCTGCCACTACTGACCTGGGCTTACCAAATCTAAGATTTGATAACATAAGGCACTAGATTCCTTATCCATGAGGCAGCACTCGAAAGGGAATGCCGACATCTGATCCCATTTGATAAAAGGAAACCTCTCTGCATTTTCCAGGGTATATAATTTAGGTGAAAAAACCATATCAGAATACCTTCCAATATCAAAAGGGGAATATAAAGTTACTTTTAAAGGTAAATGGTCACTGACCAGAATGTTCCCCACAGAAAAATCCTTCAAAAATCCTTCAAAGACATTAGTGGTGACCAGTCCCAAATCTATACTGCTTGAGCCCCTCGGCCCCAGATATGTGAACTCACCCCTGCGGTCTGACCCAAAGGTACCATTTAGCAGACATAGATCAAAAGTTGCAATAATGTTAGCCAGTTTTAAGCCTGAATGGTTAATTACTTTATCCTTACACTGGCGTAAACTGCCAAAAATGGATAGATGGAAATTGACAGAGGGGCTATATTCTGCCAGCTGTACCTCCGTACCGCCCAGCCTGGCATTAAAATCTCCAAGGAGCAACAGTAAAGCACCTGGATAGGTCAAAAGAAGTTCCTCAACGTGGGTTTCTAGCTCGTCCCAAAACCCTTCATGATATGACTTAGCATTAGAAGGAATAGCATAGATGTTTAACACAACTAGAACCCCATTGGCACATTTCAATACCAAACCCAAGACAGCCGGAGGTAAATTAAGGGTACACAAAATTAGTTTATTGAGATCCACCCTCACCAGGGACACCAACCCCCCACTAGGTCGACCACCACCTGTCGAAGTCGCCGGGAGAGAAAAGGCAACATAGTCAGAGAGCTCAGGGGGAAGAAATATAGGTGAGATGGCCCAGGTTTCCTGACATACCAGAATGTGAAAACCTCTGATATAATTCAGTGCTTCAACATTATGGATCTGTGAACCCCATCCCGCTAGGTTCCAGGAGCCTATTCTCAACAACATACCCCCTGAGGCCCCCACACATCATGGTGTATTGACTAGTTGTTTAAATTCTTATTAGGAGCGAACCATTATAATGGTTCCAGCCCAGGAGTGGATGATGCATTTTAACAGTCTTTATGCGGTCCATGAGTTACCAAAGGGAGCTTTGGTGGGGAGAGGTGATTTACCAGAATGGACGCTGGTCACTGAGGAGGAAATTTCCAACCTCCTGACGACTTGCAAAAATAACAAAGCGCCAGGCAGGGATTTGATCCCTGTGGAACTGCTGAAAGTCTTCAGAGACTGGTGGATTTTCATGCTTGCTGCCATTTTCACAGTCATTGATTGCTCAGGTTTTCTACCAGCCCAATGGAATCAGGCAGTAGTAGTCCCAATCTTTAAGAGGTGGGACAGATCAATTCCGGCAAACTACAGGCCGATTAGCCTGTTGTCTGCCATTAGTAAGCTATACGGCAAGCATTTGGCTGTGAGGGTGACGGCTGGATAGAGGGCTCTGCTACGATTTATCCTGAACAAGTAGGTTTCCAGAGGGGCCGGTCGGTAGTTGACCATGGCTTGGCCCTGATACATCTCTCTGAGAAATATAGGGCCAAGAATGGCAGTTTATATGCAGTCTTTCTCGATCTGAGAGCAGTGTTCGACCTAGTTAATAGAGCTCTTCTGTGGACTAAGCTAGCTAATTCCACCATGAAGTTGCATGAAGACTCACAGCTGGTAGTCGAAACTAACCTCGGAAGGGCATGTGTCAGAGATGGTCTCTGCGAAGCGTGGGGTCAGACAAGGCTGCGTTCTTGCCCCGATACTGTTTAATTTGTATTTCAATGACATAGTCCCCTTGATGGCCCAACCACAGTTTTTCCCACCAAAGCTGGAGGATAGGCATATTGGGTGTCTCCTTTTTGCTGATGATACGGTCATGTTATCACAAACTAGGGTGGGCCTCGATAGACAATTTAGGAGATTTGCCCAGTACTGTGATGACAATAATCTGGAGATCAATTATGAGAAATCCAAAATATTGGTTTTGGCCAAATCACAGCATAAAAATACCCATGCCTGGAGGATCAGAAACATCCAGACCCAGCAGGTTAGGCTGTTTAAATATTTGGGTCTACTCTAGCATAATATGGGGACAGGGCATCATCATTTAAAGGGGGCCACTACCAAAGCTACAAGATCCTCTTTTGCGGTCCGTAGACTTTTGGCGCAAATGGGGGGGACAGCCCTTATGATGGCGATCCAAGTCTTTAATGCAAAGACAACCTCCCAGTTCCTTTTTGGAGCTGAGTTGTGGGCCCCATTTGGAACAGCTTCTTTGGACCAGGTCCAATCGAAATTTCTACATGCCATTGTTGGAGGCCCCAGGGGAACTCCGAACGCAGCAATAAGGTTGGAACTGGGCCAACGCTGCTGGGTCTTTAGGGCATGGCGGGCGGCACATAAGCTATGGTTGAGGGTATGTAGCATTGGGTCTACGGGCCTCCTTGGTTTTTTGGGCAAGGATTCTTTTAGATCTAGTTGGATGGGTAGAGTTGAGGACCACCTAATGGCATTGGGCTTCTCCAGGGAATATTTGCTGGGGAAAGAAGGGCATGGGGCTTTAAGAGAGGTGCAAAGTAGATGAAGGGATATAGATCTACAGGAGGAAAGGACTAGGATAAATCAGTCTGGCCACTTGCGCCTATACTTGACTATGGCCCCGACCATTGATACCATGGCCACATACCTCTCCTCCTGTCTACCCCACAGGGCTAAAAGACTCTTTTTGGCAGCACGCCTCAATGGCCTTCCTACTAAAATACTTGAGGGGCATTTTAAAGGGGTCCCATATGCGCAAAGACTTTGCCCCTATGATCAATCTGAGGTCGAAATGGCGTCCCATGTTCTTTTTAGCTGCCAGCTTTATAATAAACTTAGGGGCGAAACTCTTAATGAATTTATTCTGGCCCTACCTGGCAGATCGCACGATGCTCTGCTGCGTCTGGCTCTGGCAGATAGTGAGTGGGGAATTACTGCCAAAGTTAGTTCTTTTCTAGTGAGGGCTTTTGCCTTAAGACAACTGTTTCTTGAATTTAAGATGCCAATGGACCATTGAGCTGTTAATCAAATTATTTAACCATTTTGAGTTTTCTCCCTTTGTTTTTGGGAAGGGAAGTAATAGTGTATAAGATTATTCTTATATATATCTTGTATGTGTTATGTGTTTTGTGTTGTATTGTTGTTGCTGGCTATGACCCGAAGGTCACGCCCAATAAAGTTTAATTCATTCATTCACTTTCAGGTTTGTTGTTTCCCCATTTCTGAGCCAATCACTGTGTGAGTAGCCCACCACTTAACCTCAACTCCAGTCCCTCCAATCGGAATTGTTGTTCTATGTGGTTCCCTTCACTTTGACCAATCTTCAACTGGATTGAAGATTTGTAGAGGAACCTGGTACACAGTTGCAGATGGGACAAAACAAAGTGAACTTCATAGAACAACAATTCTGATTAGAGGCACTGGAGTGGCGGTTAAAGAGCACTGGGAAGTGGTTAAGAGCACAGTGATTGGCTAAGAAATGTAGAAACAACAAACCCAGAAGTAAATCAGTACCCTCGACAATGTGGTACGTAGTAAATGAATGGTACATGGTATACAGTAAACGGCAAGTGGAAAGTCAGTAAATCAGGATGGTATTTCTTGGTATTGCAAAAATCAAGAAATCACATCAGTAGCAGGAATTCCCATCCCCCGTGTGAGTGATGGGGGGGGGGAGTCTCCCCGCCACCTCTTAGAAGAACGAGGCAGCGGAGGGTAAGCGACTGCCCGCCAGGGCTCGAACTGACAAGGGCAGAAGAGCAGGAAGAGGCTGTGTGCTGCTCCAGAGAGGCAGCTTGCTTGGGAGCTTTCAAAGGCTGGAGTGTGCAGGGGCATGGAAATTGGGGGTGGGGCTTGCCCGGGGAGGGTCAGCCAACCTGTCACTGGGCTCTCTCCTCAGTTGGGCCGGCTTCAGGAGCGTGTTTTAATAAAATCAAACAAAGAAATAAATAAATAACAAAAACGATAGCGTCCTTTACAAAAAAAAACTGAAAACAAAGGGGGTTTTGAAAACAAAAATGAAAGATGTGTCTTCTGCACATCCCTACTCAATGGAACTAAGACTGAGGTCATTTTGGAAATATCAGCCTTAGGCTCATAATTCAATTAGGTGATTTTAAGAATTTTGCCCCACACCCAACTTTTTTTAAAATTTGAATTTGAGCTCCAATTCTGCTTCCATATACAACATTTTTCTATAAGCGAAAAGGTGAACAAATTTTATTTGAGAAATTAATGGAATCTACATTTTAATCCACTGTTTCTTCCCAATTTTGATATTGCTTTGGTTACTAATATGAAAGTTTGAGTGGGGGGTTCGTTAACTCAAAAATGTCCTCACTAGATACATTATTGCATTCAGCATGGAATTTTAAATCTTTTATTAAGTGGCATTTAGATGTCATGGTGATATCTTCCTAAAATTAAATATATTAATAGAAAGACACAGCATTAATCAGCAAAACCACATTTTTAATCAAATTGTAGCTCTAAGAGAAAAGGAACAGAAAGAAATCATATAAAGGGTTTTTGATAGCAGTTCATCCTGTTACTGTGGTAACTCTATATTGCAGATTATTAAAATGTCATTGTCTGATGTAACCACACTCCTGTAATTGACAGGAGTGGTGTCACACCTCATAGAGGAATACAATATTAATTTATTCAGTTTAACTTTACCAGTTCTTTCTCTTCAGTAGTTTCGATTTTTATATGGTTATTTTGTTATTGCATTTCAAGACATATTTTGAATTACAGGGTTACATTTCCATCCCAGATTTCTAATGCTTATCCAAACCACTTGTTCTCTACTTGTTTGTGATGTCACTGAAATCTGTTGATATAACTGTAATCAGTAATTTACACAGGCTTGTTATTTATTCTATATAACCTACATTGATCTCTCATAAACAATCAAACTATTGTCATAGAGCTAACACTGTTATATTATCAGCTGAACATTTGGAACTATTAACTGGTCATATGAAATGAAGGACTTAATGTTAATAGTAATTATAGGATCAAACAACCTTCGGTTTAAGAGAGTTAAGGTTCTTACAAATTGAACTATGATGCAAAAAGCATGGGGATTATAAGTTAAGG
This sequence comes from Sphenodon punctatus, assembly GCA_003113815.1. Lineage (NCBI taxonomy): Eukaryota > Metazoa > Chordata > Lepidosauria > Sphenodontia > Sphenodontidae > Sphenodon > Sphenodon punctatus. Next base: position 5,436,791 of record QEPC01006430.1, on the reverse strand, counting down.
CTCCTGCCTTAATTTGTGCACCATGTGCAGTGAAGACATTGTGCAGGCTCATATATTGAGTTTGCTTACAGCTTAGGCTCCATGCACCCACACTTTGCTTGGTCTTACAGCCCCAATCCTCTTCCTTTGCAGGTTGGGGGCAACACTGAATCACAGAATCATAAAGTTGGAAGGGACTTCAGAAGTCATCTAGAAGCTTCCTGCCCCAATATTATGGACTTGATCCCTGTCTTCCTGTAGCCCATTCATATAGTTCCCCTCTGCCCCTGACTGCTCCCAAGGTTGTCTCTTAGTACACATCATCCATCTTGCATATACACCTCCCCAGCATCTGGTTGCCCCATAGACACACTGCTCCCTACTCCTGGCTGACTGTGAGCCTTGTCCCCCCCCATAGACACCCTCCCGGCATGTGGCTACTGGTTGCCCATACACACATTACTACCCCCACCTGGCTGTCCCCCAGTCTCGTCTCCCAGTACACATCCCATACCCATATGACCACCACCCTCCAGTATTTGGACGTCCCATATTCCCTAACCCAAGTGAAAGTACATACAAAAAACATACATACACTTCACTTCCAGACTTTGTCCCTGAATATACATCACCCATCTCTTAGCTTCTCCTCCCATATATACCCCCTCCTCATACAAATACTGCTCCCCACCCATACCTGTTCCCCACCATTCTCCCTGAATATACAGGCTTGTCCCCCAATATACACCCCTCCCAGCACCTGTCTACCCATTGCTAATACATACACCTCTGCCTGCCCCTCAGCCTCATCCATACATACACATCACCCATTTCTCAGCCTTGTCCCCCATAAACACTCCCCTAGCACCTGGCTGCCTCTACCCTTACAGACACTTCTCGCACTGCCTGGCTGCCCCCAGCCTTGTCTGCCTGTAAACATCTCACATCCATCAACCTTGTTCCCTCCATATACTGTCTCCCAGTACTCAGCTATCCTTTTCTCCCTAACCAAAAATAGAAGCATATATAGTTGCCCCCTGACCACCTGCTGTCCCCAGCTTCAGTGTTGTCCCCAAACTGCAGAGGAAGAGGATTGGGGATGAAAGACCAAGGCAAAGTGTGCGTGCATGGAGCCTAACTTGCAACCATGCACAATATATGAGGCTATACAATGACTTTACTGCGTACATGGTGCACAAGTTAAGGCAGGAGCCTTAACGTACAATTTTCATGCTTTTTGCAACATGGTCAAATTCATAAGAGGCCTAAGTCCTCTCTTAAACCAAAGGTTTTTTGATCCTATAATTCCCATGATTTTTGGAAAGGAAATACACTAAATCCCTCCTTGTACAATTGTACCAATGTGGAAAAAATAGACTGACTTTGGTGGAACTTTCCAGAAATTTGGAGGACTTTCTGGGACTTTGGGGGGCTTTCTGGGACTGTCCTGGAATTTGGGGGATTTTTCAGGACTGTCGGAATTTTCAGAACTTTGTAAAATGGCCCTTTCTCAACAACCCACTCCTAACTTTTATGGAGGGAGGGGATGGCAGCTGCCTCTGGCCTCCTAGAATGGCAAATATCCTTGTGTCATTCCTTGATAGAAGAACCAGCCTCCCTGCTGAACCTGCACCAGCTTTCTGAGCATGCATGACATAACTTCACAAAACATAACTGCAAAACATCCTACCTTAAAAACTATACAACAGATTTTAAAAATCCAAACTCGAGAAATAACTAGAATGCACACTTGAATTTATGACACCTCTATATGTCTAGATGTATAATTTTAAACACACTTTTTTCTGTCAACAGCAGATGGTAACAGAGACCAGAAAAAAACACTTCTGCCGCCAATTTCCAAACTTGTATAACAGTCGTTTCTCAACAGATCTATCTGAAATTTGGAGGGATTCTACCCCTCACTCAAGCAATCCTCCCTACAAAATTTCACACTGATATGATCATCCCAATTTTATGAGTAGAATTTACATAATTTTAACAGAAAATGAAAGCCGCCTTAATTCTAGAGCCACTTCCGTGGCTCTGTAATAATACCACCATAAGAAAGCTACGCCTCTACTGTGTCTAATACAATACAGATAAATGCATGAATGCTTAAAGAGCATTTTTTACGGAAGTTTGAAAGCCTAGCATGTGATGTGTACAGAATAAATATGTAAGTTCAGTTATAGAAGTCAATATGTACAGAATAAATATGTACATGTAAGTTCAATTATAGAAGTCATTCCAGAATTTGTCACCATGGGAGATGAAAGTGGGAATTAGATTCACAGAGTTCTATACACATATAGAGTAGAAAGCAATCTCTTGATCTGTGTTATGGATCTCTTGGTGTATTCTACTCATGAACAGGTTCAGTTTTTTTTTTGTTTATGCAAACTGGTTTTTATCAGTGCTGTAGTAAGAACCTACCTAATTCAGAGTGAGGGATGAAGATGCCCCAGGTTAGCTTGCTGGGACTGCATAAGGGGTTCAGCCAGGGCCCGTTGTTTCTTCTGCCACATTTGTGTGACAACATCTCTATTTAACAATGGCCTTGATTGACAAACCACTTACTCTGGAGTAGTTCTATTGAAGCCTACAGTAAGTGGCTTGTGGATCATGGCCAACAGGTAAGATTAAACTATCAGTTGCTTCTACTTTTTGCTCTTACTCTGGAGGCAGCATGACCGTTAGATGGCATATATGGCCTATAATTCTGAAACAAACTCTAAATAAAAAACCCATATTACTCATTTACAGGTCACTGGCATTTGAATGGTACCCTCGACATCACAATTGATGGAAAATGGCAGAGCTTTTTACTGGAATTCATTCAAACGGACTAGGGAAATTATAATGTAGATGGCAGCACACTTTTCTTGATGCTTTATACAAGCTACTCACCCTAGAAAGAAAGAGAAAACTAGCTTCATATAGTGTTTGTTCAGTACAGACTGAGGGGATTTCTTTATAAACTAGTTATTTGATATACCTGACATTTTGACTTGCTGTGACCCAGTCAGTCAGTAAGGGTAGAGGAGAGAGAAAATTGAGGAGAAGTGAGGGCAAGGAGTCACAGGAAAGTTCGGCTGTCTTTCCTTAAATAATAATTTCTTCCTCTGGGAGTCTTGAACTCCTCTGGGCTACCAGAATTTTGAAAGAAACACATGAAATGACCTGAGGATCTATGACTAGCCTGCATGAGATTGCCGAGATTTTGGGGACAACCACATACATTCCCTTTTCCTGTATAATGGGGGTAGGGGAAGTAATGTAATGCAACATTTCCCAAGCGGCCACAAGAAAATGCTTTTGTATGTTGGAGTGCATGCTCCCAATTACAGCTGCCTTAACTGCTTATCATTCTTTTCCGACATTTTTCTCTTGGAGGGAATATGATACTTGTTAGTCTAGCTGGAGACATGTGGAGTAAGTTAGAGCTAGAAGTTTGAAGTGAAGCGCTTAGCTTCAATAGTAAACCTAAGATGGAGACCTCCGTGGTATTGTCCACAACTTGGGAGGCTAAAATGGGTTCCAAACTAACTTATGTTACCTGCAAGAAGTCAGAAAAAAATTAGGAACATTAAAGGTAGCTGCACAGAAAATGAGGCACTTTATCACCAGGGACTAGTTGCCAATGGGAAAAATACAATGAAGATGAATCCCTGACTATCACCAACCCTAAATTACTACCCCTAAATTACCCTTAACTATCACGATAGGTCACGATAGGTCAATATCTGGCCTGACACATGAGGCAGAACACACATTGGATTTCATATTTTGCACTAGCCTGGATTACTGGGGTGTTACTGTAACACCACTGTCATGGTCAGACCATCACCTTTTGAAGACCCAGATCCCTCCACTCCTAATGCCCACTGTGGAGATGGAACAGTTAGGTTGGTCTGCCCCCAGAGACTAATGGATTCAATTAGTTTCCAGAACTCTCTGGGGGATTTACCTACTAAACTTGATGGGCGCTCTGTTGATGACCTGATTGCCTTGTGGAATGACAACTTGACCACAGTCGTTGACATGGCTGCACCCAGGCATCCACTTCCACCACTGGAATAGCATAGTCCACCCCCCCCCATATATTGTGAACCTGAGGCGGTTGAAGCAGGAGGGTAGGCAGTAATACTGCAGGTGACGCTCGACTCACACTGAAGCTGACCAATTGTGGCACAGATCATTACTGAAGGACTATGCTGTGGCTGTGATGGTAGCGAAGAAAGCTTTCTTCTCTGCTATCACAGCATCTGCGAAGTTTTTCACACAGACCTATTCTGGGTGGTGAATGGCCTGGTTAATCCGGTCTGTCTCTCTGCTGTGAACTAAAGTAATCTAATACCCACTGCAACATTTTTATTAATTACTTTGCAGATAAAATCACTCATATTCACCACAACGTGTGTGCTGCTACTTCTACTGCAGAATTGGAGTCTGGGGTTGTGGAAGATCAGCCTTGTCCTATTTGTTTGAAATGGTTTCAGTTAGTGCCACACACAGATGGGGAAGAAGATGCTTGGATTGATGCGGGCAACCAGTTGTGAATTAGATCCTTGCCCATTTTGGCTGGTGAAAGCCAGCCAGGAGACATTGGGGCCATTGCTGGTTGAGGTTATGAATGCCTCCCTTTGGGAGAGTAGGTTGTTAGACAACCTTAAAACTGCAATGGTCAGGCCCCTGCTCAAGAAACCATCTTTGGATGTTGACTCTAGCCAGCTATTGCCCTGTTTATAACCTTCCCTTTTTAGGGAAGGTTATTGAGCAGCTGGTTGCCCAGCAGCTTAAGGCTCATCTCAATGCTATAGGATTCCTGGACTCATTTTGGTCAGGTTTTCATCTGGGGTATAGCACAGAGATTGTACTTGTGGTCTCCGTTGATGATCTAAGCTCAGAGATAGACAAAGGGAACTGTGCCCTGTGGATCTTGTTAGGCCTTTCAGCGGCATTTGATACAGTTGATCATGAGGTGTTGTTGACACGACTATAGGACATGGCAGGGGTATGCACTGTTCGAGTGGTTCTGTTTGTTTCTATTTGGGAGATCCTAGCGGGTGGAGATGGGAGATTACTTGTTGTCTCCTCAGGATCTCCCCTGTGATGCCCTGTAGGGTTCCATCTTATATCCCCTCTTGTTCAATGTGTATCTGAGGCCACGGAGTGGGATCATTCAGAGGTTTGAAGTGTTAGCAGTATGCTGACAACACCTATCTCTACCTCTCTTTTTCATCTATCACAGGTTCTGCAGTCTTGGTGCTTATCCAGTACCTGGCTGCTGTTGAAGACTAAATCAGGGTGAGACAATTGAAACTGAATTAATACAAGACTGATGATGATGGTGACTGATGGTGATGGTGTTTGGCCAATCTTGTGACTCGGAGGGGATTGGGACTACTGTCATTGAAGGGGACCAGCCCCCTCTGGTTACCTAGGTTTGCAACCTGGGAGTGCTTCTGGATCCCTTCCTGCATCTGGAACATCAGACTACAGTGGTGACCAGGAGCACTTTTCACCAAATCCATCTGATGAGGAAGCTATGGTCCTTTCTCTCTGATTCACATCTCGCCATCATCATCCATGCTTTCATTACCTCAAGGCTAGTTTACTGCAATATTCTCTACGTTGGGCTGCTCTTGGACACTGCAGCCAGTGCAGAACCCAGTAGTCCATTTCCTTTCAGGGACAGGTCATCATGAGCATATTAATCTATGCTTTATAGTCTGCACAGGCTACTTATAGCTTTTGAGGCACAATTCAAGGTGCTGGTTTTGACCTTTAAAACCCTAAATGGCATAGGCCCCACATGTCTGAAAGACCACTTTTCCTACCACGCTCCACTGTGACTGTTACGGTTGGCCAGGAGCACTCTCTTGTGGGTATCACATGCTAATCTTGTTCATACGGCAAGGGCCTGCAGAGAGGCTTTCTTGGTTACTGCCCTAGTATTGTGGAACTCCCTTCCCACAGAGGTTCATGAGAGCCCAAGCCTGAGCATGTTCTGGAGACACTATAAAACCTTTCTTTTTGGCAAAGTGTTTGACAGACAAGATAGGGGTTGGGGTTAGGGTGGGTTTTTAATAGGGGTGGGACACCAGGGCAATTACCGGCTACC
>QEPC01006430.1:5399726-5430227 GCA_003113815.1 Sphenodon punctatus | reverse complement strand
GGTTTAACACACCCCCACCCCATGGATCACCCTACCTCCCCACCCAGGGATCGCCTACCTTGCGCTCCGGGTGGCGGCAGCGGCGGCGGTCCAGCTCCGGCAGCATCAGCGCTGGCTGTGGCTGCCGGCTCAGCGCCTTCCGGTGAAACCCGGAAGTTCACCAGAAGACCTAGTAGTGCGCTGAGCTGGCAGCCACAGCCAGCGCTGAAACCACCGGAGCCAGACCGCTGCTGCCGCCGCTGCCCGGAGCGCAAGGTAAGTGATCCCTGGGTGGGGAGGTAGGGTGATCCCTGGGGTAGGGTGTGTGTTAACCCACCCCAGGGATCACCCTAGCACGGTACTCCAGTAACCTACCTGCCTACCGGCTCCGGGTGGCGGCCCGGAGCCGGCACTAGCAGGGACTTCGGGGGGGAATTGTTTTTTTAAATCCAGGCTGGGCAGGGTGGGTGGGGGGTGCCCCCCCTTCCACCCACGCAGCCTGGACTGGGGAGGGAAAGTGGAGGGGGTTGTTTGTTTTTTTACATTGCGGCCATTCATTTGAATGGCCTCAAAGTTAAAAAACCGGTATGGAGGAATCCAGTAATTTTAGCCGGATTACCGGGTTAATCCGATACTCCCGAAATACCGGCAGTATCGGATACCGGTAGATCCAGAATTCCCACCCCTAGTTTTTAATGAGTTTTAATTTATTTTAATGTGTTTTGTGTTTTTAATGTTGTAAGCTGCCCTGAGCCTTAGGGGAAGGGCAGGGTATACATCTAAATGAATAAATAAAATAAATAAAATTTGTTCTTCATAGCCATTGTCCTGTTGGTATTTACCCAATAGAGATGCTTTCGACACATATATAAAGATGCAATGCCCAAGAGAATCAAAAACAAATCTAGTGAAGATGCTACTAAAATGAAGAACTGGAAAATTAAAGTCGTGTTTCAGAATTTTCCTGCTCTTCAGATTAATACATACTGCAGTATGCAGATTAGTACCACTCATGTCTGTCATCCTATGTCAAACTGGGCTATTTATTTATTCATTTTTATTTATTTTGACATTTATATCACGTTCACCTCCTGCCTCAGGCAGTTCATGGTAGCTAACAAATTTGAATGTATAAATATATAAAATACAAAACAAGGACATAAAAATATAAAATCTATTAACAATTATAAAACAGGAGCTTAAAAAAACCTGATCCCCTACACTCAATCCCCCTCTCACTGTAGTGAATTAATAGGCTGATTGAAGCATCATGCACTAATAGAACCAAGAAGAATACTGTACACATCTGTAACCACTGGATAGCATATTGTATATTCCCTATATGTTTTGTTTGCTTACTATATGCTTTATTTGCTTGCTGTATGCTTTATGATAACTTTTAGTTTAGATATATATTGGAAATGTAAGTTATGAGGAAAAAAACAGGCTGGCAGGAGGAGAGAGAAATATACTGACAGGGATATATTCTTGCCATCTAGAAAGAGAGGCCTAGTAGTAAGAACTGTCTGTTCCCAGAACATGGCTGTACTTTAAAGTAAATAATAAACAAGAAAGAAGGTTACAGGAACAGATAAGGACTGAGCGATGTAAGGAGAAAATGGCCTGGTCAGACAGAGACGTCTTAGAGAAAGGGGCATGGGCAACTCATGGCCAAAGATCAGGCCTCCCATCTGGAGGGAGGGGCAGGCAGGATCTAACTGGTCAGGACATCCCATAATAACAATGACTAAGCAGAAAGTACCCCAAATCTGAACAGCCAATGGGAGAACTTCCCAGGCTTAGCACTGACAGCCCTGCAGTAGATAATCATAATCATAAGGCAGTCACTGGATAAAAAGGCCAGCCCTAGACAGGGAAGGTGCCTTGCATGGTACCCTCTGACCGGTTGCTCAGGAAGCCGCCAGTTGATCGATGCTTGGCCCTTTCTGACGCTCTCAAAGGCTGTGAAAAGCCATACTCCAGCAGCTAGGTTCCTAGATAGACCTCGATTGGGTCCCTGCCCTGCCTCTCCTTTCGAGATCAGACCTGAGACCTCTGACGCATAAGAACTCATATGTATGTACTTATGTGTGTGTGCTTGCTGTTAGAGTAGGTGAAGGCTATTGCTATATGCAAGTGTATTGGTGCTATATTATTGTTATATTCTCAGTTCTTTCTATAATAAACATCTGTCTATTTAAAGGACTTTGCCATCTGTTTCATAGTGCCTCTGCCCAGATCCCGGAATTGGGCGCTGCCTGCTAGGGGTCTAAGTCCTGTCCCTGGTAGGATTGATAGAGAACAGTTCCAATTCATAACACCACTACCCATCTCCCCCACCAAAAGCTGTGAGGAACAGTCTGGTCTTACACTGTTGACGTAAGGCGGGAAGATCCAGAGACAGATGAACTCTGACAAGGAGCGAGTTCTACAGCCTTTGTGCAGCTACCAAGAATGCCCTCTCCATGGTTGCAACCCATGCTACCCGGGAGACTTCTAGGAGGGCACCCCTGGCAGACCGCAGGGGCCAATCCAGGATCTGGGGAGTGCAGCAGTCCCAAAGGTAAGTGAGACCCAGGTCATGTAGGGCTTTATAGCCAAAACCAACACCTTGAATCGGGCCCGGATGACTATAGGCAGCCAGTGCAACAAATGGAGCATTGGTGTTATATGCTCCCAGCTAGAATCTACTCTTGTCTATACTGATTGAAACATCTTAGAATTCCCTGGAGCAACACCTAACTGCAGTCTGGCTGAATCTGGAAAGAAAATGGAATGATATAGATAGGTGAAGATGGGTAGGTAAAAACAGTAGTGGAAAAAATGAGATTTGAGGGAGCACTTTCATTCCCCAGAACATTACAGACTTCATTCTACATTATTATTATTATTATTATTATTATTATTATAGGTGGGTTTTGAGGAGGGACATAAAGTTGTGGAGGGTGGGGGCAAGGCGGACGAGGGTAGGGAGGGAGTTCCAGGCGTGCAGGGCAGCGAGGGAAAAGGGACGAAGGCAGTTGGGGGAGCAGAGGAGGGGGTGTAGGAGGATGAGGGAGGGGATGGAAGAGGAGCGGAGTGCACGACCAGGGGTTCGGAGGGAGATCAGGGCAGAGAGGTAGGGGGGAGCGAGGTTGTGAAGGACTTTGTAGGTGAAGACAAGGAGCTTGTGCAGAATACGCTTGGGAAGAGGGAGCCAGTGGAGAGAGGAGAGGAGAGGCTGCACGTGGTCAAAGCAATGGGCTAGGTGGATGATCCTGTCAGCAGAGATTTGAATAGAGATGAGGGAAGAGAGGTGGGAGCAGGGAAGGCCAGCAAGGAGGAAGTTACAATAGTTGAGGCGTGAGATGACTAGGGTGTGGATGAGAGTTTTGGCAGAGGAGACAGACAGAAAAGGGTGGATCTTGGCAATGTTGTGGAGGGAAAAGCGGCAGGATTTTGCTACAGAGTCAATGTAGGGTTTGAAGGTAAGGTGCGAGTCGAAGATGAAGCCCAAGCTTGCTGCTTGGGGGACAGGGAGGATGGATACCCCATCAATGGTAATTGAAAGGGAAGAGGGAGGGAAGATCAGGAGTTCAGTTTTCACCATGTTGGTTTGAGTTGGCGTTGAGACATCCAGGCAGAGATATCAGAGAGACAGTTGATGAGACGAGCTTGAACAGAGGGGGAGAGGGAAGGAGTGGATTTTATACCCTATCATATGCCACTGTGGATCTGAGTGGTTACATAATATAAGTGATTAAATAACACTATCATTGCACCAATTTCATATCTTTTCTCCTTTTTTCATAATAACCATCTTATCCTTTGAGAATACAAATAAAACTGAAAGTAACCAACCATACCATTGCTCCTTATTTGCATGTGCATTCTTTCACCCTTGACCTTTGCCTCATTTTACCCTAGTGTACTGTAAATTTTCTTAGAGAAAAACAGTCTCATTATATATCTGGGAACAGTCTTTCCACAGTATAAATATATATCACATGAAAAATGATTTAATTTAGCTTTACTTTTTTAAATGAAAAATGATGTTTAATATGATTTAGTTTAGCTATAATTTCCCACCCTTTTCCCCACAAGCCATAACACAGGGTGGGGAATTTTTCCCATCATGTGGACCACTTTGAAAATTAGCACGAGCTCTGTGAGTTGGGAGTGCGTTGAGTGTTTAAGAGTATGCTCAAGATGGATCAGGGTAGACCTCAGAATTTGTGGAAGCCTGGGTGAAAATAAAATGCAGGGCCCTGGTGACTCTATCCCCTCAGGGCTACCTTCTACAGAGCCCTAAAGGTGGTTGTATTTGGGCCTAATGAAAACAGGGGCCACTGCGAGGGCCCTGGAAATAGAGAAAATGCTGGGTCCCAGGGTGGTCCGTACCAAGTCGCCGTGTGCTGAAGCTGGCTCTACTATCGATTCATCCCCTAACCTTGAGTGCACGTCCACATCACTGTTCCCTTCCCCTGAGCTGACTCTTTCAGTACTTGAGGGTAGGGACTGGATCCACAGGCCCAATCCTGGGACAGGAAAGTCGGGAAAGTATACCTACTGGTTGGATTTGGCCCGTGGGCCAGAGGTTCCCCACCACTGCTATAAATGGACAAGAAATATGGTTTGAATAAATATTGAACATTCTGCACACATTCTGTTTCTTTTCAAAAACAAAAAAGAAAAGTAGAAAGGAGGAAAGTGGTAGATGAAGAGGTACAGTAGATTCAGCCTATATTTCATACAGTATCATAGCATGCAGTATAATTTATGCTGTGATTTAATTCTTATTCCTTTGTATTATTTTTATGCTATTATATTATAGGACGAGTTAACCCTGCATTACTCCCCCCCCCCCTTTTTTGTGTGTATCTAAATAATCAAGAGCAAGTAGAAAGGTTTTATGTGCTTATTTTCATACAGACTTGTTTGGTTTCAAAGGAAAATAAAATATTTTATTAAAAAGCACATGTACCAACGGCCATATCTAGCTCTGTTTGTGCAATGAAATATCAAAGTGGTAAGGTGAAGGTTTGAGTATGTTTGTGTGCTTATAGGTAGGCAGAAATGAAAAAATGAATGCATCTTTCATATTTGCCAAGCTGAATTGAATTCTGTGGAATTTGGTAGTCCCTATCTGTGTTACTTTCTTAGTTGTGGAAATCTATGTATGAACACACAAAGTATTGCTGATTAGACAGTTAAAAAAGAAGAGACCTCAAACGTGTGCAGTAGTGAGTCTTTTCAGCTATACACACAGTAGGCAAATACCTGAACAGCACACTCAGCTCAATCGGAACTTGATGAGACCCGACTAGCTGTTTGGGGTTAGAGTTGGGTTGGGCGTATTTTAAAAATTGTGATGTTGGGCAGTGGGCACAGACCTAGCACAAGCTGTCAGTGGTGCCCACTGAATCCCCTTTTCCCCCTCGCCTGGGGTGATTAGGGTAAGATCACCCTGCTATGATGCAGGAAAGTTCTGGTAGGCATAGGTTTGGGGTTTAGTCTCACCCTTCTGTGAGAGGGGGAGGAACTAGACTTGAGGAGTGGGGAAGAATCTCCTCCAGATAAGAGACAGAAGAGTGGGTGGGGTGGGATGGTTAGGCTTGGAGCAGGATTTTTTCTACGTGTATTTTAATTACGGTTGTTTTAAATTATTGTAAGTCACGTCTGGGATACAGTGGGTGTGTAAATATAAAATAAAATAATAAAATAAAGTAATAATAATATACGTTTCTACAGCCTTCTTCTGCTCTGACTTCCCTTTCCTGCACCATCATGATTCAACTAAGCAAGGTCTCTTCTTGTTCAGACCGACGAAGGATTCCTTGTGTGCCACAACAGGAGCAGACCGAGTAAGTTCTGGGTCAGGCTAGCGTGCAAGGCATGATCTGCTGGGGTTGGATTGGGTTGCCTGATGCTGACCAGGTTACAAATCCAAATCTGTGCAGACCTCTGATGATGTAAATAAGTTTCAATAAGTTACATAAACTGAGAGGAAGGGGACATTGTTTGGAAGATGGTGAACATTTGGTTCATGTATAGTGTAGTAATAAGGTTTTTCATTATTTTGTCTAGCTTTACTAATGGAACATACCAGAGAGCTGCTTATCTGTTCATAACATGTCTCACAAAATGTGTATTATGATGAGCTATCAGTGGCTTGTCATCATTGGTGGTCCACATTTATTCAATTATTTTACTTGTGTGTACTCATTATTCTCTCAAATCCCATTGAATGTGGTATGGAGAGCTTGTGGTGGACCACCACAACTTCAAACTCCATAGTGATAATGTATGGCTAGAGTAGCTAGTGCTACACATGAGATTTGTGAACATCCATTGTTCTGCCGAGGAGGGGGGGGAAGAGTCAAATAAGCAATTCAGAAAGTTACAATAGGGATAGGCCATAAGACCCTGCTTCCACTGATACAATCGTTCAAATGTGCACAACCTGAAGAATTGTCACAAGTGGACACGGAACTAGCAGAGGTTTTAAAACAGATTGATAAACAAGTCATACAAACCAACAAGTCTCCAGTACCAGATGGTATTATTCAACCAAGAGTTTTGAAGGAACTCAAATGTGAAATTGCAGAACTACCATCAGTGATATGTAAACTATCACTAAAATCAGCCTCTGTACCTGAGAACTGGAAAGTGATGAACGTAACACCAATTTTTAAGAAAGGGCCCAGAGGTGACTCTGGAAACTACAAACCTGGGAAGCTGACTTGAGTACCAGGTAAACTGCGAAAAGCCATTGTAATGAATAGAATTATTAGGCATACTGACTAACATGATATGATGGGGAAGAGTCAGCATGGTTTTTGTGAAACCTTTTTCCAAGCCAAGGTTTGTGAAAACATGGTTGTATCTCCTGTTTTCCTCATTTGTTCCTAATCTTGAAGGACACTTATGCAGTCATTATGTGAAATGGGATGAAATTCATCAGTCTTGCTATCATTCAGGTGTGAGGCTTTCACAGACTGGGTTGCCAGACTCTTCACTTCTGTAAAGTGATGTTCTAGCAGCAACAGTAGGGTCTGATGAACACACATTGCAAGCACTTTGGCCATTAGCAGGTGGCTAGATAAGGCTAAGGTTGAGATAAATCTGACGTCATGAGGAAGTTGACTCAGAGTTGAAAGTAGTTGTTAACACTGGATTCTTTCAACAAGGCATGAAAACAACTGAATCCCTAGTGCTGACAGAAGAAAATTGATTTTGGCACTGCTACACAAAACATTCTTGAGCAGACAGTCTTAATTCCACAAAGTCATGTCTTAAACTAAGAGAAGTTTACAAAAAATTCCCAGCAGTTCTAATGATGTTTTAGCTGAACAAGTGTTAGCATTGATGGAAACACTAGTGCAAACAAGGCACTGGCAGCTGGACATGTCATCATGTCAGATCTGTTGAAAGGAAATCTAATCTAAATAGCTCTCGCCTCAGGAGACATAGCCACCCTAGGCTGAGTCAGTGTTAGCCTCAATGAATTTTTTTTAAAAATAAATAAATTCCCTAGTGTAGATTAAATGTTCTTGAAGAATTAATTTTTTAACGTTGCTGAAAATAGAATACACACTAGTGCCTCAGCAATTTAGTCCCTGGTTCAAGAGACTAGTTGCCATTTTCATAAATTATGGGTCTGCCTGAAATTACAGGAATCGCCTACAGGTAGCAAAACTGCTACCCGTTTCAGCTCTAAAAATCTCATCAATTCAATTTTTTTCATCACACGACCTCTCCAGCAGCTACAAACGATCCTCTAGTGATATCATTTAGTGATGTCAGAATACTCGTAACATGGGAGTCTAAAGAGATTTAAAAGTCCCACTGAAATTGGACTTTTTAACGGCTTTTGGGGGGTTTAAAGCTGCGCTTATAAACTGAATCAGCCAGTGTTCGGTACACAGTACAGGCTTCAAAACACCAAGTTTATTCTTTTTCTTAATGGTAACTGGTGTCATGTCCAACTACCTGGCGACAACCCACAACTGGAAAGGCTCTGGAGATGGATGGGTTTTCCATTCTGTCTGGTAAATAAACATTCATGTAAAGGTATTTATTACAACAAAACTGAGATTAAATTATTACTCTATTATAGTACTGCTATAGGGGAAAATAGAAAGCCAGGAAGTAAATTCATGTAGCCATACTCTAGGTTACAGTGTCTACTGGGTTAGAGATAGATGAGGTACTTAAGAAGGACTGTATGAGATGAGAGAAAATCAGGAATGCCTCTTTATGAACAGTTGGGAGCATAGTTTAGACTATGGCTTCACAGCCTAAGGCTTACAAACCAGTTCACAAACATTGGTCTTTTTTGCATGGCCCCTGCAGAGTTGGGTGGTGGTGGTAGGTGCATACGCGGTGCATGGGCAGGGCACGCATACAGGTGCACACGCATCCCCATGCACCTCCCGCTCATCCCCATGCACAGAGCAACCGCCATTTCCCCCAGTTGTTCCGTGCGTGGGGATGCGTGTTAGAAGGCAGGAGAATGCCCGGCCCGCACCCCCACTCACTGCACATGCCACATACTTCATACGGGCCTCTCCCACTCATGAACACGCAGATTTCGGTGTGTTCATGAGTGGGAGACTCTTGTGTAAAAAGGGCCATTATGAAAAGCCTACTTCACTTTACGACTAGATGGAAGTCCTAAAACCAAAAGAGGAACGTTCCAAATCATTTTTCTATTGTACCACCCAGGTCACAGTCTGTATGAGGATAGGATAAGAATAATTGATTAATCAGATTCAATAGTGATGTTCCAAAAAACCAAAATTCCAGGGCCCTAGAATAGCTTTTGGACACATTTAGGGCATTTTCACACAATACGCTCTCCAGCCACTACCCACCCACTATACATATTGCAGGGTTGCCCTATGGATGCTCTGTAACATGTATAGTGGGGTGGGTGGAGAGTGTCTTGTGTGAAAATGCCCTGACTCTGGCAATTTATTCATATGGTAACATTGAGATACTAGTCTAACACAAGTAGGCAAAGGAAATATTTTCTATGGAGGGGCCCATGTTTTACCTGAATAACTCTGGAATAAATCTCTAGAACATTAGATTAAATGGTGATAAACATTTCGCGGCCAAGGCAAAAAGTCACTTGCAGTGAATAATCATAGGTGTTTCACAGACAAGAAAATATTCACCTTCCATTTAGTTTCCAAGCCCAGAAGCAAAATAAATAGGGTTCAAGGAAGTGCTGCTTAACTGGTTTGTTCTGGTTTTAGGGCTGATACCCATAAAGAGTGGATAGCTACCACCCAGTAAATTTCTAATTCAAACATTAAAAGGACATTACCATGTTAATCTATTTTAAAAGTTGCAATAAAAGTTCATGTATCCCTTCCTTCATATGAGTGTAAAACCTGATTGAAATGTAAATCTTAAATAAAATTTCCGAGTGCCACAAATATAATAAAAATGTTAGCAGGAGGGAAAGTGATGCTGAACTGCTGCAAGCATTTAGAATAGACCACTTTCTTCGACAACATGAATAAAAATGCTTTTCAACAAGTCAGGCAGAATCATAAAGTCTGATAAAAATTTGGTTACATATTTCCATTCTGGTAATCTGTACAACCTACATACAGTTTCTATACTGTCGTTTTCCTCAGTGCAGTATTGCCTTAAAGGCAAAAATCTGAGATTCAGTGGCTCTTACAATCCTCTTTGCCTTTCAGATACCAAGAACATAATTTAGGTAAAAAATTATTATCTTGGATTTTACTGTGATTGTAGAAACATGCTGTTTCCTGGTATTCCAATTAATTATGTCCCTTTGAATTTTTATAGACCACGCTGTGGTACAAGTACCCCATATGTTCTAGTTAATTGTATTTTTATAAGGGGAAATATGCTAAGTCAAGAAAATAACTTAAATCTGGAGAAATAAAGATAGAAAGAGCCCCAACTACTGGAAATAAGGCTCTGCGCTTCATGTAATTTTACCATAGTGAAAACAAATGTATTTTACTTGCTTCCCATTCAAAGTTAGGGTTTTTTTCCCCTGGAAGAGGGCTGAAAGCATGAATGAGGATTCAAAGTGAAGACTCTTGGCGCTTTCCCATGGGGCAATATGTGCAGCACTTGCCTCCGGGAAAAACTCCAGGAGTCAAATGCTGCGCAGCTTGTGGCTCATGGGAAAACAAAGCCGCACAGCTTTGTCTCTGATCATGCGGAGCATGCAGTGCTGGAAAATCAAGCTCTACATCCTCTGCATGATCGGAGACAAAGCTGCACGGCTTTGTTTTCCCACAAGACACAAGCTACGCAGCATTTGACTCGCGGAGTTTTTCCCGGAGGCAAATGCTGCGCATATTGCCCTTCAGGAAAGCGCCCTCTGTGTCAGAATGCCTAGGTGCCATGGCGGCACTCAGGACAGGGTTTTGGGGTGATGAACTGCACAGCTAACTAGACTTAAATTTTAGGGCATTTTTATAGACCACATCGTTACCGGATTCACCTTTATGGTAACCTCTATAATTATTCATGAAGCTTGGGATTTTATTATAATTTCAGTTCAGCTTCTCAACATAATTTCACCTTTCCCCTAATTTTGCCAGTCTTGACCTTTCCTCTGCTTTTGCCTACCAGCCTAACTACTCCTTCTTCTTTTCTCCCTCCTGACTTGTCTTGACATGGAACGTAGCATTGGTCCTTTTTACATGGGCCGCGGCTGCATGGGGGGTGGGAGTACATTCTGCAGTGTGGGCGGTGCATGTGTGCTGGTGCATATGGGCACCCCCCCCACGTGTCCCCATGCACAGAGGCACCTCCATTTTCGCTGGTGCGTCCATGCATGGGGATGGGTGTGCATGCGTGTGGGACACCCACACCCGCCCATGTGGGATTTACACGGGCAGCACCCATGCATGAACACCCCCGGGTTTACATACTGCCCATGTAAAAAGGGCCAATGTCAAGGGAACCAACTTATGCTCGCTCTCTCTCTTGGCTTCAAATCCTGCTATGCCAAGCCAAGCCGTTTCGCATAATAAGCAAGCAGCTATAAAATTAACCGTAGGCCTTATAGGCAGCCTACAAGGGGCTATGTGGGACCTAACAGACCTGAGGGTGCAGATTAGCCTGTATTAGCCCGACTGGGCTGGCCTTAGCCCATGCTGCATCAACCACTTTCTCCAGATGACGTATTGAGTAGCAGCTGCCCTCATGCCCCATGAACAGGAGGTGGGTGAACATCTGGTGGCCATCTAACAGACAGGGAGGGAGGTGGATCATGGGCTGTCAGCTAATGTGAGCTACTGTCTCCATTGTTTTCACCCCTAATGGTTCACAGTAGGAGCTATATGGGGAGATTTTCAAAAGCACTCGATCTTCACCTAACTTAGCCTACATTAAAGTTAATGGAAATTCCACTCATAGCAATTAAAGTGCACACAAACTTTTCCTCAACCATGGGAGTTCTTTGTTTTTTTTAAAGTTATTCATAGGAACCTTTTTAGTGATCAAATTAAACTGCATAAAGGGAGCCATTGACTTTAATGGATGGAGGATTTCATTCTATGTATATAGTTTAACTCAATTCCCTGATTTTTTTTTTCAGTTTAGATTTTACATCTACGTATTTGCTTATTGAATGCATCTGTACATTACGAGATTAAAAAATTCTGGTGCACCTTTTTGTCTTCAAAGTAACACAAACTCTAGTGCCAAAAGACTAGAGGTTCAACAAAGGTTAATCGCAGAAAAGCATTTGCTACACCAGCTTAACAAATCTTTCTTGAAAAATGAAGTCAAACTGGCCTGGATATGAGCACTGAAAACTGATCTGAAAAGTAGCCAAAAGACCACAGATGATGATGATGATGATGATGATGATGATTATAATAACACAGTGCCAAAAGCCTTCTTGGTGACATGAAGAGACTAATAAGATGTAGCAATGTATCAAGCTCAGGGGAAGGGAGGATGCAGAGGTTGCTATAGTTGGTATTGCAGTACATCAGCTCTTATTCCACATTTTCATTTATAATCTGAACAGGGGCTAAGAAGCATACTGTTAATTAAATTTGCATATGAAACTAATTAGGAAGGTGCTGCATATAAACAACAGCAAGTACACTATTGTGGGTGATGGTGGCACAGGTGTACGTTGAAAACAGTCACCAACTTTTATTGCCTCCAGTTACATCTTGGACCACAGCACACCAGTCGTTATCTGTGATCTGTATTCATCCAGGGCTGTCTCTGCGCTATTCCCACAAATCCCAGGGGAAGTGGCACCAGCACCCCCTCTGAACAGACCAGGAGGGAAGACTGCTATCAGTGTCTCTCACCCAGCCTTGCAGGGAATACTATCCCTCAGGATCAGAGCACTGGTGCTGTATACGTGCCATGCATTTGCCCATTCAAATGAGGTGAGAATGTGAGTGATCAGTTCCCATCCAACTGTAAAAAGAAAATATGCCCTCTTTCTCAAACTAGAGACACCCCTAGATGTTCAAGGCCTCAAGATGGGCTCCACTCCACCTCACTGAATCTTCTCTTGAGATGCTTGATTATGATCTGTGCCCAACGTATGTAGGGTCTTTATCCCTTGGAAATGAGAATGCCTGTGAAAGTGAATAAACTGTGAAGAGGCCACTCCAGATGTGACAGTGTATGGTGTAATGTAATTAGTATGTGTATATCATGGACCAGAGCACTCGAGTCCAGTCTGATGTGGAAAAGGCAAAAAGCCTCAGCCACTTGGCCAATCTGGCTAGAGGGGGAAAATTCTTCCTACTCTTTCACCTTTGTTTGAAGTCAAGTCGTCTCTCCTCAGTGTGGACAGCAAAATGGCTGCCATGAAACTCATGCCAGTGGCTTAAGGAGCTGGGGGAATCTTGCAGGTGCACATTTTAAATCCTATTTTAAAAACTTTAGTTTCAGTCCTGAATTCATTAACTCATTTCCCTTTGAACTCAATAGGTCAGATCTTGAAGGCAGGATTGTTCTGGTGTTGATGTGAGTGAGAGAAGTAAGGGAAAAGTTTATATCAATCTCAAACTTATTTTGCCTTATTTCACATTTAAACAGTATCAAAGGCATGCAATGTTTTTATGAGATAGCTATGGTAATGTGCTAATCCGCAACACTGCACTGTCTTACTTTAATAAAGTCAGAGGAAAGAGCTATCTGCCTTTTACAGAAAATTGTTCATTAGAATAAAGTCACCCCTTCATGGCTGAACTTCACCCTTCTGTGTAATAAATATGGCCCAAACAAAGGTTAATCTGATTATACATAGTAAAATAAACAGAACATTTTCAACATCTGTGCTGATTATCACTGAATATGGGTAATTTCAGACGTTACGAGATCACGCTCAACCATAGACAATCCTCTGTGGTGGCGGATGGTCCCGTAACGTCTGGTTGCTCGCCGCCAGATGTTCACCACGGTGAACCACGGCAGTGAGCAAAATAACCACGCTTTCGAGGATGGTCCGGGCACCGAAAGCATGGTTAATTGAACCATGGCCCAGAATCGGTGGACGATAACATCTGTTACCGCCGCCGATTCCGAGCTGTGGCCCAGACCCTGGGACGGAATCGGGTGCAGCAGTCGGATTGGCCGCTGTACCTCCCTATCTCCAGGAGGGCGGGCTGCTGGGGGAGCGTGAGGGGGCAGGGCTGTGCGGCCGCACATTGCGCCGTGCAGCCCCGCCCCCTCCCCAGATTCCCCGCCAGAATCAGCTGGCTCGTCTGTTGACAGGCCGTTCTGATTCCGGCTGGGAATCAGAAAGGTAATTCCGTGACGGGGCCAATAGGTGCCCTGTCACGTCTGAAATCACCCTATGGTTCTCCTGCTCTGAGCTGGGGTAGGGGGGGATGAATTCAGAATACTTAATTGTTAAACCTAAGATGTAAAACTAAGTAAGTTACATGCGAGTTAAACTTTAGGGCAAAATTGCGTACAGTCTTGGCTTGGCCTCACAAATGCACAGAAGTTATCATGGCTATTTTCCCACAAAGTCTATCTAAAGTATTTATCTGGCCTCAATTACCACAGTATCTGAACACACCACAGCCTTTTCTGTATTTATCCTCAGAAGAATCTCATGAGTCAAGGAATATGGGAGCTGGAGAGTGAACAACTGTGGGAGCTGGAGAGTGAACAGGGAATTGATTGCCCCATAGTGATCTATTGGGTACTTCACCGGGGGCAGGAGGCATGGGTATAAATATATTAATAAATAATAATCATAATAATAATTAATAATACTCCAGGTGGCTGAGATTGGCCACTGTTGGAGACAGGTGCTGGGCTCAATGGACCATTGGTCTGACCCAGTATGGTGGTACTTATGTTCTTATGAGGATCCTTATTTTACAGGGGCAAGGATACAATGATACAATGGATACAAAGGATACAATGATACAAGGATACAATGAAAATAAAGGGCAGTCTTAAGTACTGAACCAACCTTTAATCAGTTAAAAGGTTCATTCACAATGACATGAGGGCTGTTTTCTTCTCTCCACAAGGAGCAGAACACCAAAAAGATGGAATAAGGGAACATCGGTTCTCTACTCTTTTTGTCCTGAACACTCTGCACTAGCCTAAGGAATGAAGCAGACTGCTCAGTGTGTGTATGATGGAGATGAAGGGTGTTTATAAACAAGATGATAGCCCACACCAGAAGGGTGTTCAGCCTGTGTTCACTGCCCATTTATTAGGTGGGTGCGTGATTCGCACTCCCATGTGCTGTGGAGCCTCCATGAAGCCTCCACTCACAGCGGAGTCCTAGGGCATCGCGGACCAACCATGTGGGTCAATCTGGGCCAATGTTCGCCCCCCATCTATTAGGATGTTCACACCCTCTGTGTGGGCAAAGCACCTACAGTGGTCTCAGCATCAGAGCAGCAAGCACACTCTCTGTGGGGCTTCTACTGTTTAATTCCACTTTGGAGTGCTCATAAATGGTGCTCCAGAAGGAAAAAACAAACAAACAAAAAGCAAACAGCAGGGAGAGCTTCATGGACTGTAAACCCAATACATGGGTAGGTGCCATGTTTTTTGGATGGTAAACCCAATACATGGGTAGGTGCCATGTTTTTTGGATGGTAAACCCAATACATGTGTAGGTGCCATGTTTTTTGGATGGTAAACCCAATACATGGGTAGGTGCCATGTTTTTTGGATGGTAAACCCAATACATGGGTAGATGTCATGTTCCACCCACCACCACCCCTCCTTCATGAATCACAGAGCATTTTTACACACTCCAGCTTTCTCTTGGACTTCATAGTCTGGATTCTGCAAGCTCACATCTGTATGTGTGTGTGTGTGTGTGAGAAGAGGGGAAAAATTTTGATGCTCCCCCCCCCCCCACACACACTTACCGGAAATCACCCAGGTGCCATTGTAAACAGCACTGCCAGGCAACTTCCGCATGTAAATCCTCTGATATCAGGGACTTACAAGACTGGGTCTCAAAACATGTGGGAGTTGCCTGGTACCCTTATTTACAATGGTGCCCGAGTGACTTCTAGGAGGGGGTGAGTTTCTAAACACACACACACACCCTGCATGTGTGCGAGTTTGCAAAACCCAGACTTTGAAGTCCAAGAGAAAGCTGGAGTGTGTAAAAATGTTCTGTGATTCATGAAGGAGGGGCGGTGGTGGGTGTAACATGGCACCTACCCATGTATTGGGTTTATCGTCCAAAAACCCAATACAGTGGGGGCTGCCCAGACTGAACACAGGACTCCTGCAGGCTATTGTCCATTTATAAACACCCAAAGTATGTCAAATGATATATTTTATTGGACCAACTTCTGTTGGTGGGAACGTGAAAGCTTTTGAGCCACACAGAGCCTTTTAAGCCTGTTTAGGCATGTAGCATAGCCACTAAGAAATATATAAACTGAGCAAATGTAGGACATGTATAAATGTGTGTGCAAGGAGCAGCCGCTGTGGAGATTGAGTTCCTGCAATAGCATGCTCCATTTCGCCCTACCCGCCCAGATGACTGATGCTCAATTTCTAGCATTTAGTTTGTGGGTTTCTTGCAGTACTGACAATGTCTATTTGTAAAGCATCTCTAAGAAAACATTATATGGGCATGCCAAGTGTATCACTTCAAACCCATGTATAATACCATAATCTAACAAACAGATTTCTTATAATTTGTGTAGGCACAGGGGAGGAAAGCGCTGATGAAAGATTTTTACCTGTTTTTGCTTTGCTCAATGATCATTTACAATGAATGCTAAATACACATTTTACTAGTCTGTTGTAATACATTAACAATGAGATAATTACAGGTAATTCATTTTAACAAAATTAAAAGCTTCTGCATGCACAATTTTAATCCCAAAGATTATTTGCATTTCTTCCAAGAAGATAACAAAATCATGGAAAAGTGCCAGTGTTTTTCTGATTGCCAGCTTATTCCTGGAGTTTTACAGGATTTTGTTTTAATTTTGAAGTCCTTATTTTCATCTCCAACACAAAAGCAATGTCTTAAGTCCTTTAAATGAAGCTCAATATCATCAAAATAAAGTTGAGTAATTTCTGTTCTAATCATGCAGCCTATGTTTAGCATTTTAAAAAACACCTCTGAGAGAACCTGAAGGGGCTAGAGTTTTATAAGTTTTCCAAACCAGCCCTGCTGATTTGCAAATGAGCTGGCCGTTCCGGTTATGTGATTGCCTGTTTATTAATTATTATTATTATTATTTATTTTATTTTATTCATTATTTTATTATAAGCATTTATATAGCGCAAGTGATGTACCTGATGCTTTACAAAGAGTAAGAAAGACATGGTCTCTACCCGAGAACTTACAATCTAAAGACAGGGGGGAGGGGAGACAGGGAAGGGGGAACAGAGGGAGAGACAAGGGATGCGACATTCATGAGGATGTGAGAGCTCGGGTACACATTCTTGGCTTGGTTACAGAGAATTGGGAGTTTGCAGATAACAGGTGGGGGATAATCCTGGGTGGGGATGATAAGCAGGAGTTAGGAAAGGCGGAGCGGAAGAGGTGGGTTTTGAGGAGGGACTTGAAGGTGTGGAGGGTGGGGGCCAGGTGGAGGAGGGCAGGGAGGGAGTTCCAGGCATGCGGGGCAGCAAGGGAGGAGGGACGAAGGTGGTTGGGGGAGCAGGGGAGGCGTGGGAGGGTGAGGGAGGGGACGGAAGAGGAGCGAAGGGCTCGGACAGGGGGTCGGAAGGAGATCAGGGCAGAGAGGTAGGGGGGAGCAAGGTTGTGAAGGGCTTTGTATGTGAAGATGAGGAGCTTGTGCAGAATACGCTTGGGAAGAGGGAGCTAGAGGAGAGAGGAGAGGAGAGGAGAGGCTGCACGTGGTCAAAGCGATGGGCTTGGTGGATGATCCTGGCAGCAGAGTTTTGAACAGAGACAAGTGAAGAAAGGTGAGAGCGGGGAAGGCCAGCGAGGAGGAGGTTACAATAGTTGAGGCGTGAGATGACTAGGGCATGGATGAGAGTTTTGGCAGAGGAGACAGACAGAAAAGGGTGGATCTTCGCAATTGTTGTGGAGGGAGAAGTGGCAGGATTTGGCCACGGAGTCAATGTAGGGTTTGAAGGTGAGGTGTGAGTCAAAGATGAAGCCCAAGCTGCGGGCTTGGGGGACGGGGAGAATGGAGACCCCTTCAATGGTAATTGATAGGGAAGAGGGAGAGGAAGGGTTGGGAGGAAAGATCAGGAGTTCAGTTTTCACCATGTTCAGTTTGAGTTGACATTGAGTTGGCATGGTCTTTTGCTGCACTCATCTCAATGGGTGTTTGTAGCAGGGCACCTGCCCGAGTACTGGCCATTCCAGCTTGTTTCAACCCCAGGTGGCCTGTCCATCTAAAGGTGGCCCTGCAGGATGTGCAGGCAGAGCAGGCTGTACCTCCTCCAGGGCAGCCCTGCTAGCAGTGCTCTGGAACATCCAGCGGGCCAGCCAGACCTAAGACACTGCCCCGAAGCAGAGGAGCTATCTGTCTGCTTAATGGGCCCACGCTGCAGCTCCACTTTTGGCTGGCTGTTGCCCTGGACAATGTCATAAAGTTGCAGGTGCCAGCCTAGAGCTTGGGTGATTGCCTGGAACTCTATGGTGCAAGGGGGGGCGGGGCGCTGTATGGCCCAACCTATGAGCTGGGGAAACCTCCAGGTCCGTCTGAAGCCAACCCAAGTGAGGTTGAAAGCAGGAAGACATGGGGTGCACCCCCAGAGCACCCCCAGGGACTGGCTACCTCTGAGTCTGTCTAAATTTATTTATCGATCTATCAAACTTTGATAACCCTCTCCCTCCTGCTCATGGCAGCCCAGGGTAGCGTACAATAAAAATATAAAATACAAACATAAATATAAATAAAGCATTAAAAATACAAAACAGTGGTCATAACACCCCCCACTACCCATCCCCCCCAACAAAAGCCTGATGGATAAGCCAAGTTTTACATGGATGCCTAAAGGAGAGGATATTCAGGGACAGACAGACTTCTGCCAGGAGGGAGTTCTACAAACAAGCCATCACGGCTGAGAATGCCTTTTCCAATGTGACCCCCCATCAGACTCAGGGGACCTCCAACAGGGCACTCCTGGCCGACTGTAGAGGCTGCTCCAGGACTCGAGGTTAAGGCAGTCCCACAGGTAGACAGGGCCCAGGCTGTGTAGGGCTTTACAGCTAAGCACCAACACCTTGAATCGGGCCCAGAAGGCTATAGGCAGCCAGTGCAGTAAGCAAAGCACTGGTGTTATGTACTCTGTCCCCATAAGGAGGTGGGCCACTGCATTCTGCACTAGCTGCAGCCTCCGGACCATCACCGGGTAGCCCGACATAGGGCATGTTATAGTAATCCGACCTTGAGTTGACAAAGGCATGGATAATGGTGGCAAGGTCACAGACTGAAATATACAGCCGCAGCCATCGCACCAGATGTAACTGGCAAAACGCACTCCTCGTCACAGCCACCGCCTGGACATCCAGGCGGAGCTGCGAGTTGAGGAGCACGCCCAGACTGCAAACCTGAGGGACCAAGGTGGGACACACCTCATCAATGACGGGGGCTTCCACCCCTCAGCCCTCCCCAATAACATCACCTCCGTCTTGTCTGGATTCAGCTTCAAGCGGCTCCCCCTCATCCACTCCCCCACAGCTGCCAGACACCAGGTAAGCAATGAGACTGCC
The DNA here is from genome assembly GCA_003113815.1 of Sphenodon punctatus. Taxonomy (NCBI): domain Eukaryota; kingdom Metazoa; phylum Chordata; class Lepidosauria; order Sphenodontia; family Sphenodontidae; genus Sphenodon; species Sphenodon punctatus. Next base: position 5,411,092 of record QEPC01006430.1, on the reverse strand, counting down.
AGGCCTGGGTCCGCTGAAAATGAGATGTACAGCTGGGTGTCAACAGCAGGGTTCCTAGTTTTCCACAACAAGAAATTGGAAATTCTTTTATGGAAAACCACATAAATTTTCTTACTGCACTGGCTGCCTATAGCCCCATAAATTATCTGATTAAAAAAACACAAATCTCTGTTTTTCTGTGACTAAACGTAAAGGCTAGTTGACCACAATATATATAGGTATGAGTTAGACCACCATATTTTATTATAATATTTTCAGTTTTACACAATTTTGCAGCTACCTGTCCCACCAACAGTCCCCCCCCCAAAAAAATTCAACATCTGTGGGGAAGCTGCTATTGGCCCAGTAAGGCTCATCTCCTGTCCCCTCTTCCCATGGTCTAGAAGACCTGACCGCCTCAATTCATAGTTCCCCTGCCCCCCCCCTCCAAATGCAGAGCCGCTGCTCCTCTACAGCAACATGACTTCAGGTAGCTTCCCCTCAACTCCACTCCACATCCTCGCTGCCCCATGCTCACTGTGTCTTCCTCCCAAACCTGTAAGTTTTTGCCATTTTCTGAAAAATTCTCTGGAAAAAGGCAACATCTCTATTTTTCTCTGGTTTTCCATCACAAAGAGAAAACTAGGAACCCTGGTGATCAGCATATTGCTCCGGGTTCTGCACTGGCTGCCTATAAAGCACCGGGCCAGGTTCAAGGTGCTAGTTTTCACCTTTAAAGCCCTTCACGGCCTGGGTCCTACTTATTTGCGGGACCGCCTCACTCCCTATGTGCCCGTGCGACCCTTGAGATCATCCATGGGAGCCTTTTTGGAGGTTCCCCGGGCGAGGGGGGTGGCCACCGATATTAGATCTTTTTCGGTGGCCGCCCCTATGCTGTGGAATTCGCTCGCAGAGGAGGCGCGATTGGCTCCCACTCTCCTGCTATTTTGGCGTGTATGTAAGACCAGGCTGTTCTGTCAGGCTTCTGGCGAGGCATAGGGGTGGGGGGGGGAGGGTTTTTCTTTCCCCTGCATATTGCATTTTATAATTGTTTTTAAATTTTTTATTGTGTTATTGATTATTGTTGTTCATTGCCCCAGGCTGCCCTGGGCGGGAAATAAATTTTAAATAAATAAATAAATAAAAATATTGATGGCACCACACCCGCAGCCCTCTCGCAACCTCACCCAAGGGCTGCATATATACGTTGAACAGGAGAAGAGGCAAAATAGAACCCTGCAGAACCTTACATATGAGGTCCCGGGAGGGCAATAAACATTCTTCCAACACCACACACTGAGTTCTCCTGGCCAGGAAAGAGCAGAACCTTTCAAGAACGATCCCGCCTACCTACGCACGGTCCCGCAGATGAGTTACCAACATCTCATGGTCAACTGTATCAAAAGCAGCTGATAGGTTCAGTAAGACCAAAAGGGTCAACTGTCCCTAATAGTCGACCAAGGCCATAAGTGCAGTCTCGGTGCCATATCCCAGATGAAAGCCAGACTGTGAGGGATCTAGGAAACCAACCCAATCCAGATGATCCTGAAGTTGTCAAGTTACCACCCATTCAATAACCTTCCCTAAAAAGGGGAAGGTTAGAGACAGGCCTATAGCTGACAAGGGAGTCAATGTCAAGCAATGTTTTTTTGAGCAAGGGCCTCACCACAACCTTTTTAAGTGACTCTGGGACCCTGAACTCCCAAAGGGAGGTGCTGATCACCTGTGGCAGCACCGGCCCTATTGTCTCCCTGGTGGCCTTAACCGACCACAATGGGCAAGGATTTAACTGACAGGATGTGGCCCTAAGAGCCCCCAGAACAACCTCCACATCAGCAAGTGTCACTGACCAAAAATGATCCCACAAAACAGGACAAGCCGGGGCATTCATAACCTCTGGCTCCCCCACTGCATCAAATGTGATGTCTAAGGGCGGTTTTAGATGAGACGCAAATGGCGGCTGAGCCCTTTATCAGCCGCCATTGTTGCCGCTCGTCTAAAATTCCCGCGCGCGTGAACGCTCGATCTCTGCTGCATGAAGCCGGCCCGGCGATCCTGCCTCTGTCAAGGCGGATCGCCGTTGTGCCAGCTTCACGCCGTACTTCCGGGTTCTTTGCCCGAGTGCGCACGCACAGAAGGGCGTGCATGCACACAACACTCCACGTCGTGTCTGATGCTCTTCTGAACATCAGACACAGCGTTGAGAGGAAGGCAGGTGCCCAAAGCCGGCACTGGACGATCCCGCTTGTGAGTGGGATCGTCTAAAACCGCCCTAAGTCATGGTGAATGCGAGCAATTTTATTCGTGAAAAAGTCAATAAACTTATCACAGCAGACCTGAGATGTTTCTACTTCCAGGTGAAGACAGGCTGGACTAACCAGCCCCTTCATCACCTGGATGAGCTCCACCAGGCAAGACTTCGCTGATGCTATGAAACCAGCAAAGAACTAATTCTTTGTTGCCCTCACAGCTGCACACTGAGTCCCGGGGCCAATGTTGGCTTACCTTGTTGGCTTACTAGGTACTCTGTACAGCACCAGTCTAGACCGGAGGGGTGGGGAGATGAGGTAGCTGTTATTTTTAAGGACACCTGGTCTGTGAAGAGGTATCCAGTGCAGACTATCTTAGGCATGGAGGGTATCCATCTGGTGATTGATTTGGCTGGAGACAGATTGGGGTTGGCACCAACCTGTATGGCAGCATCCCTACACGCGCTAGCTGAATTAGTGTTGGAGGTGGTCTTGTGATCTCCAAGGACTCTAGTCCTGGGGATTTCAACATCCACGCTGATGCCAACCTTGGGGGAGTGGAGCGAGATTTCATGGCTGTCATGACAACCATGGGACTGTCTCAGAGGGTTGTGCGCCCAACATATGATGGAGGACATACACTTGGCCTGATATTCTGCGCTGATCTTGAGGCGGGGGATCGGTGATGGGGGAATGTATTAACTATGCCCTTGTCATGTACAGATCATTATCTCCTCCAAGCCAGTCTCCTGGTGCATGTCTACCCCCGGAGAGGTGCAAAACCAGTTCGGTTGGTTTGTCCATGGAGACCTATGGAACCAGAAAGGTTCCGGAATACCCTGGGGGAATTACCTCCTGATCTCGATGACCGTTCGCTTGATGCCCTCGTTGCCTTGTGGAATACCTTGATGACTGAGGCCACTGACAGCTCCCAGGCATCCACTTCCAGAATGCTGATGACGCAGGTCCCCTTGGTTTACAGAGGACCTGCACTGGATGGCGGTTGGAGTGACAGTGGCACCATACTTGTGCTGAAGCTGACCGATTGCAGCATAAAGCTAGTTTAAAAGCTTATGCTGTGGTTGTGTGGGCAGCAAAGAGAGAGTTCTTTGCTATCCTCATAGCATCCATGAAGTCAAATTCAGTGGAGCTTTTCCGGGTGGTGCAGAGGCTGGTCAGTCCAGCCTCCCTCCACCTGGAACTGGAATCTTCCAGTTTCTGCTGTGACATATTCATTGACGTTTTCAAGGGATAAAATTGCTCGGATTCACCACAATTTTGATGCTGCACTTATAACAGTGCGTGAACCTGAGGCAGTAGAGGCCCCGCCTTGTCTGATTTCATGGGATCAATTTTAGTGGGTGTTACCCGCTGATGCGGTGGATGTCCTTGGGGCGGTTAGGGTCACTTGTTGCAAATTAGATCCATGCCCATCCTGGCTGGTCAAGGCCTGCTGGGAGACAATAGGGCCATTGCTGGCAGGAGTTTTCAATGTCTCCTTTAATGAGGGCAGAGTGCCGAGCCACCTCAAAGAGGCGGTAGTGCGGCCTCTGCTCAAGAAACCATCTCTTGACATTGACTCCCCTGCCAGTTATTGGCCAGTCTTGAACCTTCCCTTTTTAGGGAAGGTTATTGAACTGGTGGTGACTCAACAGCTTCAGGGGCATTTGGATCAGGTCAGTTTTCTTGATCATTCAGAGTCTGGCTTTTGTCCTGGGTTTGGCATGGAGACTGCGTTTGTGGCTTTGATTGACGACCTGAACCGTGAATTAGATCAGGGCAGATCATCTCTTTTAATTTTATTAGATCTGTCAGCTGCATTTGATACCATTGACCATGAGATGTTGGTGGCCCAACTGAGGGACCGGGCCGGAGTGGATGGAATTGTTCTTGAATGGTTCCGCTGATTCCTGGCCAGGAGAACTCAACATGTGGTTCTTGGGGAGTATACTTCATCTCCCCGGGACTTCACGTGTGAGTTCTTGGGGAGTATACTTCATCTCCCCAGGACTTCGCGTGTGGGTCCTTGGGGGTATACTTCATCTCCCCAGGACTTCGCGTGTGGGTCCTTGGGGAGTATACTTCATCTCCCCGGGACTTCACGTGTGAGTTCTTGGGGAGTATACTTCATCTCCCCAGGACTTCGCGTGTGGGTCCTTGGGGAGTATACTTCATCTCCCCGGGACTTCACGTGTGAGTTCTTGGGGAGTATACTTCATCTCCCCAGGACTTCGCGTGTGGGTCCTTGGGGAGTATACTTCATCTCCCCGGGACTTCACGTGTGAGTTCTTGGGGAGTATACTTCATCTCCCCAGGACTTCGCGTGTGGGTCCTTGGGGAGTATACTTCATCTCCCCGGGACTTCACGTGTGAGTTCTTGGGGAGTATACTTCATCTCCCCGGGACTTCGCGTGTGGAGTCCCGCAGGGTTCTATTCTGTCCTGTCCTGTTCAATGTGTACATGCAGCCTTTGGGCAAGGTCATGAGAGGGTTCGGCGTGTGTTGCCATCAGTACGCTGATGATACACAACTCTACCTCTCTTTTTCTGCAGACCCAGACCCGGCAGTCTCAGTGCTCACCCAGTTTTGGCGGCTGTGGGGGACTGGATGAGGGCAAGCTGTCTGAAGTTGAATCCCGACAAGATGGAGGTGATGTTGGTGGGTAGGGCTGAGGGGTGGTAGCTTCTGTCATTGACGGGGTTTGCCCCACTTTAGCCACTCAGGTCCATATTCTTGGAGTGCTCCTCAATTCACAGCTCCGCCTGGATTCCCAGATGGAGGCAGTGGCAAGAGGAGCATTTCACCAATTACATCTGGTGCAACAGCTGCAGCCATATGTCTCGGACTCCAATAAAACCACCATCATCCATGCCTTTATTACCTCTAGATTAGACTTGTAACACACTCTACATGGGCCTAGCATTGGGGATGGTCTGGAGGCTGCAGCTGGTGCAGAATGTGGCAGCCTGTCTCCTAACAGGGATTGTTCATCGTGAACACATTACATCAGTGCTCCATTCCCTGCACTGGATGCCCGTTATCTTCTGGGCCCAATTTAAGGTGTTGGTAATGACCTATAAAGCCCTAAACTTTAGGGTCCTGCTTAACTGCGGGACCCCCTCAAGCCCTGGGTCGTATTAATAAGAACATAAGACGTGCCATACTGGGTCAGATCAACAGTCCATCGAGCCCAGCATCCTGTCTCGGACAGTGGCCAATAATGGGGATCTGGGAGAAGCACCCAACAGGTCACCATGCTATCCATTCCCTGTGGGTCATCCCCAGGCTGCCGACAGTAAAGGGTTTTGTTCTCCAATCCTATCTGGCTAATGGCTGCTAATGGACCTATCTTCCAGAAACTTGTCCAAACCTCCTTTAAACTCAGCTATACTGCTGGCCTTGACCACCTCCTCTGGCAGTAAATTCCACAACCTAATTGTACGCTGAGTGAAAAAAATACTTTCTTTTGTTTGTTTTTACTCTGCCACCTGTGAGTTTCATGGAGTGTCCCCTAGTTTTAGTACTAGTTGAGAGGGTAAATAACCGTTCCTTGTTTACAGGTTCCACACCACTCATGATTTTATAGACCTCTATTATATCTCCTCTCAGCCGTCTCTTTTCCAAGCTGAAGAGCCCCAACCTATCAAGCCTCTCCTCATACGGGTGCTGTTCCATATCCTGGATAATTTTTGTTGCCCTTCTCTGTACCTTTTCTAGTTCCACTATGTCTTTTTTGAGATGGGATGACCAGAACTGCACACAATATTCAAGATACGGTTGCACCACTGATTTGTATAGAGGCATTATGATATCATCAGTTTTATTCTCTATTCCCTTGCGAATAATTCCTAACATTCTATTTGCTTTTTTGACTGCTGTGGCACACTGGGCTGAGGATTTCAGCGTATTATCCACAATCACTCCCAGATCCTTTTCCTGAGTGGTAACTCCTAGCTTAGTACCCAGCATTGTGTACTCATAATTTGGATTATTTTTCCCTATGTGCATCACTTTGCACTTGTCCACATTAAATCTCATCTGCCATTTAGATGCCCAGGCACCCAGTCTTGTAAGCTCCTGCTGCAGCTCCTCACAGTCTGCTCGTGTTCTGACTACTCTGAATAACTTGGTGTCATCTGCAAATTTGATCACCTCACTCTTAACACCCTTTTCCAGATCATTAATGAATACATTGAAAAGAACTGGTCCCAGTACAGATCCTTGGGGCACACCACTTTTTACATCCCTCCATTGTGAAAACTGGCCATTTAGTCCCACTCTTTGCTTCCTATCCTTTAACCAGTTACCAATCCATAGCAAAACACTACCGCCTATCCCATGACGTTTTAATTTTCTCAAGAGTCATTTATGTGGGATTTTATTATTTATTGCAGACCCTGCGGTCAGCCAGGGATGCCCGATTCGAAGTCCCCCGGGTTTTCTGGGTGGCGACGATGGAGAGGGCATTCTCGGTGGCCACTCCTAGGCTGTGGAATTCCCTCCCGATGGAGGCCCGCCTGGCCCGAGAGCTCCCTCTTTCTGAAGACAGTGTAAGACCTGGCTGTTCCGCCGGGCCTTTGGAGAGAGAAACAGGTAGGGTGGGGTGAGTTAAGGGAGGGGGGAATTGGTTCTGCCCTTTTAGTATATTTTTAGTATTTTTAATGAAATTTAAATTGTGTATTATGTTATATTTATGAATTGTTGACTGTGCATGTGAGCTGCCCTGAGCTGTTCTGTGAACAGGAGGGTGGCGGGATAAAAGAAAACTGAAATAAATAAATAAATAAATAGCTTTTAAAACTAGCTGTATGCCACAACCTGTTGTCCTCAGTATGAGCATGGTACCACGGTCATTCCAGCCGCCTTCCCACTTGCTTCAGCTGCTTCAGGTCTTCCGTGAACCATAGGGACCTGTGATGCCGATGCTCAGGAAGCAGACACATAGGAACTACTTGGTCGATGGCCTCAAGCAACCAGGTATTCCAAAAAGCAACAAGGTCATCGAGCGAGCGGGCATTGAGATTAGACGGTATCTCCCCAAGAGCATTCTGGAACCAATCCAGTTCCATAAGTCTCCAGGGGTGAACCAACTGAACTGGCTTTCTGGATACCCAGTGTAGCTTTCTATAAGCATCTCCCTTAAAGCCATCTTTCTTATTTTACTTCTTTCAGATTTGCCACTCAGCATGACAACATAACCCCCAACCTTGCCTCATTTCGACGACAGTGCAAGACCTGGATGTTCTGCCAGGCCTTTGGTGAGGGAGGTGGGTGAAGGGTGGGTGAGGGTGGGTGGGGAGGATGGGATTTTGTATTTTCTTATTCTTATGTCTCCCTTTTATGTATATTATGTATATTTTTAAATATTTCAATTTTGTAAACCGCCTCAAGCTGCCTAGGCAGGAGAGGCGGGGTATAAATGAAATAATTAAATAATTAAATAAACAACCTTGCTTTTTTTATATATATAATTTTTTTACACAAAGTAGACTTCATTGATTTTAATGGGAAGTCTGCCCATGGATAAATGGGCAGGATTCCTGGGGAGGAGAGGCATGTGAGGATATACAAGGTGTGTACAATGTAACGGAAATCATCCATTTTAAGGCCTTTTATTTCTTAAGCTTTTAGACTCAATTGAACAGGGAAACAGGGTGGTTCGAATTATAGCCAACTGTTGTTGTTGGAAATAAGCAAGCTTTTGAGTCACATAGGACCCTTCCTCAGGCATGTAGCATAGCTCATAGAAATATATAAACTGAGCAAATGTAGAGCTGGTAATATGAGGGGGCATGGAATGGGCGGGAATGCATAGAAAAAGGCGGGAGATGTGCCAGACATTTAAAAATAGTTGTAAAATTACATATTGGTGTAGGAGACAAACTAAGAAACAATAATTTCCTTGGAGACTAGAACACAGTTGAATATATATTTCATGATCAGGAGATTTCTCCTAATAATTAGCATATTTCCCCCCTAAATTCAATGAATTCAAAGTTCAAGATTTTTAACTGAAAGATGTGTGGTCATCCAAACACCACAGTCACTAGTTACATGTAAACTGATGGCACTAATTTATGACTGTAACTTCCAAACTGGGTTAAGGAGAAGTTCAAGGAAGGATGGAGATGTAGAAGGAAGTAAAGTGATGTTCAGAAAGAGATAGAGCATCAGTGGAGACTAGAGGTCGGAAATGGGCCAGCTTGGGGAAATAATATCAAGTAGTGACTGTTACAGTTGACTGGGGAGTAAATGCAAAGGTAGAGGTAGAAAGAAGTTAAGAGGGGAAGTGAAATAAGAGGGGACATCAACATGGATTCTGAGGTCACTGGGGGTAAGCATAGGCATGTTGCCCAAGAGAAAGAGAGTCAGCTAGCTGTCAAAATTAGTGAGGAAGGAGGAATGTGGACCTGGGAGGCAGAAGATGATGACTACACAGAGATGTGGTGAGAGGAGTAGTTATGGATGTAATGGGCACTGAAAGAAGAGAAGGAGTAGAGGGAAGAGAAGGGTTGGAATTGGCAGGTTTGGCAAAGAGTAGGCCAACACTACCACCATGGCCTTCAAGGTGGGGTGAGTGGGTGAAGGTAAGGTCCCTAAAAGAGGGGGTGGGCGAGGGGGAGTGATGGTGTAATATGGGGAAGGCAATTTAGGTTTCAGTGAAGGCTAGGAGTTTGAAGGAGTGAGAAAAGAGGAAACTGTAGATAAAGGCTTCTTCCTTGATGGGGGAATGGCAGTTCCAGAGAAACCAAGAGACAGGGAGGCAAGAGAGAGGAGACAAGAATGAGGCTGGAGAAGAGGGGTTAGTACTGAATGAAGGGGGCTGGGAGTAGGAAAGGTGCCCTGCAGAAAAGGAGAGATTTTCTTTTTCATTTCATTTTCATTTCACTTTTTATTTGTATCCCGAGCCATGCTCTCTTGCCAAGGCAACTCGAGGTGACTTACAAGAAAAATGAAAAAAGCATAACATAGTAAACAGAAAACAGTGGGGTAAAATCCCACACAGGGGACCCAAAATAAATTACTAATAACAAAATTCATCATCATACATAATCCAATCCATACCATCAATTAATAAACAATATATCATCAATACATTCCAGTCCATTCCATACTCCCACCCTGCTGCCACCAGGGAGGAAGACCCTCTCCATCCCACCCCATTCCTTCCTGCTCTCACCAGGAAGTGGGTGCACCTACCTCAACATAAAAAATACAATACACAATTTATGGGAGGGTGATCAGATAGTGCTTGTAGAGTCAAAGTGAGGACTTATGATCTGAGGATGATCTGGGGAAGAAGAGGATTGAGAGGAAGGAGGACAGGTGATACGCTGAAGATGGTAGGAGAGGGGGTATCAAGTTAAAATAAGCAGACTAGGCACCAGGAGTGGAATGAGGGAGCCAGAAGATGTGAGGAAAGGGGATTGGTATAAAAATGGAGCCAGAGAGAAGTTTGCAAACTTTTTATTAATTAATTATTATCAATTTATTATTATTATATTATTATAATGATTTTATTATATTATATTATAAGCATTTATATAGCGCCAGAGATGTACCTGGCGCTTTACAAAGATAGACACGCTCCCTGCCCGAGAGCTTCCTGCCATCCTCCTTTCAAACTCACTCCTGTTAGCAATTTGTGATGTGTGGTTCATGCTCACCTGCTACTTCATACAAAGGGCACTTGCCCATGTTACATGGCCCAGTGAAACTCTCGGCGCAAAATCTCACAGCTGGGAATCTTACACTTATCTACAAACATGGTTGCGGGGGTAAAAACATCAACAGCTGGGTCCTGCAGCATTCTCTCTCTTACGAACGATAGGGCTGGATTTCGAGCCCTGCCATTCGTAAGAGAAAATGTCACAGGACTCAGCTGATGATGTTTTTAACACCACACCCACGTTAGAAGATAAAGAGTAAGATTTTACACTGTGAGTTTCACCGGGACAGGTAACGTGGGCAAATGCCCAAAGACTACTTCATACAGAAGGAGCAGCAGAATGCAGCTGAGCTCCACCTCTAATTAAAACAACTCACCCCTTCCACACATTTCAGGCAATTACAGGGTCAAGCAGCGACACAAAAATATAGAGCTGAAATGAAAAATCTCTGCGAGAGCACATTTGCACAAGGAGAAAATCTACCAGCAGTTTCAATATTTTCCGTGATTTTCCACGATTTTCTGTCAGTTTGGTAATTTGCTGTAATTTCTGGTATTATTGGTACTTTTTGGTCATTTCTGGTATTATTGGTAATACCAGAAATTACCAGGAAAGGATGGGAAACTGCAGGTGCCAATATTGATGGAACTGGAAATGCGGAAGAAGGAAATACTGACAAATGGCTGAAAGGTCTCCGTAAGGGTTGGTATTTCCCGATGGAACCAGAGCACCTGATCTTGTTTCAACCTTAATTCAAAGAAAGCACAGAAAGTACAGTTGTGGCACAAACATGCAACATAAAATGCAGAAAATATTGCTAGATCTAAAGAGGCAGAGCTCTTTTGTAATTGCCTACTCTTTCTACGTTTGAGGCGTTTGGTGTTCTCACTAACTCTACAATGAATCCAATTCAGTTGAATGGCATATGGCTTGCTGGAAAAAGTATAGTGCCGCCCTTCAGGCAAATTCTGCTTCAAATGTATTTTGACTGCAAGAATTGTCAGTGGTTCCCACTGGCAAGCCTCTCTTAGCCTGATTTTTAATTTAACAAAATTAAATAAGCAAAGCAATAGTCAAGTGTCTCCAAGAATTTTGATCATCATGTGATCTGTATTGGCTTGTTTGGTGAATGTATGGAATTACCTGTCTCAAACTCAGGTTTTGTAAGCCACTTGGTTTAGGAATGGCTGTGTTTTGTACAGAAACAGCTGTATCACTGCAGGCTGAGAAGAAACAAGGAGAAATTTCCGGAATCAAATATGTGATGTCTTGGTGCAACATAGGGCTATTATATAGCCATCAGTACAAAAATGGGAGATGAGGTGATAACATGTTGATAGAGGGATAATCTTTCCTCTGAGCTTGGAATGTTAAGGACAATTCCTTCATTAATTTTGGTGCATGCGTGTGTGTGTGTGTGTGTGTGTGTGTGTGTGTGTGTGTGAGAGAGAGAGAGAGAGAGAGAGAG